>OX439002.1:5767500-6102500 GCA_949316495.1 Amphiduros pacificus
TGAAGCTATGATGTTTATTTTAGCCAGTACATCAGAGAATCCTACCTTGACCTCCCACCCAGCAAGATTATGTTATACATCTATCTCCCCTCTCTAGTGATTTCTTCTCTCATTGTGTTGTGTTTGTGTTGTGTTTTGTTCAGGGCAAGACGTAAAGATCGGAATCAGAACAGTCGCTACATGCCGGTAGATCCGGAGAGTTCAGCAGGCCATAATGGCACCAGTACGGTAAGAAGTGATCCATAGTCACACACAAAAACAACTCACCAACTCACTCAGTGACAAATATCTCACTGTACTTATCATTACTATGTGAAGTATTTGATAACCTGATAAAAGATGAGAAAGTTTGGGATCATATGTATTGGAATCAGAGACAGAAAAGTGGAAAATTGCATCATAGTGTCTGTATTGTGTAGATCAGAAGTGACAAATACCAATAACTCTAAGAGAAAAAAAAGTATGTATCCAAACCAAAATATATTCCAAAAGATATATCACAGAAGCATTTACTAAGCATTTACTCATTGTCAAAAGCACTAATCTTGATTTCTCAGAAAAGGAAAAAGACACTATTTTGTGGTGGTTTTCTACAATTGTAAAATGTCAGAAATATGCTAATGAGAATGAAGAAGATGGAGGTAAGATTTAATCTGATCTAATGCACAGACTTGTTTCTACTCCCATTACACAATTATTTATTATTAGTTACACTTTACTATTGTTTAATTTAAACTGGCATGAACATTAAGTATGCTTCTGCGACAAGACTTTGAGAAGCAACCACCATTTTTCTACTAGCCACAGACCCTTGACCATCAATTAAATAAGGCAGAAACTTCTCCACAAGAATTGAGTATGCCAGAAAGTGCACGCTGAGGTGGCTACGTATGTAAGAGGAGCCGGTGTGAATGCGAGGGCTGTGATTGGCTGAGGCTGGGGGTGCGTCACGGCCAGGCTGACTGGGGGCAGGTGCAGGAAGGCAGCATACAATCACCTGCGGGCGGACAGGATGACAGCCAACTGCCCATCCTGGCTGCAACGCTGCCATAAATAACTGTCTGGGAGAGCCTGTCGTGGAAGCATCAGATGTGTGTGACATACCCCCAGATAGGTCCCCCAAGACCCCGCCATCTCCTCTCCCCAAATAGCACTACTTAAGGTGTGATTAACACCGCAAATAGAGCCCTCGCGTTACGTAACAGCTGGCGAGATTACTGGCAGATACTGAGTCATCATATCTCACACACCAATGATTGGTTACTGTGGCAACTGTCATCATCACACAATTAGCACCATCTCCAGACCCTCATATAAGGGATCTGTCATTTGCCAAAGGAAATGGTGCAGGAAGACCTCAGTTTTTGGGGTCATCAATGGCTCTGTTTTGCGGTTAGATGGGAAATGTTCAGATTTGTGTCCACAGCTGTGCAGCCTGGTGTATACAAAGGTCACACGGCATTAAAGGTCATCAGTTACATCACTTACATCATACACGTCACTAATATCATGCATATCATTCACATCAATCAAATCATTCACATCATTCATATCATTCACATCATTCACATCATTCACATCATTCATATCATTCATATCATTCACATCATTCACATCATTCATATCACTCATGCCATTCACATCAGTTTTTTTCATAATTTGAATGCCATTTAAGTATCTCCCTGCATCACTGAGTGACATGTCATATCAAATCATTTACATCATTCATATCATTCGCATCATTCACATCATTCATATCATTCACATCATTCACATCATTTGCATCATTCATATCATTCGCATCATTCACATCATTCGTATCATGCATATCATTCATATCAATCAAATCATTTACATCATTCATATCATTCGCATCATGCATATCATTCATATCAATCAAATCATTTACATCATCCATATCATTCGCATCATGCATATTATTCATATCAATCAAATCATTTACATCATTCATATCATCCGCATCATTCACATCATTCATGTCATTCATATCATTCACATCATTCACATCATTCATATCATTCGCATCATTCACATCATTCGCATCATGCATATCATTCATATCAATCAAATCATTTACATCATTCATATCATTCGCATCATTCACATCATTCATATCATTCACATCATTCACATCATTCACATCATTCACATCATTCGCATCATTCATATCATTCGCATCATTCACATCATTCGCATCATGCATATCATTCATATCAATCAAATCATTCATATCAATCAAATCATTTACATCATTCACATCATTCATATCATTCACATCATTCACATCATTCACATCATTCGCATCATTCATATCATTTGCATCATTCACATCATTCGCATCATTCATATCTGCATCATTCACATCATTCGCATCATGCATATCATTCATATCAATCAAATCATTTGCATCATTAATATCATTCGCATCATTCACATCATTCATATCATTTGCATCATTCACATCATTCGCATCATGCATATCATTCATATTAATCAAATCATTTACATCATTAATATCATTCACATCATTCATATCATTCATATCAATCAAATCATTTACAACATTCACATCATTTGCATCATTCATATTATTCGCATCATTCACATCATTCACATCATTCATATCACTCATGCCATTCACATCAGTTTTTTTCATAATTTGAATGCCATTTAAGTATCTCCCTGCATCACTGAGTGACATGTCATATCAATGTGTCATATTGAGTGAATTCATCAGTGGGTGATGGGTCAGAGGGGTGGTAAGTCAGAGGGCTGATAGGCCCAGGGGTTGATAAGGCAGAGGGGTGATAAGTCAGAGGGGTGGTAGGTCAGAGGGCTGATAGGTCAGAGGGGTGGTAGGTCAGAGGGTTGGTAGGTCAAAGGGGTGATAGGTCAGAGGGGTGATAAGACAGAGGGGTGATCAGGCAGAGGGGTGGTAGGTCAGAGGGGTGATAAGACAGAGGGGTGATAAGGCAGAGGGGTGGTAGGTCAGAGGGGTGATAGGACAGAGGGGTGATAGGACAGAGGGGTGATAGGTCAGAGGGGTAATAAGGCAAGGGGAGTGATAGGTCAGAGGGTTGATAGGTCAGGGATGACAGGTCAGAGGGGTGATAAGGCAGGGGGGGGTGAGAGGGGCAGAGGACTAACAGTGTTCCATAGATTCCTTGCTACTACAGCTTTACGAGTCTTGCTGTAGGATGGTATGACTAACAGCGTTCCATAGATTCAGTGGCAAATTTGTGAACGGAATAACCTCAGTAATTGCAAAGAATTGGCAACCTTAGCCTTCCTGAAGCCAAGAGTTATCAGCTCACGGTTGAGTTATTGTGCTTTTGTGGAGAGTATGGAATTGACAGTAAGATGCGGGGGTGGTCGGGGGTCAAAGGTCAGTAGCACTCACCTCCCCTTCACCTGGTGATTGGCAGATCAATACCACATCCTTACCTTAGCATAGAGGTGCTAGACCAGCCACGTCAACACACACAGGTGGCACTGGGTGTCAAGCTGCAGAACACCAGGTGGCACTGGGTGTCAAGCTGCAGGACACCAGGTGGCACTGGGTGTCGTCATGTATCACACAGTCTGCCTGCCTCTATCATGCTACAGTGATATGCATCATCTGTAGAATATATAACATTGCTGCAAATCATGGATTGTCTATAGGAATCACTGATTGCTTATCCCAACATGAATATATAAACTTCGGATCATTTCTATACTCACCATATCATGTTATCGTCATGGTCGCAAACATGTGTTATAAAGTTCTGTTTGTATGTTGTAGACCCCAGATAGAGGAGGCGGAGGAGACGAAAAGTGTAATACTGAATACAAGTGGAGCTCGGAAGCTGGGGCTACTAGTAACCACCAAGGTGACACATTCAACAGTGAGGACCCCATGCAACCATGTATAAACAAAAACTCTAAAACTGATGTGCCTAATAACACAAATGGAGAAACTGGTTTATAGTACAAAGCCTTGTCTCAGTCAATCTTGAGACACAAATAATGCCTTTATCCCATGATGGTTTTTCAAAAAGAAACATATATTTATTTATTATGATATACCGCATGGCAGTGGCCGAGAACTTGACACAAGGTCAAGGTGACTGTGACATTGCTATGGAACCAAGGCCAAAAATCAGAAAGAGAGGAAAGCAATGGCGGTTGTTCTCCACAGAGCCGGTCCTTCTGAGGACGCAGAGGTGGCAGTCTGGTGGGAGGAGGCATGGCGCTGTATTCCCCACCCTCAGCTGGACGTCATGATATCAACAAACCACCAGAGGTCAAAGGTCATAGAGTACACAAACCACCACGTATAAAGGACATCAAGGTCAAAGCATGCAAAGGAGGTGTTTCACTACAGAGTACTTGATCTGTTAGAAATACCAGATAACAATCAAAATCCTTTACATCTTAATAGCAGTTGCTTTACAATACTATTGTTTGAGCAACACAGATTATCCCCATAAGTGTAAATTGGTAACACTGTAAGCATTAGTAAATGGGTTTAATGCTATATTAAGATAAAATGATATAGGTCATTCTGAAAAAATTCTCAGAAGACCAATGTAAATGTGTTTGCATGCCAAAATGGTGAAGTAAACTTTTTATTTTTGCATGTTTAGATTAATTATAGTACAATTTAGCATCACATTGACTGGACCATGGGGACAAAACATGTTTTGTTGACCAGAAATAAATAGACATGAACGTGTGTACATAAGTAGTCAAGTTGAAATGTACATAGAATCCATGGTAGGTAATTTTGAGGAACTCCTGATGCATGAGTCTTAGATTAAGAAATATGTCTTTGCTAATCAAGTTTATAAATTCAAATGGCAAGTAACTAGCAAATGACTGCAATGAACATTTGTCTTAAAACTACTTGTACCAAAAAAACGGCCAGAGGCATTGCTTTATTTGCTGCATGTCAGCTTGCAGCGTGTCCTGCCTCGTAGATGGTACAGTTCCCGACCATGGAATTGATCCGATCTTGATATTTGTCACCCAGCACATCTTGGCAAACAAATGTCCTGGATGGTTGAATATAGCCCTGAGAACCATCAAGCTCCCAATGTGAGGAAGTCCTGTAGTATATTGTTACAATGTAATGATGATGTCACATAGGAATATAATGAAATAAATTATCAAGGAAAAACCACACTTAAGGAAAATGGAAATATGTCAGTTTCTAGACTAATATATAATTTGGAGTCAGATTTGCACTGCATATTTGGTAAGAGTAGAGTTCATCCCACAATACACCACTAAACATACAATATTGAAGCTCTTGGTGCTGGGTTATACCAGTATAAAGGGGGGCAGGAAGAATTGCTTGGTCGGTAACTGTACAGGGTAGGGCAGAAGAAGGCTTGGTGCCCCACCATTCATACATAATGCTGTACAGATCATGTATGCAGAGAAGTCCCAATCACAGGGTGACAACATAGAATCAGTGATGAGATATCACATAGAGAGAGAGAGAGATTCAGAAGAATATCAGCTTGCTGAGTACGCAGTCATGTTCCCCTCCATGTTATCCCGCGTCTGTCCTGCCCATGGCACTGCACCATTCTCTGCGTCCCAGCTCATTCAGGAAGCTGATATTCTCTCCTCCATCAGCTGAAGAGCAGTTCACTGATGTGTAGATATGTTAATGTTATAGGAAGCAGTTCAATATATGTACTGCAGACAATATAAAGATTACGGCACAATATTTATAGATGGAAGAAAGTCACAGTGTGCAAGAAGATAATTTATTAAATAATAAAGCATGGACTAACTTCCATATATTGTATTTATTGATATGAGTATATATATATATAAATATAGATATATTTATTACAGCGTGCCTGAGGAATGAAAGTTGATTTTATCTTGTGCACATGACAAAGCAATGACATTGCAGCATACAGGTCATCGTTGTCAAGGGTAGTCAGGGCTGTCCTGAACAATGCTTCGTCAAATATATTCAAATCTAGTTAAACCAAATATAAACTCATGTCAGAATGTACTTACCAAACACATGGTAATATGAGATATTCTGAGATGAAAACGTACCAAGAATTAAAAAAAAATACGAAATTTTGGATTGATAAGTTTTGGGTTGATAAGTGCTTTGTCATTGATTATTAGTTAAGATTCATGAGCACCCATTTTGTGTTTGTGAAAAACACTTGAAACAAATGTTGCATTATGATTAAATTAGTGAAAAAAATGAAAGTGGTCCGGTGTTAGAAATATATTGCCAAATTAAAGTAGCAAGGCATGTTAATTGTTGTTGATGTGATAATTGTTTTTATTGGAGAATTAGAGAAATGATAGCGGTACATGCAATGTGCGTTGGCAAACCTTGCAGAGTGTGTGACCTGTGGTGTCGTGCCAGGCCTGTTTCTGGCAATCCGCATCATTCAAGGCTGCCGTGAGGCTGGCTTCAATCACACCAAGTAGATACACAGGTATATGAATGACCCTGAATCGTAACATAAGAGAACTCTATAGGCATACCTCATGGTTGATCAGTCGGGGTATATACTCCAACACATTTATAATATACACAAACTATGCCAACCAAAGACACAACATATCGCATGAAATGTCAGTTTTTACTTTCAATACAATAGTACTTAAAAAAATTGATCTCATCATGAGTCCATGTAAACTAAGGATTGGGTGTTTATGACCGCCATTTTGTTTTGTGCCATAATAAAGATGAGGATGTGTCATCACTTTGATGTCCTCTCAAAAAATAGTTCCTAATAAAATCCTGAGTAACTAGCCTGGCAGACAATGGTGTTACTAAGAATAATAAAAGACTCAAAGAAGCCAAAAAACATATTTATTTGCTACCACTGATAATACTATTAACTGGTATTGTGACTATTAATACTACCACCAGAACTACTACACCAGTGGTGCTACTCACGACGGTCAACCCAATCTTAGGCTAAGCTGGATTATCAAAAGTAATATCAAGCAATAGATATAAGATGGAAATCATAGATTACTGTTGAATAATCTAGTATTACTAATGTGTGTACTTAACCAAGCAGTGCTCATACAAGGTATTATAGAGCATAAGATAAAGCAATATCAGACATCTCATACCACTCTCTGCTACAGTCCATCTCAATACAGCCAACTCAGCTTACTGGCGAGGAGTGGAATCCTCAGAGAAAGTTACTTCATTATGGCCACAAAAACAGTATTTGGATATTGCAGAGTAACGTCTCTTGTTCCATCGATGTAAAAATTTGATCTTAAAATGTTGTCAGTCTATGGTGAATCTGAGCGATAAAAATCATATCTTATTTAAGTTTGAAAGATATTGAGATGCCTCAAACATAATAACAATGTTCTCTTAAATTTATGTGTGGAAAACATTCTCTGGGACACCCATTGAGATCTTAAATTATCTCCTCTTAGAGTAGAGGATGTGAATCATTGTTAATGTCACGATTCTGCCACCAGTTTCACATTGTTTTATCATGCCTATGTGGGTTCAAAATATATGGAAAACTTGAAGATGCATATTATGAGAATAGATTAAGGAATTTTTGGCAGGATCCCTGTGCCCAAAATAGACAAAATTGTAACAAATGAACTGCAGATTTTGTCTAAGTCATTTTTTATTATGATTTTTTTTTTTTTTTTGTGGGGTGGGGTGGGGGAGGGAAACAAGGGGGAGTTTACACTTCAAAAAGAAAGCTGAGAGACACTGTGAATAATTTTAAGAGAAGGGATGTTATCAGGATTAATCTAATTTATTGGTTGAATAAATGTTGACAAATTGGTATTGAATGCAAAATTGTTATCAAATAATGATTTTATTGTTAATTGCTTCTTGAATTGTGCTTGAATGTTAATGGAAGTTAAAGATATGTGGTCATATACATGTATATATCATGGATCATGCATATATATGTGGTCATATACATGTATATATCATGGATCATGCATGTATATGTGGTCATATACATGTATATATCATGGATCATGCATGTATATATGGTCATATACATGTATATATCATGGATCATGCATGTATATGTGGTCATATACAGTGTATATATCATGGATCATGCATGTATATGTGGTCATATACAGTGTATATATCATGGATCATGCATGTATATGTGGTCATATACATGTATATATCATGGATCATGCATGTATATGTGGTCATATACATGTATATATCATGGATCATGCATGTATATGTGGTCATATATAGATCTTGTATACATGAAATATGGAAACCAATATTTTAATCGTTTGTGAACACCAAACATAACAAAGCTGGAACAATCAAGCTGGAACAATTTAAATAAAACTGACATTAAACTGAAGTGAAGTTGACATTCTCATGTGCACTACAACTGTTTTGAGAATACTGCACATGATAGCTTACATTTGGACTAGTTACTGAAGTAAGCATTTGACTATAGCCAATTGTAGATATCACGCGTCCAAATAGAAACATGGTACCAGTCACAGTGCAGATCCAGTAAATCCCATAGGAAGTTGTTTTTTTTCTTCAGAACATTATGACAAACACAGGCCCTTTATGAAGCTGTGGAGGTGTTCACTGTTGTTGGTTTTGAGCGATGCTCATTTATTTGATCTGCCTGGATCCGGTGGTGTGTATCTGCATTCCTGACCGGTCCTGCCACTCACCTGGTACCAGCTCTCTGTGGTTGTAATTGGGATGGGTTTATCTGTGGTTGTTCCAGGCACAAAATGTTACTGCGGAGGAGGCGTGAAATACAAGAGTGAGTGAATTTTTAAAAAAGCAGAATAAATGTTGCACAAAATGAGATAAACACACGTTCTGCATGGAAGAGTTGTGATGTGAGAGGTTTGTTAGCACTGTTGTAATAGTCTTTACTATTAAACTTCCAGAGTTATTATCAATTTCCATGTAATTTATTCTAGTTCTAGACCATCATCAGCAACTGTTAGGACCATATACTTTTGATATGGATGCGTGTGTAGAGTTACGGTATATAATGCATCACATATGAAAACCTACTGCGATTTTTATAACAAGAAAGTAATGGAAATAAATGATATATGTCCTCATGATTTCAGCCTCCTGTTGTTTATTCATGTTGTGTACATGTAGTCGAACAGCAAAAATATACTTGATGTTTCATTATACTTGGATACCCAACCCTCCTCTCCCTGCTAAAAAATAAACAGCCTCATCCAAGTCCAAGGTGTGATGAAGAAGTCCCATGTACCAATTGTTTTAAACACGCTTCATCAATTATCTACATGAAAAGTAGGAGGATCCCATCCATACCTGGTAATTTGTGTCAGAATTTATATTTCTTTGATTTCAATACACAGCATGCAGATTCCTTAATAAATTGCTTTGTTGCTCATCGAAGAGGAGAATAGATCAAGCTTTACCCTGCTTTTCACAGCTTATATAAAATGATATGCTTCAAGCAATCCTGCCATGCTGAGCTCACAAGGGAATATTCATAAGGGAATAAATAGTACATTCTTTATCCTGTCATTCTGAGCTTATAAGGGAATATTTATAAAGGAACAAATAGTACATTCTTTATCCTGTCATTCTGAGCTTATAAGGGAATATTTATAAAGGAACAAATAGTACATTCATTCTTTATGCTGTCATTCTCAGATTATTCAGAAATAACTAATTTCTGGATAAAATCATGGTAAAATCAAAATACATATATGTTTGTTCTCTATTTTCTTGTCCAAGAGAAGTCAGGTGACCAAGAATATGAAAATATCAAATAGCGGTGGTGTAAATTCATAGAGGAGTCACACTTGCTTTCCTGGGTTAGATTTATCTATGAGGTCCTGTACAAAAGGCCATTCCATTAAAACTTCCTTAAAGTCAAAGGTCATGGTCAATTTTACAGACATTTGGAGTATGATTAAATGATATGTGGTCATGAAACTGAGATACAAACAAGCTCTCGGAAATCAACCAAAATATACCTGCCAGGATTATTCTATATGTTATTCTGTACTATTCTGTACTCTTGTGATCATTGTTGTGATCTGTTATGGAAAAACAGGCTTCTGTAAGCAAAAACACTCCACTGTCCAAATCTGAAGGTGCCCTACTATCAGCAAACCTTTACTGAGCAGGCGTTTGCACTGAATCACTGGTCAGCTAGGACAGCAATGGATGATTTAGATTTAGCAGAAGACTCACCTATTTCTAAATGTCACCAACATTTCTGTAGGAGAATATGATGGGTAATTACATTTGATCACAAAGTTAGGGTATAAACATTTATATTATCTAAAGAAAATATTATCTTGAAAATCTGATCTCATGAAAGCTGGCCATGACCTTGATAAGTTATTTGTCTTTCCTGAGATATTAAAGGGAAAACAATTTCTGAAATTTTTGTACTAAATGTTTATTAATCTTAAAACTTTAACAGACTTCATGTATATATTAACAGGGAAATTATAACATAAGACATTTTTAGATGCAAGAAGTGTTCCTATTTGATAATAATGTCCACTCTGTTGTCTTTTTAAATTCTTGATTTTCATGACCAAGAGAAGGGACAAAATTGATGAAATCTGCATAAAACGTTCTTGTGTGTGTCTGTGTTCCGCAAATCCTTTTTTTCTTGACTACTGCAGTAAGAATGGCAAGTTACAAAGAATTCTAAGCTTTTCCTCTGTATCATATTTGGTATGGGTGACCATACATTTATATATGAGAAATAATTAAAGGCGACATCAAAGATATTCTTCATGAAAAGAGTAAATAAAAAAGAAATTTGAAATGTAACAATAATCATTTTATTTAATTTGTGTTATGCAGTTTACAATTGGGGCTCAGATAAAAGTAAATGATTCATATTCAAAACCAACCATAGTTATCACAGATATAAATAACATATAGATAAGAGGATTGGGATGTCCACCTGTTAAACAATTTCATGTGTTGGACCAAAGAACAATGACGAATGCTACAATAAATGTACTTGAGTGACAGGTAGCCTTTTGATTTCATCATATTTCCTTTGCTGATGCAATAAGTAATGATTAAGCTATCATGCCTCCTGAATATATTTCCCTCTGATGGTGAATGACAGGGTGTGTATGTAGAGCGGTAGCCTCCTGGTGGCGGGTACCGATATTATTCCACCCAGTCACCACAGCCAGCCTCCTCTCTGTGTCACAGTCAATACATGCTCTCCTCATTGCGTCTCAGTAATCACACTGCTGGGTTCTCTTTGGTGTCTTCTTGTTCCTGTTTTTCTATAGCTTCACCGCTACCCTCCTCCTCAATTGGTGATTGCTGAAAAGGGGCGAAGACATTTCCGTAAACTTAGTGAAACTTCCATAATGTAAAACATTTCCATAAACTTAGTGAAAAATCCATAATGTAAAAGAAGTGAATTTATTTAATACGCCTGCCATTGGTATTTTTGCATCAGGTGACTCAAACATATCCATAGATGGCACTAACAATCAATGAGTAATTATAAAAAACAAACACTAGATGGCAGCACTCCTATAAGGCATTAACCTACTTTTCCCTGATCTGTTTTCTCCATTCCTTCTTCATCTGCTTTCATTTCAGCATCTTTCTTTTCGCGTTTCTTCTTCTCGGCATTTATCACTTCAAAGTAATCCTTCTCTGCCTTTGCCACCAGATCCTCCTCTTCATACTCCTCTGCTGGTTGCTGAGTTTCCTCCTGCAAACATCACCCACATGGCTTTAAGTGCTGGGAAAATAATCTTGCTGTATTGCTTTCAGATAATGTCACATTTTAGCAATTCTTTGAATGGTGTGTTGTTTTGTTTGTAATTCCAGGAGGAAGGAATGTAGTATTTTGCTATTGATTGTGCAAAAAAGTTTAAAATCAGTATTTAAAAAATATAGGAAATATGAAAAAAATTCAAGATTACTTCTGGAGATCGTTTTTTGACAAAAAAATATATATGTACAGATTTGTTCATATGCGGAGTATGAAAGACTACTCCTGATTCATGCAGTGCAGTAAACTTTTGGTCACCAAGTTGTGTTATTGATAATGCAACAAATGAACTGCACCTACAAAAACAGCATGTATACAAAATAATGTATATTTCTGAATCGTGCAAGTAGCGAGGACAAAGTTTTGCTTTAAGTTTTCCAATAATAAGCATCATAACTTAGCTCAGGCAGCACTAAAACTATTGAGGATTACAAGATGGCCACAACATTAATTTTTTTGTATATTATATAGGTGTATATGAATTAGTGATAAGCACACACAACAATAATATATGGTGCAGAGATATGTATATATTTCATATTCAATCATTATATAATATATAAGAATCATAATCAAAGAATATCTTATTTGCAAGCAAATTCTTCATCTCTAAGAAACAAAAGCAAATCTCAAATATAATCCCACATTAATTCCAATAATCTAATCATGTGTAATATATGAAGCCAATCACATCTTGATTAAGATATCATTCTCCATCTTATACAATATACGTAGGGTTAGGGTTGGCCAAGCACACAAAAATATGAAATTTTCAAATGTGGCTGTTTTAAAGTCCAGCTTTAAAACATCCTTGGCTAACACTATATATTGTTGAGATGTCTACGTGTTATACAAGAGGGCCATTCCTCACACCAGTGAAACCTCTAAGCACTTAATCCTATCAAATGTCAAGCAAAAAGTCTTCACATTAACTTATGCTTAATGGCTTTCAAACCTCAACTTGCCTTTCTTTGCTGTATATAAATTGAAAGCAATATGTGCCATTGAATAAGAGGATAATATTGAATACAGCCATACTGATGAGTGTGCTCTTATGTACAAATATCTCATTAAAGTAAAAATTCATGGTATAACATATGTAGCAAGCAAACCATAAGAATTCCTAGCTTACAGCAAGCCACTTTCACCTTTGAAATGATGAACTTAACAATAATGCATTTCATGTCATTTTTTAAAAGGAGCTTGCATAGATATTTTGAAGAGAATAACTGCATGTATATCAATGAAATATTATCTAATTGAAAAAAATCTATTGTATTTCTGAGAAAAAAAAACCCCGATGATAATCACGATTTGCCAGCATATAGCATATGGGGCTGATAATATACCAACCTGTGGAGTAGGAGTGGTCGTCTGCAGCATTGAGAGAGACATACAACTCTTATTAGCTTCAGTTAAATAAAGGACGTGTCACATATTAAGAGTATTAGACAACTAAGCAGAAAGTTAGGGGCTCTATACCTTATCCTGTGAGCTCTTTGTTCTTTCCTTCAGCTTCATCTCTCTGTGTCGAGCCTCCAATATCTTTTCTCTCCTTGTCTCTCTTTCAAACATCTGTCAATATAGTGAATTCATGACATTTTTTTGCAAAGTATATCACTATAACAAAGCATACACACTTTATATAAATGAGAATACACATTAAATAAGCTCGAAAACTATTTGATAAGAATTTCATCCAACACTTGAAACTTGGATAATATATTTATAGAGTTAGGAATATGAGAGGGGAAGGCGGCCTTACAGCGGTAACAAGTCCCTTCTCATTCCTCTGTAGTGTACAGAGGCCATCTGATAGTTCTAGCAGCGTGGTGGTTCCACTCTGAGATCCAGAGGCGATGAGGCGACCGTTATCCTGCACTCGGATGCTGTGTAGGGGCTCGTCACACACCTGAAATCAAACAACACAATAAAGCCACATGGAAATATAATCATAGACATTTATAACACTTTTGAAAATGAAATTGGTCTCAACGGAATTATATCTACAAACTTTATTACTTCAATAAACTGCATGCATAGAAGTAAATTTTCTCATAGCACAGATAAAATGTATACTGTAACAGCTTTAAGGTTCAAGGATCTTCACCACATTAAGATCACACATATGAATAAGGCACTTGTGAGAGATTGAGGCATTATACGAGAAGGAGTTACCTGTATGCTAAGAGTGGGGTGGTTCTGTTTGAAGATAAGGTCCCAGATGTCTAAAGATCCATCCATTTTGGTAGTGTAGAATACAGCGGGTCTGATTGGGCTCCAGCAGCCATCAGTCAGGTAGGAGTTGTGATATTTGGTCCACATGACTGATGATTCACGAATATCCTCTGACCATATCTGTCAAACAAAAAACACAGAAATGCTCTATGATAACTGATAAACTAGAGTTGTTTTCAAAATATTATGTCATTTTTTTTCTCCTGTAATTTTTCTCAGAAAAATGTACTTTAAATTTTTTTTTTTAACTCACCCTTGCCGTCCAGTCTCCAACTGTCAAGAAGTTCTTGGGGAAGAATGGGTTTCTCTGGAGAGCATATACTGGTCCGTGATGTCCTGGGTATGAGGCAACAATCTTCTCTCCTGGAGTTTTAGCTTTTCTATTACATGACAGTACTGTTCCTAATTCAGTTCCTACCATGAATTTTGTTGGCTATAACAAAAAAAATGTTATGCACGAAATCATTCCAATATTTCTTTTGGTCAAGTATTTGAAAAAAAAAAAAGATTTCTAATTTGCTGATACTTACGATTGTGGGTTCATATTCGAGTGCCATAGCTCCTTGTGCCTTTTTAAAGTCCTGTTTCTTTGTGGGGTCCAGGTACAGTACCTCGGTGGGCTCTCCAAGTTTTCTAGTGTCCCACCAAAGCACCTGTCCGTCTGTTGAAGTTGAGAAGCATTCCGTACCGGTCTTTGAGGCAAGCCATATGGTTTTGTATGCGGGATCTCTGTGACTGTGTTCAATTGGAGACATTTCAACTGGCTGAGAACCTTTACGTGTGTCCCAATAGGCTGAAATTAGCAGATTAAAATATAAAATAGATATAAAAGTATGAATATGTAATTTCATCTTTTTCTATTTTCTTTCGGTGTCACCTCAAGAGTCAGAAAATTCAAAAACATAAATATAATTATATCTTTTTTCACTTAGAACGTACCAATTTGACCATTATATTGTCCACCAATAAGAACATGGGGGTCTTTGGGGTTGTATTCCAGGCATACAAGTGGAGAAACAGGTTTCAACGTCATCTCTGGTTTATTAGGATTTTCTGTCAATAAAAAGTGACAAGATCAACATACAGACATAATTTTTATCAAATTTTATGACAATTCATACAGAGTAAGATTTCATATCAAGTAAAGTGGCAAACAAACATACCGACATCCCAGATGTAGGAGTCCATACTGGTGTCTGGGGAGGAACCCTGGAATTCTAGATTACAGTAGGCAATGGCCAGCTTGCGAGGCCCATCTGGGAACCACGAGATATGTGTGGCTGTGCGCTTCAACTCATTTGGATCTCTGAGAAACATTATTTAGAAGATATTTATAAACTAAAAGTCTGGGATGAATTTTTGTGTATCTATATGGCCAAAAAGGATAAAAACCTTGTTTCTTATCTTTGAAATGTCATCAAATATATTAAAAATTGAGAAATACACAGGAAATTACAACTGAAGCTATGTCTTTTCACCTAGAAAAAAACCAAAAAAAAACCCCCAAAAAAAACAAACTTAAATGTTAGTGATGTGAACTAGGGTAGGTAAGAATTGGAATAGATTGGTGTTTTTTTTGGTGCGATATATAATATTTACCTGAATACATTGATAGTTTTTGCTGATGGGATCTCATCCATGTCATTGTCATTATCACCATCAAAATATTCCTGGTAGATATCAATGGCATTGTTCTGTCGAATGCAGTGTTCCATCACCTGAAATGTAATATACAAATACAAGTTTGCATCTTATGGGAGATAATTGATAAAATTGACAAATGGATATGATTACATTTATTTAAATCACACTTATATAATTGTAAACATATTTACACTGGCTAGAGTTTGCATTGTGAATATGTAATTTTCATCTTTTTCTATTTTCTTTCGGTGTCTCATCACTTGTTCTATTTCCAGTGGGTTGACATCTTTGGGCCAACCACCCTCAGTGTGGTTAATTCCACGGCTATCTGTTTCAAATCTCTCTGTGTTGACCTGAAAATTGGAAAAAGAGTTCACATTAAGGAGGTCATTGTGAGTTTGATGTGAGGATTTAGATGTGCTGATTACTGATTTAACTTGCCTCGTGTTCTGACATTTCCTGGACATTTTGGATGAATGAATCTACTGGATCTCTTTCTATGAAGTTTTCTGTCAGTGAGAGGTCAGGAACAATGTCGACATGCAACTCTGCAGGTCTATCTGAGAAGTTACACTGCCGACCAAACTCGGCACGCTTCTTCGTGTACACATACACAATCTCCATCTTGCACCTGCCAAATAAATGTGTGATATATCAACTTATTCTGATTAACATTATTTGCTTATCAAACAAAAAATACAGTAAAATCACAATAATTCAAACCCTGAAGCAGTAGTCATTGTCTCAGGAAAATGTTCATTATATAAATTAATTTTGCTCTGAGTTAAAAGAAAGTTATACATGAAAACATTTTTATTATATATAATTTATAATATCATTATCAATATTATTGCATTATGAAAAAAACTTCCTTCAGTTTTGTCAAAACGTTAATACAGCCACTTTGTCCTATCAGTATCTCAGTCAAAACAATATCATATTATGTACTTATAATAACGCAGTGGCGCTGTAACTTAGTGTGAGACGTCTTGCTATGACAGAAGCTGTCACAATTCTGACAAGCAAGAACATGAGAACTAAATTCCAAAATAAAGTAAGTCTGCACTGTCTGGACACCATAATCTTAATTGACTGGACACTTGAGTAGAACTTGACACAGGAAACAAATTTGTTGCCTACATTAGACAATAAGATACCAACCTTTAAATCTAACTGTGTCCCCTTTATAAATTCCTAAATTAGCTGCCAAAATACAAGTAGAACAAAATGAGTTCAGAAAACATACACAACTTCGACAACGATGGAGTCTGTTGCTAGGGGACAACGCATGCGCACTATCTGTTTCCTGTAATTCTAATTTGCCTCCTCCGAAAAAATAAATACATTATTTTTTCTTTAATTCGACTATCATTGCGCTTAGTTCATGAATAATAATGCAGTATTATTTCTCTTGTCAATTTTGATAATAAATTGCAAAAAGGGCACATATTTTGCATTTTACAAATCAATCATCTGACGGAGTCGAAAGGTATGATTTTGAGGAAATAGTACCTGTGCTGCCATCTGTAAACATCACACAAAAGTGGGAGTGTTTGAAATGTCGGATATGCTGTTCATGTAATTATAAGCAAGAATGAGTGGAGCTGCGGTCGACCAAGTCATATTTCAATCAAAGTAAGATATAAGACCAAAGCTTTTTCAGTAAAATTTAAATACTCATATTTCATCAATAGTTTCGTGGGCGATAATCTAGTATTTAGTGGTTTTCTTTGAAGTGATGAATAAATTGTTAAGTACAATCTGAGAGCAATATAACTTTTTGCTCTCAGGTGCAATTGACATGTGAAGAAGGTTATCAAGAGTGAAGAGTAAGAGTCAGGGAAAGTGTATGAGCATATTAACACAAATATGTATGCATGCTTGCACTAAAGTAACCATCACCCCCGGCCATCACCATCACGGCATCAGGCATGGCAGGCCACTCCTCCGGACACAGATCACCATCACAACATCAGGCAGGCCACTCCTCCGGACACAGATCACCATCACAACATCAGGCAGGCCACTCCTGCAGTCAGATCAACATCACAACATCACAACATCAGGCAGGCCACTCCTCTGGACAGATCACCATCACAGCATCAGGCAGGCCACTCCTCCAGGCAGATCACCATCACAACATCAGGCAGGCCACTCCTCCAGTCAGATCACCATCACAACATCAGGCAGGCCACTCCTCCAGTCAGATCACCATCACAACATCAGGCAGGCCACTCCCCTGGGAAGATCACCATCACAGCATCAGGCAGGCCACTCCTCTGGGAAGATCACCATCACAGCATCAGGCAGGCCACTCCTCTGGGAAGATCACCATCACAACATCAGGCAGGCCACTCCTCTGGGAAGATCACCATCACAGCATCAGGCAGGCCACTCCTCTGGGAAGATCACCATCACAGCATCAGGCAGGCCACTCCTCCGGACAGATCACCATCACAACATCAGGCAGGCCACTCCTCTGGGAAGATCACCATCACAGCATCAGGCAGGCCACTCCTCCAGGCAGATCACCATCACAGCATCAGGCAGGCCACTCCTCTGGGAAGATCACCATCACAGCATCAGGCAGGCCACTCCTCTGGGAAGATCACCATCACAGCATCAGGCAGGCCACTCCTCTGGGAAGATCACCATCACAGCATCAGGCAGGCCACTCCTCCGGACAGATCACCATCACAACATCAGGCAGGCCACTCCTCCAGTCAGATCACCATCACAACATCAGGCAGGCCACTCCTCTGGGAAGATCACCATCACAGCATCAGGCAGGCCACTCCTCCGGACAGATCACCATCACAACATCAGGCAGGCCACTCCTCCAGGCAGATCACCATCACAACATCAGACAGGCCACTCCTCCAGACAAATCACCATCACGGCATCAGTCAGGCCACTCCTCTGGGAAGATCACCATCACAGCATCAGGCAGGCCACTCCCCTGGGAAGATCACCATCACAGCATCAGGCAGGCCACTCCTCTGGGAAGATCACCATCACAGCATCAGGCAGGCCACTCCTCTGGGAAGATCACCATCACAACATCAGGCAGGCCACTCCTCTGGGAAGATCACCATCACAGCATCAGGCAGGCCACTCCTCCGGACAGATCACCATCACAGCATCAGGCAGGCCATTCCTCTGGGAAGATCACCATCACAGCATCAGGCAGGCCACTCCTCTGGGAAGATCACCATCACAGCATCAGGCAGGCCACTCCTCCGGACAGATCACCATCACAGCATCAGGCAGGCCACTCCTCCGGACAGATCACCATCACAACATCAGGCAGGCCAATCCTCCACTTCACCATATCACCCTGGTGGCTGACTGGCTGTTTCAAACGTTCCCCTATTCGACTGTTTTCCTTTTTGACCACAACCTATTCAACCGTGCCCGACTGAATAGTATCGATTGATTTACCTACTTTCTACCTTTCCATTTGATCATAAGTTTGGCATCCAGGATTGATGAACTGGCTCTTTCAAAGGATATTACACGTGTTTTGAGCCAATTTAGAGAGGAATGGGGCCAACTTCTTGTGAGGTCTGCTTTTCTAGCCACAGTGGAACTGGGGGACAGAATTCTCTCCCATGGTCGAACACATCATGGTCAAACATGAGACCAATCAAAAACGCCAGCAACCATCACCCTCTGGTGGAGTTTGACTAAGGTTTTGAAAATTTGAAGTATATCTTCATCATCGGTCATCACTTGTTATCATTAGGGAGACAGTACTGTGATTGAGAACTGCTGAAAATAAATAAGAAAGGGCATTTAGACAAGAAATATATGTTAAATGAATGTCAAATGCCAGTTGACTTGCACTAACCCACAATGCGAGTCAATTTAAAGTACAAAACGTACTAAATCATAGTAATTCTTCTTCCAAAGATAATGATTCCTTGAAACTTTGATAAAATCCTACACAGTAAATCACCGTAATTAATCAGGCATCTAAATGATGTATGTTTCAGAAGCGTATCTGATGGTGAATTTGCCAGTTTCTGTGAGAGTGTGACCGGCGCCCTCTATACTGGCAGTACTACAGACTGCCTCAGCGGCCTGCGCCAGCTCTTCCTACTCACACATTCCGACAAGAGAAATAGGAAGTAGGTATTCTCACCTTTGTTATGTAAACACAACATTTTCCAGTGAATTTTTTGATAAAATCAAAAGAAATTGTTTTTTTTATTTGTGATCTAGCATTGTAATGATAAATGAAAACATTGATTTTGTAACACAAATCCTTTTTGAACAGTATTTTTCTTTTATTTTTGTCTGCCTATTATTATTCTGGTTAGGAAGACTTTCTTGCCAAGGACCTTTGACATGGCAATTCAGTGAGGCAGCACTATATCTCCTTCAAATAGGTCTCATCATGAGATAATTAAAAAGTTGAAAATGACATAAACCCCAAACCAATAACTTGCATACCATGGAATGTTTGAAAAATAATGTCTCTGACCTCATGTAGCAATCTATGTTGATCTATTTTCTGCAAGTTATATAAGTTTGCATAACATCAGGGCCATTGGGGGATCGATTCTTTGAACCCCAGAAGAAATAACAATACATGTGGTGTTATACAAGACACGCAGTAGGCTATATTTGTAGGTATCTGTGGTCAGACCACTGGCATGGACGTGGGGCAGGGGTCTTGATATTTAAAAGTGTCTATAAATCACATCAGACAGTAGAGTGCAAGTGCACTTAACAGACTGCAGAAAAAAGTACAAATTCTAGGTCATTAGTTCTGATACCTACCTTTTGATATTGCAATTTCAGTTGGCTTGTTGCATTCGGCGCGTAATGCGCGTTGTGTCAGTTAGAGAAATGTCTGACACCTCGTATCTTCGGAGGGCTTTTGAGGTAAAAAAGTTTGAATAGGAATGTTTGCATGTACATACTAGATAACATCAAACTTGGATTTAAATCTTAAAACCCAACCATTTAAAAGTTTTAAAAATGACACTTCTCTGAATTTGGCGGGAATCAGCTTTGGTATATTGGCATGTCCAGAAATGGATATTGAAGGGGGTGCTCAATTTACAAATTTCACAATTTATATCATTTGTCATTTCTTCTTCTTATAGGACTTTGTATGATATTTGTGAACACGAATATGCCAAAAAAATAATAAATACTTGTACAGAAAAGATACTGTAGTGTACCCCATTTTAACGAATGTAGAACCCTGGACCTGCCACTGATGCCTTTCACACACTGTCCTTGTGTGACGTCACATGGATACAAGTCACTCTGTGTTGAACGCGCCATTTATCAAACGCGCAACGTGCCGAATGCAAAAAGCCATTTCAGTTCTATGTGTATAATGTTAAGGAATCTTTCTGTAGACAAGACCACAGATTATTACAGTCCTTTAGTGACTTTCATCACAAGGTATCTAGTTTTCTTTGGTGTACATCCATGCCAGAGGTAAAGCAGCTCATTTTCTTTATTTTTTTCATATTTATATGAACTAATAATGAATTAATCGTAAGAAAGAGGTAAATAAATGTGCAATTTTTTCAAGGATACCACAACAATTATTGGACGCTTTAGTCAAGATTCTGCTGGTGGCCGACAAGCCCAAGTGGGAGAAGTTGCTATGTGCTGCCATCCTACAGGAAGTGGCTCCATCTAGTGACATTAATCTGCCGGTTGGTAACTTGCCTTGGGATGACAACCAGGTCCCCTATGTCTTGACTGTGGCCTTAAATCAGGTGAGATAACAAAAATGTTAAAGTCTCAATGGGCAATGCCACTTGTTTATTTAATAAACAAAGATATGTCAAGTAATAAGTAGTTTTAGTGCCCAGTGTGACTTGTCAAATTAATTATAAGTATAAGGTTATGATTTCAGGACACACACATTAATTTACAAAATTGTATGTCTTTTTAGGGAATTTTCGATGGAGAGATTATCCAGTCGCTCGTGCCTCAAGTTGTCAGGTAATGTATTCACACATGTACTCTTAAAATTACATTTGACTGATAATACCTCAAAGATTGGTTTTGTTTATGGATTTGTGCAAACTATTGTCTCTGCCATTATTCACATAGCATTCAGTGATATGTGAATCAATTATAAGTCTTGGACTGTCCCTGTGATATTGGCATGGACTGTTACAGAGATATTATCTTGGACTGTCCCTGTGATATTGGCATGGACTGTTACAGAGATATTATCTTGGACTGTCCCTGTGATATTGGCATGGACTGTTACAGAGATATTATCTTGGACTGTCCCTGTGATATTGGCATGGACTGTTACAGAGATATTATCTTGGACTGTCCCTGTGATATTGGCATGGACTGATACAGAGATATTATCTTGGACTGTTACAGAGATATTGTCTTGGACTGTCCCTGTGATATTGGCATGGACTGTTACAGAGATATTATCTTGGACTGTTACAGAGCTATTGTCTTGGACTGTTACAGAGATATTGGCATGGACTGTTACAGAGATATTGGCATGGACTGATACAGAGATATTGGCATGGACTGATACAGAGATATTATCTTGGACTGTTACAGAGATATTATCTTGGACTGTTACAGAGATATTGGCATGGACTGATACAGATATATTGTCTTAGACTGTTACAGAGATATTGTCTTGGACTGATACAGAGATATTGTCTTGGACTGTTACAGAGATATTGTCTTGGACTGTTACAGAGATATTGTCTTGGACTGTTATAGAGGTATTGTCTTGGACTGATACAGAGATATTGTCTTGGACTGTTACAGAGATATTGTCTTGGACTGTTACAGAGATATTGTCTTGGACTGTTACAGAGATATTGTCTTGGACTGTTACAGCTCTAGGTATTTGTCTTGGACTGATACAGAGATACTGTCTTGGACTGTTACAGAGGTATTTGTCTTGGACTGTTACAGAGATATTGTCTTGGACTGTTACAGAGGTATTTGTCTTGGACAGTTACAGAGATATTGTCTTGGACTGTTACAGAGATATTGTCTTGGACTGTTTCAGAGGTATTGTCTTTGACTGTTACAGATATATTGTCTTGGACTGTTACAGCTCTAGGTATTTGTCTTGGACTGTTACAGAGGTACTGTCTTGGACTGTTACAGAGGTATTTGTCTTGGACTGTTACAGAGGTATTGACTTGGACTGTTACAGAGGTATTTGTCTTGGACAGTTACAGAGGTATTGTCTTGGACTGTTACAGAGATATTGTCTTGGACTGTTACAGAGACATTGTCTTAGACTGTTACGGATATGCTTCAAGGATATTTTCTGTTTCAGATGGCTGTCCACCGTGGGATATTCATTTGAGGTGCAAGCACGAGCACTGACATCACTCGTAATCATTTCCAGAAATTATCCTCAGTTTCTTTCCAAAGGTAGTAATGCACACTACCCCATAAACTCACCATTCTGAAATTTTTTGCATAGCATACATAATAGTTAAAAGTTAGAGGTTATGAATGGCATATCAAATATAATAAGAGCCTGCTTTAAACCTAAATTCTTTCAATATTAATACATGGATTTGCTTGATGTTTGTCTTGCTTTGTGTTTGGCTTGGGGAGGCCTTTCCTGGCGGTTGTTTTAGCTTTGCTGTGGTTTGCCTCCAGAGCAGGTGCACGTGGTTAGCAGTCAGATGTGTGAGTGGCTGAGGAGAGCCGGCCTTCAGCAGAGTCCTAACCCTTACTCACGCGGCATCTTCCGCAAGGACGCAGAACAGCAACCATTAGTCGCCGAAATGGATGGGGTCATCACCAAAAAGTTCTTCACTGCCTTGTGCATTGGTAGTCATCTTTCATTTGTATTATTTTATTGTCTGTCAAACCTATTTAAATAGAACCCTATAGACCAGAGGCACACTCAAGCTACTTATCTTTTTCAAATTACATCATGGTATTCACATATAGATATGCTTCTAAGATACCAAATATAGAACTGATATATAGGAGTTTTGTTTGATGGAATGTTCAGGCCAGTATTACACTCAGGACCAGATGTTGAACATGTGGAGTTTCTCCATGCTGCGTACCTGGCTGCACCAGACCAGCACCCTGGGGTATGACCCAGAGGTCACCAGCCCTGCGTCCGCCATGTCCAGCCGAGCCAGCACACCCTCCCTAGACTCACCAGAGGGCAGCACCACCAGTCGGCAGGCAAACACTCTAGCTGATGCCACCCTTCAGTACGCACTCCGCATCATAGACCAGTGTGACAGAAGTAAGTCGCCTCTCAAATGTTTCTATATCAGAAAAATATTCTGAATATTTTGAATGAAATTACATAAAAAATGTGATTCTGGAAACTTTTATATTCATATTCTAATAACAGTTTAAACATCATGATTCATACAAATAGCAGAAAAGAATAATTGTACATTTTAGATTATACTAAAAGGTTGAGTCATAGATATAAATGATAAGGAATTGTATTTGTGATGTGATATCACGGTGTGGTTTTGTTGTGCAGAGCCTAAGGTGACGCAGGACGCAGACCTCCAGCAAGCTGTGAGTACCAGGCTACTGTATGCCGGCTATTTGACTTCATAACCTCTGAAAATATCTCACATAAAAATAGAGTGGCTGAAACTCAGCTGTTATTCTCAAACCTATAACAAATCTACATTATTGTTGTTTCATGAATTGTGTTATATGATATATGTTTCTATTGCGGTAGTGTCTTCTGGAGGCTGTGTATCTACTGGACCAGCTTTGTTGCAAGGACTCGGCTCTCATACCCAAGGTGTTCGAAACAGTGAAACGTATCTACAGCAAAACACTTCACACCCATCCTAGGTGTACTCTGGCCACACTGCAGTTCTTCCTCAACCACAGTATGTATGCTTCAAACAATGCCAAACTCACATTGATTCAGTTAATATCAAACCTAGATTGATTCAATGAATATCAAACTTAGATTGACTCAGTGAATATCAAACTTAGATTGATTCAGTGAAGATCAAACTTAGATTGATTTAGTGTATATCAAACTTAGATTGATTCAGTGAAGATCAAACCTAGATTGATTCAGTGAAGATCAAACCTAGATTGATTCAGTTAATATCAAACTTAGATTGATTCAGTGAATATCAAACTTAGATTGATTCAGTGAAGATCAAACCTAGATTGATTCAGTGAAGATCAAACCTAGATTGATTCAGTGAAGATCAAACCTAGATTGATTCAGTGAATATCACTCTTAGATTGATTCAGTTAATATACTAAGATTGATTCAGTTAATATTGATAATATTGGTGGTTTATGATGTGTTTCTCTTTGAGGTGAGGCTGTGGTTTATGATGTGTTTCTCTTTGAGGTGAGGCTGTGGTTTATGATGTGTTTCTCTTTGAGGTGAGGCTGTGGTATATGATGTGTTTCTCTTTGAGGTGAGGCGGTGGTATATGATGTGTTTCTCTTTGAGGTGACTCGGTGGTATATGACGTGTTTCTCTTTGAGGTGAGGCGGTGGTTTATGATGTGTTTCTCTTTGAGGTGAGGCTGTGGTTTATGATGTGTTTCTCTTTGAGGTGAGGCGGTGGTATATGATGTGTTTCTCTTTGAGGTGAGGCGGTGGTTTATGATGTGTTTCTCTTTGAGGTGAGGCTGTGGTTTATGATGTGTTTCTCTTTGAGGTGAGGCTGTGGTTTATGATGTGTTTCTCTTTGAGGTGAGGCTGTGGTTTATGATATGTTTCTCTTTGAGGTGAGGCAGTGGTTTATGATGTGTTTCTCTTTGAGGTGAGGCTGTGGTTTATGATGTGTTTCTCTTTGAGGTGAGGCTGTGGTTTATGATGTGTTTCTCTTTGAGGTGAGGCGGTGGTTTATGATGTGTTTCTCTTTGATGTGAGGCGGTGGTATATGATGTGTTTCTCTTTGAGGTGAGGCAGTGGTTTATGATGTGTTTCTCTTTGAGGTGAGGCGGTGGTTTATGATGTGTTTCTCTTTGATGTGAGGCGGTGGTATATGATGTGTTTCTCTTTGAGGTGAGGCAGTGGTTTATGATGTGTTTCTCTTTGAGGTGAGGCAGTGGTTTATGATGTGTTTCTCTTTGATGTGAGGCGGTGGTATATGATGTGTTTCTCTTTGAGGTGAGGTGGTGGTTTATGATGTGTTTCTCTTTGATGTGAGGCGGTGGTATATGATGTGTTTCTCTTTGAGGTGAGGCGGTGGTATATGATGTGTTTCTCTTTGAGGTGAGGTGGTGGTTTATGATGTGTTTCTCTTTGAGGTGAGGCAGTGGTTTATGATGTGTTTCTCTTTGAGGTGAGGCAGTGGTTTATGATGTGTTTCTCTTTGATGTGAGGCGGTGGTATATGATGTGTTTCTCTTTGAGGTGAGGTGGTGGTTTATGATGTGTTTCTCTTTGATGTGAGGCGGTGGTATATGATGTGTTTCTCTTTGAGGTGAGGCGGTGGTATATGATGTGTTTCTCTTTGAGGTGAGGTGGTGGTTTATGATGTGTTTCTCTTTGAGGTGAGGTGGTGGTTTATGATGTGTTTCTCTTTGATGTGAGGCGGTGGTATATGATGTGTTTCTCTTTGAGGTGAGGCGGTGGTATATGATGTGTTTCTCTTTGATGTGAGACAGTGGTTTATGATGTGTTTCTCTTTGAGGTGAGGCGGTGGTTTATGATGCGTTACAGCTGTATGAGAGCTTCCTGGAGACAGTTCCCTCCCAGTACTACTCTAACCCAGCAGTCTCCTTTGATGCGGTCATGTTCATACTGGACAACCTGGAACCACTCTGTCTGCAGACACAGCTACTCACTAAATACTTCCCCAACATACTCAAGGCTTGTATCATAACATTCATTAACTTATTTATTCCATTGCTATTTGAATATTGAATATTAACTCAAGTATTATTATAAAATTATAAAATAGTTCTCCACGGATTTGGATGTACAATGTATGATTATTTTAGTTGAGTCTCTAATAATTTGGTTAACTATTTGCAGTTGCTGGCGTGGAATCCCTCTACATACATTGCAGAGTTTATGGAGTTCCTGCCAACCTTTCTCTCCCCATCTACAACACTAGAGGCAAGTATGACTACAAGTCTGCCAAGTAAAGCATCTTTGATACCAGAAACTTAAAGAATACAGCGTTTATAGGTAATCTATTTACAGAGTTATGGAGTCAGGCTTGTACATTTTATTTTTGGTTGCAATATGTACATATTGCAACCAATAGAAACAGTGATGGGAGGCTGGAAGAAGATGGGCCAGCATTTGAAATACAAAACCCATGATATAAAACATTCTCCGATTTCAGTTTAATTCTGCATCACTTTGTATCATATTTTCAGTATTTTATTATATGTTTGATATGTATTCATATTTTCAAAATATAATTTATTTTTAATATGTTACAATATAAACAATATGTTATCATCATTCCAATATGTCATCAATATGCTATCATGATTTTAAAATGATAATTTATGTCTCAGTGAATAGAATCAGAGACAATTCCATTGATTAAGACCTGGCCTTGGTCAATATAATGGTATTTTCTTATAAACATTTGTCCAAAAAAGTTATAAATACAGATTTATATTTACGGTTCACATCCCTAATAAATGGTATTGTTTTTTAGGTTTTACATACATTATTAGATCTTCCCTGTTTGGCTGCCTCATTAGAGCTGAGCCACCGAGCCTCAAGGTCAGATTCCTCACCAGGTGGCATCACTGCTGTAGCCATCAGCTCCCAGGCTATAGAGAACTTCAATGAACCCCGCTATAAGCCCGTCTTTAATTTTATCCTAAGAGCTCAGGGTGGTTTTGGTGACACAATCGACAGGTAATGTATGATATAAGTGGATATTGTTTGATTCGTACATATATTGATGTGATAAAATTTGTGATAAAATGTGATAAAATAATCTCAGGCCATGAAATGTTTGTTATATGAAGTGATACAATACAAGACTGATATAAAGTTTTGCAAGATAAATATATATACATCTGTATATCTTTTTAATATCTATGACCTTTATTTTTAATAACTTTTTTAATGTAAATGATGTGGTTCTGTGATAGCTGTTCTGAGGAACAAATAATAATCTTCCTCTTATGTTGACCAGGTTGAGCCGACTCCATGAATTACTAGGGAAGTTGTCAACCCATCCACGTGTTTTACGGTGCTCGGAGGTTGTGCCAGTCTTATTGAGGTGAGCTTTCCTTCATTGTCTAAACAATAACTACTATTAACATCATATGTATGGAGACTAATAAGATTTAAATTTACTCTTGTTTTAATTTGGTATGCATTATTTTCATTCAAATGTTACTATTGTATCCTGATATTTGTAATCTTTCTTTTTGCATGCTGGATCTGGCAGAGTGTTATTTGACACGGTGTTGGAGGAGGGGGACTTCTCGCTGGCCAGCAATCTCCTGTCAGTCATCCTTGAGAGGTCGTCACTACTCTACAATATCCCTCTGTACCAACAAGAGGTCAGGAGGTGTGTGCCACAACTACTATATTCTGACCGTCTCCATGATCACAAATCTTA
The DNA here is from genome assembly GCA_949316495.1 of Amphiduros pacificus. NCBI lineage: Eukaryota > Metazoa > Annelida > Polychaeta > Phyllodocida > Hesionidae > Amphiduros > Amphiduros pacificus. The sequence goes on from OX439002.1 coordinate 5,795,709, forward strand.
ATGATAACTCACATATTCATTCTGGTTGCAGAAAAATGAAAAGTTGAACTGCTCAGCCATAAGAAACAAAAAATTAGATTTTCTTGGTCTTTTCAAAAGGGTTGTATATATTTTTTTCAAATTTCCCCAAATGCTTATCGTGTCCAGTCTCTGAGTGTATTTGATGTTTATTTTGTGCTGTATTTCCAGTTTGTTTTCCTTGCATGTTTTTTCCCTGATGATCTATATTTTGTGCTGTATTTTCAGTTTGTTTTCCTCCCATGTTTTGTCGCTGATGATCTATATTTTGTCCTGTATTTTCAGTTTGTTTTCCTCCCATGTTTTGTCGCTGATGATCTATATTTTGTGCTGTATTTTCAGTTTGTTTTCCTCCCATGTTTTGTCGCTGATGATCTATATTTTGTGCTGTATTTTCAGTTTGTTTTCCTCGCATGTTTTGTCGCTGATGATCCATATTTTGTGCTGTATTTCCAGTTTGTTTTTCTTGCATGTTTTGTCGCTGATGATCTATATTTTGTTCCATATTTCCAGTTTGTTTTCCTCGCATGTTTTGTCGCTGATGATCCATATTTTGTGCTGTATTTTCAGTTTGTTTTCCTCGCATGTTTTGTCGCTGATGATCTATATTTTGTGCTGTATTTTCAGTTTGTTTTCCTCGCATGTTTTGTCCTTAATGATCTATATTTTGTGCTGTATTTCCAGTTTGTTTTCCTCGCATGTTTTGTCCTTAATGATCTATATTTTGTGCTGTATTTCCAGTTTGTTTTCCTCGCATGTTTTGTCCTTAATGATCTATATTTTGTGCTGTATTTCCAGTTTTTTTTCCTCGCATGTTTTGTCCCTGATGATCTATATTTTGTGCTGTATTTCCAGTTTGTTTTCCTCGCATGTTTTGTCCCTGATGATCTATATTTGTGCTGTATTTCCAGTTTGTTTTCCTCGCATGTTTTGTCCCTGATGATCTATATTTGTGCTGTATTTCCAGTTTGTTTTCCTCGCATGTTTTGTTGCTGATGATCTATATTTTGTGCTGTATTTTCAGTTTGTTTTCCTCGCATGTTTTGTCGCTGATGATCTATATTTTGTGCTGTATTTCCAGTTTGTTTTCCTCGCATGTTTTGTCGCTGATGATCTATATTTTGTGCTGTATTTCCAGTTTGTTTTCCTCGCATGTTTTGTCGCTCATGATCTATATTTTGTGCTGTAATTCCAGTTTGTTTTCCTCACATGTTTTGTCGCTGATGATCTATATTTTGTGCTGTATTTCCAGTTTGTTTTCCTCGCATGTTTTGTTGCTGATGATCTATATTTTGTGCTGTATTTTCAGTTTGTTTTCCTCGCATGTTTTGTCGCTGATGATCTATATTTTGTGCTGTAATTCCAGTTTGTTTTCCTCTCATGTTTTGTCGCTGATGATCTATATTTTGTGCTGTATTTCCAGTTTGTTTTCCTCGCATGTTTTGTCGCTGATGATCTATATTTTGTTCCATATTTCCAGTTTGTTTTCCTCGCATGTTTTGTCCCTGATGATCTATATTTGTGCTGTATTTCCAGTTTGTTTTCCTCGCATGTTTTGTCCCTGATGATCTATATTTGTGCTGTATTTCCAGTTTGTTTTCCTCGCATGTTTTGTCCCTGATGATCTATATTTTGTGCTGTATTTCCAGTTTGTTTTCCTCGCATGTTTTGTCCCTGATGATCTATATTTTGTGCTGTATTTCCAGTTTGTTTTCCTCGCATGTTTTGTCCCTGATGATCTATATTTGTGCTGTATTTCCAGTTTGTTTTCCTCGCATGTTTTGTCGCTGATGATCTATATTTGTGCTGTATTTCCAGTTTGTTTTCCTCGCATGTTTTGTCGCTGATGATCTATATTTGTGCTGTATTTCCAGTTTGTTTTCCTCCCATGTTTTGTCGCTGATGATCTATATTTTGTGCTGTATTTCCAGTTTGTTTTCCTCGCATGTTTTGTCGCTGATGATCTATATTTGTGCTGTATTTCCAGTTTGTTTTCCTCGCATGTTTTGTCGCTGATGATCTATATTTGTGCTGTATTTCCAGTTTGTTTTCCTCGCATGTTTTGTCGCTGATGATCTATATTTTGTGCTGTATTTCCAGTTTGTTTTCCTCCCATGTTTTGTCGCTGATGATCTATATTTGTGCTGTATTTCCAGTTTGTTTTCCTCCCATGTTTTGTCGCTGATGATCTATATTTTGTGCTGTATTTCCAGTTTGTTTTCCTCGCATGTTTTGTCGCTGATGATCTATATTTGTGCTGTATTTCCAGTTTGTTTTCCTCGCATGTTTTGTCGCTGATGATCTATATTTGTGCTGTATTTCCAGTTTGTTTTCCTCGCATGTTTTGTCGCTGATGATCTATATTTTGTGCTGTATTTCCAGTTTGTTTTCCTCCCATGTTTTGTCGCTGATGATCTATATTTGTGCTGTATTTCCAGTTTGTTTTCCTCGCATGTTTTGTCGCTGATGATCTATATTTTGTGCTGTATTTCCAGTTTGTTTTCCTCCCATGTTTTGTCGCTGATGATCTATATTTTGTGCTGTATTTCCAGTTTGTTTTCCTCGCATGTTTTGTCGCTGATGATCTATATTTTGTGCTGTATTTCCAGTTTGTTTTCCTCGCATGTTTTGTCGCTGATGAAGCTGTATCCGCGGCTGATAATGGAGCAGAATGCTGAGATCCTCGACTTCCTGGGCTCCGTCCGTAACATTGCACATAAAGAAGACTTCTTCATTCATATAGTCAGTCAAAGTCTATTTCCACACAAAGTATAACTTTCATGTGCCAGAAAAGTGTTAAATTCTTGTTAAAATTCATGACTGTTATCATGGTTTTATGTAAATAACATCACTTAAATTATCAAAATATAATTACATAAATTAGTCAAATGGCGCTTAGTCAGTGAAATAGTATTAATCATTCAAATGGCATAAATCATTCAAAAAGAATATATTGAAAAGAAATATGAATGAAAATTTTTACAAAGAAAACAAAATTCAAAAATGGCATAAATCAGCAAAATGGCCAAAATTAATCAAATAGCATATATTAATGAAATATAAAATAGCATAATATCATTCAAATACCACATATCAATCAAAAAGGATGTTCCAATCAAATAGCGTAAATCAGTCAAATAACAAATATAAGTCAAATGGTATCTTCTTGAGAAGCATGTGGCATATTTAACCTTTGTGTCTGGCAGGTGTGGTGCGTTGGAGAGTACATGTGTTCAAGCTATGATGTGCGATGTACCCCCGACTCAGTGTCCACCATGTATGAAGCCATAGAAATCCTGGCCTACGAGGTAGCTAGCAATATGCAGTCTGCAACTACTCACCTGCCCTACTCACCCAGGCTACTCACCACCATCATGAGTACCATGGCCAAGGTATGCACATCCTTACTACCTCTGTCTTATTGAGACCCAAAAAACATTTCTGGACATAGTCTGTGGTTTTTGAATGTTTTGCCTTTGAGGATGTATTCTTATGATGTATTGCAGCTGGCGTCACGATCTCAGGACATCATCCCTCGCGTGATGCTCTGTCTGGGAAAGCTGGGACAAGTAGCATCTGTCACCCACGTGGATGCCGTCAGCAGACAAGCCATCTCAGACCGGGCTGCAGAGCTCATCAGTCTCCTCAAACTGCCCAAGTGGGTATCCTTAATGTCAGTCCCAACATGAGTCATCTCAGACTGGGCTGCAGAGCTCATCAGTCTCCTCAAATTGCCCAAGTGGGTATCCTTAATGTCAGTCTTAACATGAGTCATCTCAGACCGGGCTGCAGAGCTCATCAGTCTCCTCAAACTGCCCAAGTGGGTATCCTTAATGTCAGTCCCAACATGAGTCATCTCAGACCGGGCTGCAGAGCTCATCAGTCTCCTCAAACTGCCCAAGTGGGTATCCTTAATGTCAGTCATAACATGAGTCATCTCAAATCGGGCTGCAGAGCTCATCAGTCTCCTCAAACTGCCCAAGTGGGTATCCTTAATGTCAGTCCCAACATGAGTCATCTCAGACCGGGCTGCAGAGCTCATCAGTCTCCTCAAAGTGCCCAAGTGGGTATCCTTAATGTCAGTCCCAACATGAGTCATCTCAGACCGGGCTGCAGAGCTCATCAGTCTCCTCAAAGTGCCCAAGTGGGTATCCTTAATGTCAGTCCCAACATGAGTCATCTCAGACCGGGCTGCAGAGCTCATCAGCTTCCTCAAACTGCCCAAGTGGGTATCCTTAATGTCAGTCCCAACATGAGTCATCTCAGACCGGGCTGCAGAGCTCATCAGCCTCCTCAAACTGCCCAAGTGGGTATCCTTAATGTCAGTCTTAACATGAGTCATCTCAGACCGGGCTGCAGAGCTCATCAGCCTCCTCAAACTGCCCAAGTGGGTATCCTTAATGTCAGTCTTAACATGAGTCATCTCAGACCGGGCTGCAGAGCTCATCAGCCTCCTCAAAGTGCCCAAGTGGGTATCCTTAATGTCAGTCTTAACATGAGTCATCTCAGACCGGGCTGCAGAGCTCATCAGTCTCCTCAAACTGCCCAAGTGGTTATCCTTAATGTCAGTCCCAACATGAGTCATCTCAGACCGGGCTGCAGAGCTCATCAGCCTCCTCAAACTGCCCAAGTGGGTATCCTTAATGTCAGTCATAACATGAGTCATCTCAGATCGGGCTGCAGAGCTCATCAGTCTCCTCAAACTGCCCAAGTGGGTATCCTTAATGTCAGTCTTAACATGAGTCATCTCAGACTGGGCTGCAGAGCTCATCAGCCTCCTCAAACTGCCCAAGTGGGTATCCTTAATGTCAGTCCCAACATGAGTCATCTCAGACCGGGCTGCAGAGCTCATCAGCCTCCTCAAAGTGCCCAAGTGGGTATCCTTAATGTCAGTCCCAACATGAGTCATCTCAGACCGGGCTGCTCATTAGTCAGGCATCATTAGATATCATATGAATAATAGATCAATATTTGAGTCTTTTCCCTGTATTCATATATTCATACATTTTGTGATAATAAATCTCTTTGTGTTGTAGTGTTGCTGCAGTGGTGCTTAGTCCTCCCCCAGAGATAGAATCAGAAAGGTAATCTTATACTTCTGTGTGACCAATTATTGTGGAGTTTCAGCTAATTAGTTAGCCCCATTGTTTCTTACTCCTTGTTTCCTACCCGTTGTTTCAGATGGCACTTAGATAATACCTCACTTCCTGTTGTTCTGCAAATGACCAGCAGTGTTCTACAGAATAAGACACCTTCATCCTACGTCATCAAAGACCTGACGTGAACAACAATTGGGAGTGAGTGCTTCTAACCAAACTACATAGACTCTCTGGACTCCGAGGTCGCATCATGACGTGAACAACAACTGAGAGTGAGTGCTTCTAACCAAACTACATAGACTCTCTGGACTCCGCGGTCGCATCATGATGTGAACAACAACTGGGAGTGAGTGCTTCTAACCAAACTACATAGACTCTCTGGACTCCGAGGTCGCATCATGACGTGAACAACAACTGAGAGTGAGTGCTTCTAACCAAACTACATAGACTCTCTGGACTCCGAGGTCGCATCATGACGTGAACAACAACTGAGAGTGAGTGCTTCTAACCAAACTACATAGACTCTCTGGACCCCGAGGTCGCATCATGACGTGAACAACAACTGAGAGTGAGTGCTTCTAACCAAACAACAGACTCTCTGGACTCCGAGGTCGCATCATGACGACAGTGTCTGGAGTATATTATTATTCAGAATGAATCACACTCTTCTCATCAATTTCCTGAACATTATATGCCCTATATTATGTGTATAGAACTTAATAATGATACCATGAGTGGACCAATCATGGCAGTCGAGAGAATGGACAAGGGCAGTTATTTCAATCAATCAGCCAGTGGTTAATGAACAATTACAAGAAGTGTCCATAGTAACAATGGTCCGAAGCGGTGGTCACCATGTGTCTACATTTCAACATCACAGATGGCTTTCTCAGAATAAATAATAGAGACAAATTATAAACAAAAATTGACAATAATTATTTTAATTTAGATTGAATTGTTATATTACATGATGACCGTTATTACTCCAATAACACAAGACTGAATGGGACTTTGTAACTTAAGAAAAAAGAAAGTTTTTCTTGGCCCAAACAAAATCTAACCATTGGACCATAAAATGTCACCAAACAAGGGAATTCCCCATGACAGGAGAGGAATATGTGTAGTGGAGATTATGTGATTGATGATTTTAGATATGTACATGAATAGGCTGAGTTACAAATATACTATTATTGCTGTATATAAACATAATGAACTGGATATGTTTGTATATATAAAAGATGTAAATAAATGTTTCATATATAAAAACTCAGCAAAATTGAGCATTATCTTCCTTAAAGTTCACAGAAACTATGTGATGCACAGAATGAATTGTCAATATAAACTGTCTTGTTGGATATAACTATCTCAGGTTTATAATCATAAGAAAGTCGTTTGCATCATCCTTGTCATTGTGACAGGCTGAATGACCTCTGGGAAGGACACTGGGGATCTGCTTGCTTTCCTCTAAAACTTGATTAAATTAAGTGTAAGAAGTAGTTTCCAACCATCGTATTGTTCCAAATAATATGAATAATAATTGAGACTTTAAGGTAAATTACTTTTTTTATCATTGATATTTTTATTGTCATTTTTACATAATTTTAACAGTAACAACACATAACTTATACAGGAACAGACACCACATACTTCATTGTCTTGTGAAGTTCCCAATAACTACATTAATACATATATAAAGTACATAAAATAATATTATCCGATGCTTTCCATAATTGCCCCCCAACTGTTTCCAAAACTGTTTAGTGAGTTGTTTTGTGTACAAATAAATTTCTCTATATTTAATCTATATTTTACAATGTGTAGAAAATTAGAAAATTATAAAAACATATATAGTTCTTTTTACATTTTTGCAAGTAGATATATTGTTTTGCCAATAACATAACATAGTTAACATTCTTAAAATATTCCAGATCATAAAAGAAGCCAAACAGAATATGTTTTTTTGTTATTTGAATAGTTTGTGAACTAGTTCTGTTCTACCAAAGTTCTAATGAGTTCCAAAATTGTTTAACTTGTGTACAATAATACAAAAAATGGGCAATATCGTCTGTTACATTACACATTGGGCACAAGTCTGATTCCACAATGGATAATGTATATAGCCATTTATTACATGGCAAAATTCTATTTATAATTCTGTATTGTAATGACTGAAGTTCTGTTTCCCTTGCACATGTATATGGAAGTATGAAAATGTGTTCCCAGTCATCGTGTACTGGGTAAATATTTTCCAATTTTTCAAGAGCTGTGGGTCTTGTACATTTATCATTAACAAAAGTACTATAGAAGTCCTTCGTTTTAGATTAAAGCAAATCTTTTGTGGAATCATTACATCTTAAAGAAATATTTATAGGCAGAATAACTTGAAAATTTGACCTCCCAATGTCGATTATCCAGGTTGCTGGTATAGCTTTTCTTAACCTATAGTACTTACAAATATTACATCTTATGCCATATTTATTGACAAAACTGGTGAAATCAAGCATATTGTTTGACTCATCAAACAGGTCATTGACCCTGACAACACCTGCTTTATAGAAATCTTGCCAAAAGACTGGTTCAATTGTCTTTCTACCAATTCTAGTAGGACATCCAATATATTTACTGTTCCATATGATTTCCTTCTTAAATTCATTTGCTCCATTTACTGTTGGCTTCAAGTCATTGAAAAATTAAGAACTTGTGCATAGAAGGGAATTTGTAAACCTTCAATATATGAATCACATAAATTACTTTCCAGCAGGTGTTGTAGAGTCCGTGGCTTTATCATTTCCATTAAGATATATTTCCACTTCCCTTCACTTTCAATCAGCCTTTTTGCCCAAGCAACCTTACTAGATTTAAGGTAAATTACATTGCCACAAACTACTTCAATAAAACAATCAAAAATGTGTATGGATATAGTTTAAATTATGACTGTGAGGATTAAGACTGTAATCATTCATATTTTGAAAAAATCTTGACTGTTACCATCTCTGAATACAGTTGCAATGATTTAGTTTATTGTAAACATTGAATATTGGTGCCATGGAGCTTATTTGACAGACTGGATTGGCGCCCTCTGGTGGTGAAAGTGCCCCGACAGACGAGACTGGACAAAAGTGGAGCGGCCAGCATATCAAATCAAATCAAATGGATTGGCGTCAGGAAGTAGTTACATTTTGTTTTGATCCTGGTTCAATGTCTCTATTATACTCAAATTTGATATTTGCTAATTAATTAACTGAGGGTCAGGATTGGTTGGCACTGGGGACATGTTCCTGGTTTCTGTTTCTTTTTCAAACTTTAGACTCATAAATCTTAATTTTGATGTCAGCCCAGTTTGGCTCCAGGATGTTTTGTGCTATCAGACATTTCACTAAATTTGATACTATATAGAGCATGAGTGTCCTGTTTCCTTACATCTGGTCAACATCCCTGCCCCTGTGCATCACATATGGTAACCTAACTCATGACATGCTATGAACATTTGCACCAACCAACCTTCATAATATATATTAGCATAACCATTGCCATGTGGTTACATTGCCAACCAATGAGACAACCTGACTAAGTATACATGCTCCACTTGCTGGTCACAGTTGGTAATATTTGTCCTGGAATGAGAAGTCGATAGCAACATTGGTGTGACCTACTTAGCATACACTATTACCTGGACACCACGCACTGTGTCGCCCTCATATCTATGTTATATTACAGTATGACGCATCTATATGGTTATTTCAGCACTGCTGTACTTCAGTGACTGCATATATTAGATAGTCTAGACATTGTTATGATACGCCAATGTTGGCAATATTGCATTGATCAGTCCTTTTGTGATTACTTGTCCTATATCTAGTCAAATGTGAATGATGCTGTTATTGCTTATATATATATATCTTAACCAAAGTTAAATCATCAGTTATGTTTGAGTTACCTATAGGGGGGGTTACTCAAACATAACTGGAGATTTAACTTTGGTTAAGATATATATATATATAAGCAATAATCCACCTGTTCAATATATATATATATATATATATATATATATATATAAGTTAAATCTCCAGTTATGTTTATATATATATATGTATACGCCAAATATTTGGTCATTTTATTCATCAGAAATATTTCCCAGATCGTGCCATGTTTGAGGGGCCCTGGGGGAATACCGGTACTTATGTGGGAAGTTGTGTGGATAATGGATATCCACCTGTTCAATATCTGAGAGTCATGTGGGCAAATGATAAAAAATTCTAGTACATGTGTTTTGGATGTGCCAGTTCATGCGTGGAGTACAAAGACCACTAATTACAAAGATATATTACCTAACCACAAACAGACATGCAAAGACACTCAGAAGCACACTCAGAACATCACATTCAATGTATTCAAAATAACAATTTCATATCAGCATTACAAATATGCCATCTCATTTTATTACATATAATTGATTTGTTGATACTAACCTAATTGGAAAGTTGCATGATTGATAATGTAATATATACTCTATGCCAACAAAGAATTTTTTTTTAAAGATATGACGATGCCTTGAATGATTATACCCTGGGAACTCCTTCAGACATGTTATTGCTATGCACACGAGGGGTAAAACTATCACAATCTCACAATCTATTTAAGAAAAAATATATTTCTATTTTTGAAAGGACCTTTTTTATTATTAGAAGGTTATACCACTCTTTGTAAAAAAAAAAAAAACTTTTCTAAACAGTTTAGATTGTCGCATCATGCACAGCAGTCTGCCACTTTGACACAATGCCACGCGGCATATACAAGTCTGTTTATTCTGAGATGTCAATTGGCGTGATTCTGTTACAGGGTTACATAGGATGGCTAGCATTTATGTGAAGTTATTAGGACAAGGATGAAGTTGGTGTGAAATACAAGATAGAAGTTCATAGACGTATTTTTCTGATATGGAAGGAGATTTAGCAGCTTAAACAGATCTACCCTCTTTATTCTGGGCTGTGAATGTAGCTTTCTTCACCTTTTGTTCTATTACCCACATTCTATTGATGGGTGAAATGCAATGTTCTGATCGATGGATGGAATGCATTGCTCTGATCGATGGGTGAAATGCAATGCTCTGATCGATGGATGGAATGCAATGCTCTGATCGATGGGTGAAATGCAATGCTCTTATCGATGGATGGAATGCAATGTTCTGATTGAGGGGTGAAATGCAATGCTCTGATCGATGGATGGAATGCAATGCTCTGATCGATGGATGGAATGCAATGCTCTGATCGATGGGTGGAATGCAATGTTCTGATCGATAGGTGGAATGCAATGCTCAGATCGATGGATGGAATGCAATGTTCTGATCGATGCGTGGAATGCAATGCCATGATCGATGGATGGAATGCGATACTCTGATCGATGCGTGGAATGCGATACTCTGATTCGATTGGTGGAATCTGATCCAAATCCGATATAAACACTGTAGATACATGGTCAGGTGGCCAGAGGCGAGACTATTCTGATAATTATATAATGAGGAAGGATTGAGTTCCCTCTTCAAATTAAAAAAAATCTTTGGCAGCCATTTTCATGATTATGGATGGCTTCGCCAAAAAAATAAAATGGTGGTATATTGTTCGATATGACAGCATAAAATGTATTTGCAATATGTGGTTTATTTCTCCTGTCATTAAATTATATAAATGGTGGGCTCTAATATTTTTTATGTTTAAATCAAAAATTAAAACGAGAAGTGTATTGTCTTGCATCCAGGCACATACCGTATATATAGATATATATATATATATATATATATATATATAGATGCCAGGGGAATTCACTTGGCACAAAAGTTAAAAAACAATAAAACATGCCATTCAAGGTCCAGACAGGTAGGCAGTTTTTATTCAAACACGCCGCGTTCACTGACCCAAATGTCTCGCCTTTTTACATATATGGACAGGCAAGCTCATAAATCTAAAAAAACATTGAAAAAAAAACAAAATAAGGGAATACTTTGACAACCAATTACTAATCATAACAACGACAACATGCACATTATATATATATATATATATATATATATATATATATATATATATATATATATATATATATATATATATATATATATATATATATATATATATATATGTAGTGAGTGCATATACATCTTTAATTGTAGCTCACCACACCAATCTCCATAATTATTCACAAGACCAAAACATTATTATGAATGCTCAGCTGATAGGGGTAATAAGATCTTCATTTAATATTTCAAACTCCATTCCTGCCATGTATTGGAAATTGTTTGAAAACCAATGATGCGATTTAAAAAAATGATTACTCTGCAAAGGTTAAAGACGAAAAAAAACATTTCAGAGATATTTCACAGCTAGCATGTTTGGACCCCCTTCAACACTCATACCAAATTTGGTGACCTTTGAATTGACCTCTGATTGTTTTTTTTCCACTCGTCTTGTATAATGTGTTGATTATGTTGTTTTTCAAGATTTTTCTAATATAAGTGCCACAAAATATATCCCAGTGACATTTTGACCACAATATTGCAAATAAGTAACAAACTTCACACACGTCCGTCATTAATCCTTTTCAATCCATTAAATTGTGCACCTGTGACCCCCTGTATTTCTGAATGTTTCTCCGACAAATATTGCATTTCTCTATTACTGCTCACATCATAGTTTTATTAAGTCTCAAAATAGCTGCAATTGAACATGGTTTGCAATATAAAGAAAAAATAATGTATCTTTCTCATGACTTCCTGTGATCAGCTTTTTCTATAAAACAGATTGACAAGATTGCTGGTACCAGCTAAAGATGATCATAAACTCAGAAAATTAAGAATAGTTAAAAATACTGACATCATATTTCCAATTCTTCTATTACATAGGAGCTATATATACTGTTGTTATAACAAAAATAAAGATAACTTTATCACACATTAAGGCCTTTAATGTGAATGTTTGCGATCAGAAATGGTTTTGACACTATAACAGGACATGCGACTGCATTCGCCGCTATGCCCTATTCAACTTTTTAATCCCCAATGACTCCAGTGTTTAACCTCCAAATTCAGGTATATCATGGAAAAAATGCTTCATGAAATATCTAGGTGAAGCACAGCAACAATAACTGACTATCGATTTACCAATCCAGAACCCTCCCAAAGTTATATGTACAATACAGACATTAGAGTCAAACATCTGTGACAGTTGTAAATGAAATATTGAAATGGGTCAGATGTCTAGCTTTAATGCTTGTGATGTAAGTCTCGCTCAGTGTGTATAATCTTGGAGTAACTATGAATCCATTCATAATTACTCCAAGGTATAATGATCTTAGACACTAAACATAAGAGAGCAAATAGTCATTATTTATTCACAGGTTGGTGGTAACGAGGTCACAGACAGTGACCTCCTGTGACCAGTTTGCTAATCACAACTACAGATGTCAACCTCGTCATATGCTTGTCTACCAATGGTTAGATAAAATAGTTATTGGGCCAAAGTGGTTTGCTCTCATCACTAAAACTCCTGGATCCCTTAGTTCCAATTGCAATAAACGGCCAATTTTCCACAACATGGGTAAATTGGAATGATGTGATTGGCTGATTCAGGGTAGTCATACTGACCCCAGGGGCTTCCGGTTTGACATTTGTCTTATTAAAATCCCCAAATTGTTCAATGCAATTGGAATAGATGTGCTTTAATGTCTTCAAATTTTGATATTCTGGCAGATATCAAATCGAAGCACCCAAAGCTATATCGTGTGCCATATAATCGTTGACTGTCTAATTGTCTTGGAGCTCTGACAACATAACTCTAACTTTGACCTCAACCAGAGCGTCTCCGGGATAAACACATTCCGTGTTCTATAGTGTTGTTTGGATATGAAAAACATTTAGACATTTACACTTTTTTTGCTAAAATCCAACTTTAATTTTTAACCATGTAAGACATAGCCCCTTTTGCTCTCGTCCTAAAGACATTGTCCCTTTCATGATCATAATATTTGTAATTATTTGCAGCATGAGGAGCGGATCATGCAGATATCAATTACTTTAGTGTGTATCTGTGTTCAGGAACTAGCACTTATTGAAATTAAACCTGAATTATGGCTACATGGATTATGGATCAGCCTATTCATCATACATATGTTAAATCTATCACAAAAACCAACTATTTATATACGCTGTCTTGGTGGCTAACACACGACCCGTGGAAAGTGTTCCTGCTAAAGTCGCCGCTTGCACTCAAGCATGGAAAGGCGAGCTCTCATATATACACACATACTCTCCTAAACAGATCCTGGGTCTATACCAGGCTCTGCAAGTGAAGGTCAGAAATGTTTTTTCAAATCAAACCTGGGAGATCACACCCTTTGGCAGTTTCTTGTTGGCAGCCAAAGAATTTTCATATGTTGTAACATGGCAAATTGTCATTTTATCAAAAGACAGTAAGTACAACAACAAATGAGTTAAGATGTTAATGACATCTATAACAAAATAGTCAGCCAAAATAATGTAGTGTAACCTAAGAAATCTTTGGACAATATCAAATATATATATATTGAGCATCCAATGAATAGAAACAGGACATGTCAATGATTTAATGCGATCAGACTGGCAGTGCAATTAAAACTAATAACAAGATTGATCATATTATGCTCACATAAGGCCAATATAATGATTTATGTTTAAATATTTAATGGTACAGTCAGACCTCGCCGGACCGTCCCCCGATAATCCGGCATATCAATTACCGACAGTGATTTGGCTGCAACCATTCTAATCTTTCTTTATTTGTATTCATTTGATGTCCGTTTCATCAAACCGTCAGACTCGTGAAACCGGCAGAATTATGTGTGACAGACCATGACGGACTGGCGGGGCTTGACTGTATTATGGAATTGTCCATTACTACCAAAAGGTTTGCTCAAAAGGTGTGGGGATAACCCGTGAATACCCACAATGTGTTTGTACCTGTGATAATATGTCTCCTTGTGAGAGAACAACTTACATAGAAATTTGTTAAAATGGTATGGTCATAGACCTAAGTGGCATCATTGTGGTGATTGCCTGTATATCTCATAGACCTAAGTGGCCTCATTGTGGTGATTGCCTGTATATCCCATAGACCTAAGGGGCCTCATTGTGGTGATTGCCTGTATATCTCATAGACCTAAGTGGCCTCATTGTAGTGATTGCCTGTATATCTCATAGACCTAAGTGGCCTCATTGTAGTGATTGCCTGTATATCCCATAGACCTAAGTGGCCTCATTGTAGTGAGTGCTTATATATCCCATAGACCTAAGTGGCCTCATTGTAGTGATTGCCTGTATATCTCATAGACCTAAGTGGCCTCATTGTAGTGATTGCCTGTATATCCCATAGACGTAAGTGGCCTCATTGTAGTGATTGCTTATATATCCGATAGACCTAAGTGGCCTCATTGTAGTGATTGCCTGTATATCTCATAGACCTAAGTGACCTCATTGTGGTGATTACCTGTATATCTCATAGACCTAAGTGGCCTCATTGTAGTGATTTGCCTGTATATCTCATAGACCTAAGTGGCTTCATTGTAGTGATTGCCTGTATATCCCATAGACCTAAGTGGCCTCATTGTAGTGATTGCCTGTATATCCCATAGACCTAAGTGGCCTCATTGTAGTGAGTGCTTGTATATCTCATAGACCTAAGTGGCCTCATTGTAGTGAGTGCTTATATATCCAATAGACCTAAGTGGCCTCATTGTAGTGATTGCTTATATATCCCATAGACCTAAGTGGCCTCATTGTAGTGAGTGCTTATATATCCAATATACCTAAGTGGCCTCATTGTAGTGATTGCCTGTATATCTCATAGACCTAAGTGGCCTCATTGTAGTGATTGCCTGTATATCTCATAGACCTAAGTGGCCTCATTGTGGTGATTGCTTATATATCCAATAGACCTAAGTGGCCTCATTGTAGTGATTGCCTGTATATCTCATAGACCTAAGTGGCCTCATTGTGGTGATTACCTGTATATCTCATAGACCTAAGTGGCCTCATTATAGTGATTGCTTATATATCTCATAGACCTAAGTGGCCTCATTGTAGTGATTGCCTGTATATCTCATAGACGTAAGTGGCCTCATTGTAGTGATTGCCTGTATATCTCATAGACCTAAGTGGCCTCATTGTAGTGATTGCTTGTATATCCCACAGACCTAAGTGGCCTCATTGTAGTGATTGCCTGTATATCCCATAGACCTAAGTGGCCTCATTGTAGTGATTGCTTGTATATCCCATAGACCTAAGTGGCCTCATTGTAGTGATTGCCTGTGTATATCATAGACCTAAGTGGCCTCATTGTAGTGATTGCCTGTATATCCCATAGACCTAAGTGGCCGCATTGTAGTGATTGCCTGTATATCTCATAGACCTAAGTGGCCTCATTGTAGTGATTGCCTGTATATCTCATAGACCTAAGTGGCCTCATTGTAGTGATTGCCTGTATATCTCATAGACCTAAGTGGCCTCATTGTAGTGATTGCTTGTATATCCCATAGACCTAAGTGGCCTCATTGTAGTGATTGCCTGTGTATATCATAGACCTAAGTGGCCTCATTGTAGTGATTGCCTGTATATCCCATAGACCTAAGTGGCCGCATTGTAGTGATTGCCTGTATATCTCATAGACCTAAGTGGCCTCATTGTAGTGATTGCCTGTATATCTCATAGACCTAAGTGGCCTCATTGTAGTGATTGCCTGTATATCTCATAGACCTAAGTGGCCTCATTGTAGTGATTGCCTGTAGAAACATCACTTCCTCAAGAATATTGGAGGTTTCAAACCCTTTATCATTGTTATCACGCTCCCAGAGTAGATTATTAGATGAGTTTTTTTGTGAGAAAGACTCGCGCTTATTTTTATTTCTGTGAATAACTGATGAATTATATTAATATTGCTAAATTATCTCTTTTGAAATCAAATCAGAGATAAATATTACACACCATATAGCAGCACAACAAATATCAATTAACCTAATCATTATTATATTGCTAAATTATCTATTGAACTCAAATCCTGAGTAAATGTTACATCTTATAGCAGCGCAACAAATACCAATTAACCTTATAACATTTTGCTTTAATTTGCATGCAGACCAGACAAGCTACCAGTAAGAGCCGGTGTTTATCATACAAAATGCCAATGTGGCAAAATGTAAATGTTACGCTTGAAATGTACCCATGGCGTGTTATTATCTGCAGATAAAAATCCAAAATGGGAACAGTCAGTCAAACTCACGGACGCCATAAGAATATAGTTGAAAACTCCCCTGTATATCAGATCTGTTAAGGTCGGGTGGTTTCACTAAATTTAAAAAGAAACATGCCATTGTCAGTTCACGAGGCAATAGCGCCAATAATAGATTCACTAGCTACTGAATAACTTACAAGCCTAAAACAGCAGTGTCAGCATTACTGATATACCAGGATAAACATCAATTGTATAATTACAAAGCAACGTTATTGATAAACTAGCTGGCGCCAACGATTATGAGATGGTACCTATTAGAATAAACATCAATTATACACTAAAGGCAGTGCTACTGGTAAACTAGCTGGCGCCAACAATTATGAGATGGTACCTATTAGAATAAACATCAATTATACACTAAAGGCAGTGCTACTGGTAAACTAGCTGGCACCAACGATTATGAGATGGTACCTATTAGAATAAACATCAATTATACACTAAAGGCAGTGCTACTGGTAAACTAGCTGGCGCCAACGATTATGAGATGTTACCTATTAGAATAAACATCAATTATACACAAAAGGCAGTGCTACTGGTAAACTAGCTGGCGCCAACGATTATGAGATGGTACCTATTAGAATAAACATCAATTATACACTAAAGGCAGTGCTACTGGTAAACTAGCTGGCGCCAACGATTATGAGATGGTACCTATTAGAATAAACATCAATTATACACTAAAGGCAGTGCTACTGGTAAACTAGCTGGCGCCAACGATTATGAGATGGTACCTATTAGAATAAACATCAATTATACACTAAAGGCAGTGCTACTGGTAAACTAACTGGCACCAACGATTACAAGATGGTACCTATTAGAATAAACATCAATTATGCACATAAGGCAGTGCTACTGGTTAACTAGCTGGTGCCAACGATTACAAGATGGTACCTATTAGAATAAACATCAATTATGCACTAAAGGCAGTGCTACTGGTAAACTAGCTGGCACCAACGATTATGAGATGTTACCTATTAGAATAAACATCAATTATGCACTAAAGGCAGTGCTACTGGTAAACTAGCTGGCACCAACGATTATGAGATGGTACCTATTAGAATAAACATCAATTATACACTAAAGGCAGTGCTACTGGTACGGCCACACATGGCCGTACAAGCTGGACCTATTATTGGCTCCTTTCTTTCATGTTATTACCTGACCAATATACTGGTTGGTACTATTCATCCCACTGAATTATAAAAGTAAATGTATTCAAGTTCAGCTCTGGTAGGAATCCCTAGTTGAAATCCCCACATTGCGCAGTTGTGCAACGTAGGAATTCCAATATTTAGCAAAGCAGTTGGGACTGACTTTACAGATATATTGGCTATGAAATTTGGAAGTAGCTTGGATTCAAATGATTTTAATACTGCTATTCTTTTCAAAATAATCTTAAGGGGATATATTAACATAGTTTTATAATTTATAAATGATATGACTAGAACATTTTATGTGTTGTGGGAGTTTGTGAGGGAGGTAAGCGAAGCTCAGTAAAATAAAAGATATCAATGATTATAAAATCGAATTGACTTGCATTATGTATGATTGATTTTAACTAACATTATTAGAGACATATTCAAAAAAATGTTATATGCAATATTTTTCTTTATTATAATTTTAAGAATCAAAAGTGAGTCCTATTTTTCTGTAACTTGTGGAGAGTTTAATCATATCTAATTCTAATCATGAGTCTATATAATATATGTCTTTCTGCTCCTTTTTCTCACGAATTGGGAATCATTTAATTATCCTCGTGAAATGTAATCTTTTCCGAGATATTAATGGGGAACCTTTACAACTGTCAAAAAGTGCAAGATTCTTTTATTTTTACGTTATGATCATCACATCAGCCTTTTTAAATAAGAGATTTTTACCCAAAATCTCGTCAAAATCTCGTCAAAATATAAATAAGATGATAAGAATCAAATCCCAAATCAACGGACCAAAAAAAACCAAAAAAAACACACACACACAACAAAATAGTTGAATCAATGAGCATTTATTTAATTGGCAATACATTTTGGTTGCAAGTTTGGTGCAATCATCCCTCCACCATTCAAATATAGTTGTGTTATGGCAGCTTAATGTGTGATGGAAAGTTAACAATATACGAGCTGGATACAATACAAACAAATACAAACAAATACAAACAAATACAAACAAATACAAACAAATACAAACAAATACAAACAAATGTGTTATTACAATATCAAATAAATGAATGATCGATTATTGTCTAAGTGACATCCTGACACGTAATGTGACATATTTCAGGGTTTTTTTTATTTGAGACTACCGGTATGGTAATCATTACGTTATATGTGTTTTAGTATTATGTTTATAGATGTGTAATTCAGTCCAAAATCGACTAAACCCAATGTAGGGTTATTTCTACAAGAGCAGTAACCAGATAAGAAGGCAGTGCATGATAACGCAAAATGCTACTTAAAGCTACCAAGACATTGCCAGATGTGGACATCTTGACATCCATTACTCGTCACTCTCAAAAACATTGTATACCCTCAACACAGGGCCTCCTTTCTTGCCAAGCTTTACAATCATCTTAATCTCATCTGTCTTCAGTTTGCCACTATCGATATCCATGTGTACCACCTCGACCTTGAAATCTGTGGCTTTTGGTAACTGAGAGCCTGCCTCTGCTGGCAGAATGAAGACCACGCTGGCATAGGTTGTCTGGTGACAATTCTCACACACATTTCTATTGAATCTGTTGAATACTGCTTCTTGACCAATTCTTACAAACTCATCACCAACCTTTTTTGATAGTCGAATGATGAAAGACCCTGTATATTTGTTTTTATCAATGTTACTGATTCTGACTCTTTGTGACAGTGGTTTCATATCAGGATCCATTTCCTCCTTGGCCTTGACAACCTTCGGACCCTTAGGGGTTAGCAAGGAAATAGACTCTGTTGGATTTATCGCAGGCTCTATGACTTCTTGAGCTTCTTCAGCTTCTGCCTCTGGATCAAGTTTGATTTTTTTCTCATTTGGTTTGATGTCTTCTGCCGGATCCTCTTCATCCTCCTCCTCCTCTTCCTCGCCCTCTTTAGTTCCAGCATCTTTACCCTCACTCTTAGTGTCAACCTTAACCTCCTCAGGCTTGTCACCTTCCTTTTCCTTCTCTTCTTCAGCAGTGTCTTTAGGTTTGGGCTTGGATTTTTCAGCTTTCTCTTTATTTTCTTCTTCATCAGACTTCACATCTTCTGCATCATCTTCTATTTCAACCTTGATTGATCCCATTGCTTTTCTGGATGGACTGCTTTCTGTGTCAAGGGAGCCTATGCTGTATGTGTAATTCATTTGGGTTTCAATGTCCATACAATCTCTGGAGGTGACTGGTAAGCCATTCCATGCCTGGAACGGTGTCAGTGGTGTATCCAAATTCAACTTATTATTTGGTGGTTTCAGTACTTTGTTCTCTGGTGCATCAATCTCAAATGTACTGGTATATCCCCTCCTCTTCTGCCAAACCCAAAACATGCGATCCACATTGCAGTGATGGAACCAGAAGACAGGATCAAAGGAAGCTGAATCAGTTTGTCCCATGTCACCGCTTGCACCATCGATAGAATCGTAACCATCTCCTCTCATTTCAGCGCCACTTACAGCCATGTGCATTGAATTGTGAGGAGATTCCACAGATACCTCATTTGATTTCTGCACATGCGAATAATAGAAGTAAGTCATTGTTTTCAGACTTTCTGCATATTGGTTGTACACACTGTTCCACTTTTTGTTAGTTTTTGCAGAGCCCGGGGGGCCTTGGTTGAGCCAGGAGATAATATGATTATTAAGGTCTCCAATAGAACTGGTAGAAACGTCTCCATTTGTGTCACCTGGAAACGTCTCCTGTATATTCTTGTTATGATTTTTGCCATAATCATTTTGGAACTGACAATAGGGGTAACGAAGAGTTCTGTAACCAGCTGATTTATCCAAAATCTCACCATAAACATCGATTTTTTGTGGCAATGTGAAATCCAAGAGTGGATTTTCCTCGGTTTTGCCATCTATGATGACTGTGGGCTGTGTCAGGATCGCTGGGAGGCCTTCATTGAGAGACTCGTCGGACGTGGCATCCCAGTAGGGCAGGGCCAGGTCCTCATTGGGACAAACCGTCCTCAGGGCATGCTCCAACCGCAGCAGATAAAAACGATGCCACGTCGGAAACAACAGATTGGCATGATGACACCAAACTGTGTTTCCTTTCGCAGAGTACGGGGCACCGTGAAGACCGGCTATTGCAAAGAAGGAGTTTGGGTTGTCTGAGGGCAGTTCCTTTATAAGTTTGAATGCCTTCAAAAAGTCATGGAGCAGTTTCTCGTTTTCAGGCAGCATCATTTCTCTGAGGGACAAACGTTTCCTCATCTTCTGTTTGGTAGGCACCTCAGTGTTGCCGTCGCTGCAAATAGCAAAGATAATAGTTTACTCCTACATCCTATGCCTGAGGTAAAGTTCTGCCTATCAAGAATGCTGCCATGCTCAGCCATACATACCCACAGGACATAGGCATAAAAAGATACATTAGTTCACCTTAACAAACTTTTCTTATAAATCTAATGTGAAAGGTTTATTTGTCAGAATGAGGCATGAGATGTAGACAAAGATGGACAACTTACACGTTTGCAGACATGGTGGCTTCAGTTGTGAAGTATGTGTAACCTATGCGTTATTCCCAGTCCGGCAGCACCTGCTACTGTGCCCAAGCCTCTCTTATATGCTGAATGTGCCACGATTTAGGTCACCTCTCTATTTGCATATGTCCGTGTATTGTAATTTATGGCTTGCATGTCATGCATGGTCGTTAAGGTTGAGGGGGGTGAGGGGAAAGTAGATTCCTTGTATCGCCCAATCTAGTTCAACCCACTCATGTGAAGAGACAACTTCGCGTGTCTCCAAGAGTTAGCTATATATACGGCACTGTCATCTACAAATATATCAAATATAGGATTTTAGTGAAGTTTGGCCTTAATCAAAAGTATCACACTTAATGAGTATGCCGCCTTACAGTAAGATATGACCTCAAACATAAGGGTATCGATATATCATGTCGGTTAGAATCATGCGGTTTAAGGGGCCTGATTTTTCTAAATAACACATTTCTAAATACTCGATATGATTTTCATGTATTGGTATTTCCCGGCAGCCCACAATTTGTCAGGTGTTTGGATATTTATTATGAACATTCACCACGAGTGCATGGCCATCTCTAATTTGATCTATTTGCAATACATATCATGAGCCATCTTCTGTTAATTATGTTCTGTTCGAATAAGTTTCAACATATCATCTGATGAAGATTCACAGTTAATAGTTTTATTCCCCATTGGTGGCACCACTTACCGGCACCATTAGGTGGCATCAAAATGGGCAAAGGGAAATATGTTTATTTACCAAAGATGTAAACAGAAAGTTTTGGGGTAAATCCCAAAACCAATTGATAGTCTCATGACAGTCTGGCTTTAAGTTACACTAACTGTAAAATTGGTGCAAATCAGGGACATGAGGTTTTTCATTGGCGAATATTCCAATATTGGCTTTGGCGGTGAAACACTGGAGAAAATGGAAACATTCTAATAGGGCATAGCAGCGAAAACATCGACATTCACACCCCAGCCATGACGTGTTCTCCCCTTAAGAGAAATCAAGCACTTTCTCAACCAACATTCGGCCATCTTGATTTCTGTTATGAGTGAACTCATTGAGTACATATTAACACATTAACTCCCTATGAAATTAACATCCTACCGAACTACTTTCCATATGACTTCTCCAGAAAAATGTGCACCACTCCAGTAACTGATTTTCTTTGGCTTATTTCAATTCTCTGTTTTATGTTTTCGAGTTAAATATATAAAATGTGTATGGACATTATATGACACACCTCATATTCAATATAAATTATTACATGCTAACCTTATATACCTACCTACAGAGAATCAACTAGAAAATGGTTAGATTTAAATGAGAGATGAGTTATAGATATCTGTTTCTTTTTATCGATTTGCATTACTATTGATATCATCTTAGACAAACATATTTTTGGAAAATTTTACTCTATAAATTTAATTTAGGCTGTTGTGTGAAATAACGGAATATCCCTTTATAAAAATAACTTGATCAAGTGATAAAGATGTTGACTATTTGTGTGATTTACCAGTGAGAAGGTCAAATCATACTAATCAACATGGCTCAGTGGGTAAGACATCTGTCTCACATGCTTAAGGTCTTGGGTTCGATTCCCACCGGGAACAATATATTTTTTTTTATTCATGCTGAAACTGAAATCTTCATTTTGAAGTTTTATTTTCGCAACTTGCACATCAGAACATATAGAATTGAAACATTTTTTATTTTGATAGAAATTATAAAAAATAATGACGATACAATAAACAAAGGTGAAATCTTCAAAGGTGAAATCTTCATGTTGGGGTCTTTTTAGAGCAGAATGAAAGTCAAAACACATAAAATGTGTTTTTCTTTTGTTTGTTTTTTTTTTTTTTGTTTTTTGTTTTTTTTTTTGGCAAATGGAGAAAATACAAAAAAATAAAATAAAATATCTTTATTAGCAAAGAAATGGAACAATTTCAATTTTCATACAATGCTGTGACTCCAAGTTTTCTACAGTACTGACAAAGGGTGATACATGGCTCAGTGGTTAAGATGTCTGTCTTCTATGCTAAAGCTCCAGGGTTCGAATCCTGGTTGGGAAAAGTATTATTTTCATGCTGAAGGTGAAATCTTAATGTCTGTTTGAGTGATATGCACTTCAGGAAACATAAATTGATTTGTCTATTGCAAATGCAGAAGAATATAAAATAATAGAAATGATTTGATACCCCCCAAAAAATGAAATCTTTATATTGGAGTTCTTATTGAGCAATTTGCATATCAGAAGAATATAATTTTTATTATTTTATTTTGCAAACATAGACAATATTTGAGCAATATGCATGTCAGAACATATAGAATTGAATATGTTTTTTGCCAACATAGAAAATATAAAAAATAGTAGTTATATGCAGATAACAAATATGAAATCTTCATATTCCAATTTTATTTCAGTTTAGAAAAAAATGAATTATAACATGGATCCAATTTCAAGAATTTATCATAGACTTTAAACTTAGAGTAAGTTGATCAAGAGGCCAACCTTGAGCATTTCTGAATGAATCCAGTGCGATGCAATAGTTCCCAATGTTTCAGCATTATTATGTGTCTCACAGGTCTGATGATATGCTTTGACCTTTTCTCATGGCAGGATTGCTCACTCAACATTTCGCCTGGATCCACATTTAAAAATAAACATGGACTGTACCTATCTAAGGTGTTGTTACAATTCATCAACACTTAAAACACACCTGCAAACAATGCTCATTCTTAAATACATTCAATCAGATTGGTATATTATATATTCCAAAACAATTTTCAAGATCTTCAAAATGTGTAGTTGTCAATATTTGACCATATCAGTCACTGACAGGATGGAAATCAACAGGTCACATGTCACCTGTATGTGCATTTCTCTGTTGTCCAGTGAGATCAGCCAACAATGCATGTACTCATATGTGCAAAGATCACCTCTTGGAAATGGTGTTGATACCTCTAAAATAGTTCTCTAGTTTCACAGTTGTTTAAACACTACATACAAAATTAGAATTAGAATTTCTATATTTGAAATAAATTCAAATATTGCAATCATTATTTTAATTGTCAAATAAAACCACAATTTGAATAAGAAACATGTGTAGTAATAATGCTCAGATGTGTGTACAGTGATTTGCCCACTATTTTTGACATGTGAAAGTGACTACACACCCCACTAATCTGAGTACTAATCTCAGTTAGCAAGTGTTCCCAGCAGGATGCCAGGTCATATTTTTAATCTCTAACTACGGTACCCTTACCTGAGACTTTCTTCTTTTTGTCAGGTATGTTGGCTTAAGGGAAAAACACGTAATGGATAGCTGGGCCCAAACTGTGGAAGCACCGAAACTAAGATGACCGAATACTGGTCAATATCCATCACAATCTCTTAAAAGGGATAACACTTGATGAGTATTTTTTCTCAAAATTCAGTTTTTGTTCTTTGATAGAACCAAGAGTTGTATAAAAAAAATACCACCCCCCCCAAAAACAAAGCCGCTTCATCATTCTCACGGTTTAAATAATTTACACAAACAATATTTGATTAAAACTATTGTTTTTAAACAATACTAAATGAAATAAACTTGATAATTGAAACTCCCCCACTATTTCCCCAAAGAAATTCATTAATTGTGATCGACATTTCTTACTCAAACATTATTACCTTACCATTAAGAGATGACATGCATTATTTAAAACTGACAAAATGTTACAAAATGTTACTATAACCGCCCCACCTGGTGTCCAAATGTAAAAACACATGATATATATTGGCCAATACTACATAAGTATCACGTATATCATTTTTTCCCACATACTATCACATGCAAAACAATCTAAATATCTTAGTTTTTGATTCATAAGGATTTCCTGTGACCTGGAAGAACAAATGGAAAGTTTAATTTGGGCTGTGTATGTTATGATAGATTAGGCGCATTGGGCTGTGTATGTTATGATAGATTAGGCGCATTGGGCTGTGTATGTTATGATAGATTAGGCGCATTGGGCTGTGTATGTTATGATAGATTAGGTGCATTGGGCTGTGTATGTTTGATAGATTAGGCGCATTGGGCTGTGTATGTTATGATAGATTAGGCGCATTGGGCTGTGTATGTTATGATAGATTAGGCGCATTGGGCTGTGTACGTTATGATAGATTAGGCGCATTGGGCTGTGTATGTTATGATAGATTAAGCACATTGGGCCGTGTATGTTATGATAGATTAGGCACATTGGGCTGTGTATGTTATGATAGATTAGGCGCATTGGGCTGTGTATGTTATGATAGATTAGGCGCATTGGGCTGTGTATGTTATGGTAGATTAGGCGCATTGGGCTGTGTATGTTATGATAGATTAGGTGCATTGGGCTGTGTATGTTATGGTAGATTAGGCGCATTGGGCTGTGTATGTTATGGTAGATGAGGTGCATTGGGCTGTGTATGTTATGATAGATTAGGCGCATTCTTTCTTTCTTACTTTTTGTGACAAAATTGTTCGGCTACTTTGAATTGTAATGTTTTAAAGCGAATAACTTACCTTGGTATAATTGAGTCATGTTGTCTCAAATTGTATCTTTGTTCTTTAATAATAATATATACCATCTGAAATATAGTAGCATAACTATCATGGTTTATAGAACCCTACATTACATACTTGTGGGGAGGCATACGGGAAGAAAAACAAATAAAAAAACAAGGATTACCCCAGTACAATATATCTCTTCATAAACACTTTGAAAAAATGACCCTGAAAAAATGTAGTTTCAGCTCAGGTTGATGACAGAGCTTCACCAGCAGTAATTGTGTAAAACTTGGCAAAGGGAACATCAAAACACCACAGTGCCATATGTTGCTGGTATACCACACCAGCATCTGACTCTGGCAGCAGAGGGTTCGCCTCCAGGCCACCCAGCCATGACAACCATCCACAATACAACCCTGCCAACAGACCAGGACCTCCCCTACCAGCCATGACAACCATCCACAATACAACCCTACCAACAGACCAGGACCTCCCCTACCAGCCATGACAACCATCCACAATACAACCCTGCCAACAGACCAGGACCTCCCCTACCAGCCATGGCAACCATCCACAATACAACCCTGCCAACAGACCAGGACCTCCCCTACCAGCCATGACAACCATCCACAATACAACCCTGCCAACAGACCAGGACCTCCCCTACCAGCCATGACAACCATCCACAATACAACCCTGCCAACAGACCAGGACCTCCCCTACCAGCCATGACAACCATCCACAATACAACCCTGCCAACAGACCAGGACCTCCCCTACCAGCCATGACAACCATCCACAATACAACCCTGCCAACAGACCAGGACCTCCCCTACCAGCCATGACAACCATCCTCAATACAACCCTGCCAACAGACCAGGACCTCCCCGACCAGCCATGACAACCATCCACAATACAACCCTGCCAACAGACCAGGGCCTCCCCTACCAGCCATGACAACCATCCTCAATACAACCCTGCCAACAGACCAGGACCTCCCCGACCAGCCATGACAACTATCCACAATACAACCCTGCCAACAGACCAGGATATCCCCGACCAGCCATGACAACCATCCACAATACAACCCTGCCAACAGACCAGGACCTCCCCTACCAGCCATGACAACCATCCACAATACAACCCTGCCAACAGACCAGGGCCTCCCCTACCAGCCATGACAACCATCCACAATACAACCCTGCCAACAGACCAGGGCCTCCCCTACCAGCCATGACAACCATCCACAATACAACCCTGCCAACAGACCAGGACCTCCCCGACCAGCCATGGCAACCATCCACAATACAACCCTGCCAACAGACCAGGACCTCCCCTACCAGCCATGACAACCATCCACAATACAACCCTGCCAACAGACCAGGGCCTCCCCTACCAGCCATGACAACCATCCACAATACAACCCTGCCAACAGACCAGGACCTCCCCTACCAGCCATGACAACCATCCACAATACAACCCTGCCAACAGACCAGGGCCTCCCCTACCAGCCATGACAACCATCCACAATACAACCCTGCCAACAGACCAGGACCTCCCCTACCAGCCATGGCAACCATCCACAATACAACCCTGCCAACAGACCAGGACCTCCCCTACCAGCCATGACAACCATCCACAATACAACCCTGCCAACAGACCAGGACCTCCCCTACCAGCCATGACAACCATCCACAATACAACCCTGCCAACAGACCAGGACCTCCCCTACCAGCCATGACAACCATCCACAATACAACCCTGCCAACAGACCAGGACCTCCCCTACCAGCCATGACAACCATCCTCAATACAACCCTGCCAACAGACCAGGACCTCCCCGACCAGCCATGACAACCATCCACAATACAACCCTGCCAACAGACCAGGACCTCCCCTACCAGCCATGACAACCATCCTCAATACAACCCTGCCAACAGACCAGGACCTCCCCGACCAGCCATGACAACCATCCACAATACAACCCTGCCAACAGACCAGGACCTCCCCTACCAGCCATGACAACCATCCACAATACAACCCTGCCAACAGACCAGGACCTCCCCTACCAGCCATGACAACCATCCACAATACAACCCTGCCAACAGACCAGGACCTCCCCTACCAGCCATGACAACCATCCACAATACAACCCTGCCAACAGACCAGGACCTCCCCGACCAGCCATGACAACCATCCACAATACAACCCTGCCAACAGACCAGGACCTCCCCTACCAGCCATGACAACCATCCTCAATACAACCCTGCCAACAGACCAGGACCTCCCCGACCAGCCATGACAACTATCCACAATACAACCCTGCCAACAGACCAGGATATCCCCGACCAGCCATGACAACCATCCACAATACAACCCTGCCAACAGACCAGGACCTCCCCTACCAGCCATGACAACCATCCACAATACAACCCTGCCAACAGACCAGGACCTCCCCTACCAGCCATGACAACCATCCACAATACAACCCTGCCAACAGACCAGGGCCTCCCCTACCAGCCATGACAACCATCCACAATACAACCCTGCCAACAGACCAGGATCTCCCCGACCAGCCATGACAACCATCCACAATACAACCCTGCCAACAGACCAGGACCTCCCCTACCAGCCATGACAACCATCCACAATACAACCCTGCCAACAGACCAGGGCCTCCCCTACCAGCCATGACAACCATCCACAATACAACCCTGCCAACAGACCAGGGCCTCCCCTACCAGCCATGACAACCATCCACAATACAACCCTGCCAACAGACCAGGGCCTCCCCTACCAGCCATGACAACCATCCACAATACAACCCTGCCAACAGACCAGGACCTCCCCGACCAGCCATGGCAACCATCCACAATACAACCCTGCCAACAGACCAGGACCTCCCCTACCAGCCATGACAACCATCCACAATACAACCCTGCCAACAGACCAGGACCTCCCCGACCAGCCATGACAACCATCCACAATACAACCCTGCCAACAGACCAGGACCTCCCCTACCAGCCATGACAACCATCCACAATACAACCCTGCCAACAGACCAGGGCCTCCCCTACCAGCCATGACAACCATCCACAATACAACCCTGCCAACAGACCAGGACCTCCCCTACCAGCCATGACAACCATCCACAATACAACCCTGCCAACAGACCAGGACCTCCCCTACCAGCCATGACAACCATCCACAATACAACCCTGCCAACAGACCAGGACCTCCCCTACCAGCCATGACAACCATCCACAATACAACCCTGCCAACAGACCAGGACCTCCCCTACCAGCCATGACAACCATCCTCAATACAACCCTGCCAACAGACCAGGACCTCCCCGACCAGCCATGACAACCATCCACAATACAACCCTGCCAACAGACCAGGGCCTCCCCTACCAGCCATGACAACCATCCACAATACAACCTTGCCAACAGACCAGGACCTCCCCGACCAGCCATGGCAACCATCCACAATACAACCCTGCCAACAGACCAGGACCTCCCCTACCAGCCATGACAACCATCCACAATACAACCCTGCCAACAGACCAGGACCTCCCTGACCAGCCATGACAACCATCCACAATACAACCCTGCCAACAGACCAGGACCTCCCCTACCAGCCATGACAACCATCCACAATACAACCCTGCCAACAGACCAGGGCCTCCCCTACCAGCCATGACAACCATCCACAATACAACCCTGCCAACAGACCAGGACCTCCCCTACCAGCCATGGCAACCATCCACAATACAACCCTGCCAACAGACCAGGACCTCCCCTACCAGCCATGACAACCATCCACAATACAACCCTGCCAACAGACCAGGACCTCCCCTACCAGCCATGACAACCATCCACAATACAACCCTGCCAACAGACCAGGACCTCCCCTACCAGCCATGACAACCATCCACAATACAACCCTGCCAACAGACCAGGACCTCCCCTACCAGCCATGACAACCATCCTCAATACAACCCTGCCAACAGACCAGGACCTCCCCGACCAGCCATGACAACCATCCACAATACAACCCTGCCAACAGACCAGGACCTCCCCTACCAGCCATGACAACCATCCTCAATACAACCCTGCCAACAGACCAGGACCTCCCCGACCAGCCATGACAACCATCCACAATACAACCCTGCCAACAGACCAGGATCTCCCCGACCAGCCATGACAACCATCCACAATACAACCCTGCCAACAGACCAGGACCTCCCCTACCAGCCATGACAACCATCCACAATACAACCCTGCCAACAGACCAGGACCTCCCCTACCAGCCATGACAACCATCCACAATACAACCCTGCCAACAGACCAGGGCCTCCCCTACCAGCCATGACAACCATCCACAATACAACCCTGCCAACAGACCAGGGCCTCCCCTACCAGCCATGACAACCATCCACAATACAACCCTGCCAACAGACCAGGACCTCCCCGACCAGCCATGGCAACCATCCACAATACAACCCTGCCAACAGACCAGGACCTCCCCTACCAGCCATGACAACCATCCACAATACAACCCTGCCAACAGACCAGGACCTCCCCGACCAGCCATGACAACCATCCACAATACAACACTGCCAACAGACCAGGACCTCCCCGACCAGCCATGGCAACCATCCACAATACAACCCTGCCAACAGACCAGGGCCTCCCCTACCAGCCATGAAAACCATCCACAGTACAACCCTGCCAACAGACCAGGACCTCCCCTACCAGCCATGACAACCATCCACAATACAACCCTGCCAACAGACCAGGACCTCCCCTACCAGCCATGACAACCATCCACAATACAACCCTGCCAACAGACCAGGACCTCCCCTACCAGCCATGACAACCATCCACAATACAACCCTGCCAACAGACCAGGACCTCCCCTACCAGCCATGACAACCATCCACAATACAACCCTGCCAACAGACCAGGGCCTCCCCTACCAGCCATGACAACCATCCACAATAAAACCCTGCCAACAGACCAGGGCCTCCCCTACCAGCCATGACAACCATCCACAATACAACCCTGCCAACAGACCAGGACCTCCCCGACCAGCCATGGCAACCATCCACAATACAACCCTGCCAACAGACCAGGACCTCCCCTACCAGCCATGACAACCATCCACAATACAACCCTGCCAACAGACCAGGACCTCCCCGACCAGCCATGACAACCATCCACAATACAACCCTGCCAACAGACCAGGACCTCCCCTACCAGCCATGACAACCATCCACAATACAACCCTGCCAACAGACCAGGATCTCCCCTACCAGCCATGACAACCATCCACAATACAACCCTGCCAACAGACCAGGACCTCCCCTACCAGCCATGACAACCATCCACAATACAACCCTGCCAACAGACCAGGATCTCCCCTACCAGCCATGACAACCATCCACAATACAACCCTGCCAACAGACCAGGACCTCCCCTACCAGCCATGACAACCATCCACAATACAACCCTGCCAACAGACCAGGACCTCCCCGACCAGCCATGACAACCATCCACAATACAACCCTGCCAACAGACCAGGACCTCCCCGACCAGCCATGACAACCATCCACAATACAACCCTGCCAACAGACCAGGACCTCCCCGACCAGCCATGGCAACCATCCACAATACAACCCTGCCAACAGACCAGGGCCTCCCCTACCAGCCATGAAAACCATCCACAGTACAACCCTGCCAACAGACCAGGACCTCCCCTACCAGCCATGACAACCATCCACAATACAACCCTGCCAACAGACCAGGACCTCCCCTACCAGCCATGACAACCATCCACAATACAACCCTGCCAACAGACCAGGACCTCCCCTACCAGCCATGACAACCATCCACAATACAACCCTGCCAACAGACCAGGACCTCCCCTACCAGCCATGACAACCATCCACAATACAACCCTGCCAACAGACCAGGATCTCCCCGACCAGCCATGACAACCATCCACAATACAACCCTGCCAACAGACCAGGACCTCCCCTACCAGCCATGACAACCATCCACAATACAACCCTGCCAACAGACCAGGGCCTCCCCGACCAGCCATGACAACCATCCACAATACAACCCTGCCAACAGACCAGGACCTCCCCTACCAGCCATGACAACCATCCACAATACAACCCTGCCAACAGACCAGGGCCTCCCCTACCAGCCATGACAACCATCCACAATACAACCCTGCCAACAGACCAGGGCCTCCCCTACCAGCCATGACAACCATCCACAATACAACCCTGCCAACAGACCAGGGCCTCCCCTACCAGCCATGACAACCATCCACAATACAACCCTGCCAACAGACCAGGACCTCCCCGACCAGCCATGGCAACCATCCACAATACAACCCTGCCAACAGACCAGGACCTCCCCTACCAGCCATGACAACCATCCACAATACAACCCTGCCAACAGACCAGGACCTCCCCGACCAGCCATGACAACCATCCACAATACAACCCTGCCAACAGACCAGGACCTCCCCTACCAGCCATGACAACCATCCACAATACAACCCTGCCAACAGACCAGGGCCTCCCCTACCAGCCATGACAACCATCCACAATACAACCCTGCCAACAGACCAGGACCTCCCCTACCAGCCATGGCAACCATCCACAATACAACCCTGCCAACAGACCAGGACCTCCCCTACCAGCCATGACAACCATCCACAATACAACCCTGCCAACAGACCAGGACCTCCCCTACCAGCCATGACAACCATCCACAATACAACCCTGCCAACAGACCAGGACCTCCCCTACCAGCCATGACAACCATCCACAATACAACCCTGCCAACAGACCAGGACCTCCCCTACCAGCCATGACAACCATCCACAATACAACCCTGCCAACAGACCAGGACCTCCCCGACCAGCCATGACAACCATCCACAATACAACCCTGCCAACAGACCAGGACCTCCCCTACCAGCCATGACAACCATCCTCAATACAACCCTGCCAACAGACCAGGACCTCCCCGACCAGCCATGACAACCATCCACAATACAACCCTGCCAACAGACCAGGATCTCCCCGACCAGCCATGACAACCATCCACAATACAACCCTGCCAACAGACCAGGACCTCCCCTACCAGCCATGACAACCATCCACAATACAACCCTGCCAACAGACCAGGACCTCCCCTACCAGCCATGACAACCATCCACAATACAACCCTGCCAACAGACCAGGGCCTCCCCTACCAGCCATGACAACCATCCACAATACAACCCTGCCAACAGACCAGGACCTCCCCTACCAGCCATGACAACCATCCACAATACAACCCTACCAACAGACCAGGACCTCCCCTACCAGCCATGACAACCATCCACAATACAACCCTGCCAACAGACCAGGACCTCCCCTACCAGCCATGGCAACCATCCACAATACAACCCTGCCAACAGACCAGGACCTCCCCTACCAGCCATGACAACCATCCACAATACAACCCTGCCAACAGACCAGGACCTCCCCTACCAGCCATGACAACCATCCACAATACAACCCTGCCAACAGACCAGGGCCTCCCCTACCAGCCATGACAACCATCCACAAAACAACCCTGCCAACAGACCAGGGCCTCCCCTACCAGCCATGACAACCATCCACAATACAACCCTGCCAACAGACCAGGACCTCCCCTACCAGCCATGACAACCATCCACAATACAACCCTGCCAACAGACCAGGGCCTCCCCTACCAGCCATGACAACCATCCACAATACAACCCTGCCAACAGACCAGGGCCTCCCCTACCAGCCATGACAACCATCCACAATACAACCCTGCCAACAGACCAGGGCCTCCCCTACCAGCCATGACAACCATCCACAGTACAACCCTGCCAACAGACCAGGACCTCCCCTACCAGCCATGACAACCATCCACAATACAACCCTGCCAACAGACCAGGGCCTCCCCTACCAGCCATGACAACCATCCACAATACAACCCTGCCAACAGACCAGGACCTCCCCGACCAGCCATGACAACCATCCACAATACAACCCTGCCAACAGACCAGGACCTCCCCTACCAGCTTCACGCAATCTGCTACATGTCACAGACCTCAGCAGCATGTGTACACACATTGTAAGCACAGTCCTTGATAAGTTCATTAATATACAGTTGTGATAGACTTTAGCACTGACCAGGACCGTCAAACCTGATTACATCTGCTTACACTATATACAAAAGTCAAAGACACAACATAATCAAGGTAACAGTGTAAAATTACATCTACTCCAATTACTGATTGCATATAACATGTGATTATCTGTAATTCATACAACGCACATAATATTAAATGTTATTCGGCAGGGGGATAGCATGGGTACTCTTCATGGTGCTTCTTAGACTGAGTGCTTTGGGGTTTATTGCGTATCATCGACCTGTTCAGCACTATCAAGGCTATCACAAGTCAACAGGACTCAATGCCCTACTCTTTTCAAAAAGTGTCTTGGGATCTTTCGTTTGTATTATCAACTGACATGATAGCACAGACTATGGGCTTTGATAAGCAGGCATGGTAGATGAACCATGTAAGAACACGTGGTTTATGTATCCAAGGCAAGCGTTGACAACAAGTATCACCTCAAGGTGACCCCATCCCTAGGTAAACATGCAATAAGCATACATACAAAATATACTCCATAATGATCCCAGATAAGTCTACAAGCAGGGACACTGTTACCAATCTCATGTGTAGTTTCAGAGCAGTATTGCTATCTTGGTGTAATGCAATGTATCAGGCAGATCAAGTTTAACACATCATTAATATTGAACTATCTGTTAACAACAATAAACACCTGATTCCAGGTGGTGTCATAGCAGAGACGAATGATAAATGGATTCCTCTCAGGTCAGATACATCAACATTAGATTCTGAAAACATGCCAACTTGACTAAACGAGCGCGCATTCTCCCCGCGCGCTCCACACACAAAAAAATTGCTGTGGCACATCAATATTTTAATGTAGGCTGCAGTTGGTGTTTTTTTGTTTGTTGTGGCGACGGGATGTAAACTGCGTGTGAATAGCGTGCCATGATAAGATATAGCTGCTCCATATTAACACAAAGAGTCACAACATTATCGTATACAGGGGAAGAGCAAGATTCCCAGACAACAGAGATTAATTGCATTATCTTCATTTGAACTTTAACTACGTGAGTATGAAATCTTTACCCGAGTCTGAGAGGGCCTCTGCTCATATGTAAGAACACATGTTGATGTAAGAGAGAAAGGTCGCATCAACATCTTCAGATTGAAATTAAGTAACCAAACAGTCCGCAGAATTAAATGTTGCAGAAACGTTTAGTGTACATTTTAAGATGTTATTAATCATATTCAGGTAAAATATTAATACATCTATCACAGCTGAGGCAGCTTTAATGTTCATAGTAACGGGGTCATCCTATAAAGCCAGAAAAGGCCTTCTAATAGTGAGTGGCACGGTCTGACTTTCCTTATAGTGCGTGGCATGGTCTAACTTAACTTATAGTGTGGCATGGTCTGACTTTGCTTATAATGTGTCACAGTCTGACTTTGCTTACAGTGTGGCACGGTCTGACTTTGCTTATAGTGTGGCATGGTCTGACTTTGCTAATAGTGTGGCACGGTCTGACTTTGCTAATAGTGTCTCACGGTCTGACTTTGCTTATAGTGTGTCACAGTCTGACTTTGCTAATAGTGTCTCTAGGTCTGACTTTGCTAATAGTGTCTCACGGTCTGACTTTGCTAATAGTGTCTCACGGTCTGACTTTGCTAATAGTGTCTCACGGTCTGACTTTGCTAATAGTGTCTCACGGTCTTACTTAACTTATAGTGTGTCACAGTCTGACTTTGCTAATAATGTCTCACGGTCTGACTTTGCTAATAGTGTGTCACAGTCTGACTTTGCTAATAGTGTCTCACGGTCTGACTTTGCTTATAGTGTGTCACAGTCTGACTTTGCTAATAGTGTCTCTAGGTCTGACTTTGCTAATAGTGTCTCACGGTCTGACTTTGCTTATAGTGTGTCTAGGTCTGACTTTGCTAATAGTGTCTCACGGTCTGACTTTGCTTATAGTGTGTCACAGTCTGACTTTGCTAATAGTGTCTCTAGGTCTGACTTTGCTAATAGTGTCTCACGGTCTGACTTTGCTGATAGTGTCTCACGGTCTGACTTTGCTAATAGTGTCTCACGGTCTGACTTTGCTTATAGTGTGTCACAGTCTGACTTTGCTAATAGTGTCTCATGGTCTGACTTTGCTGATAGTGTCTTACGGTCTGACTTTGCTGATAGTGTCTCACGGTCTGATTTTGCTAATAGTGTCTCACGGTCTGACTTTGCTAATAGTGTCTCACGGTCTGACTTTGCTTATAGTGTGTGGCACGGTCTGACTTTGCTTATAGTGTGTGGCACGGTCTGACTTTGCTTATAGTGTGTGGCACGGTCTGACTTTGCTAATAGTGTGTGGCACTGTCTGACTTTGCTAATAGTGTGTTGCACTGTCTGACTTTGCTAATAGTGTGTTGCACTGTCTGACTTTGCTAATAAAAGTAAAAAGTAAAGCTGACATTTATATACCGCTGATTCCAGACAATGTCTGCTCATAGCGGTTGATAGTAACTGGCCGGGATTCGAACCGGGAATCCCTGGATCTCAAGGCGAGTACTCTGCCAATTGAGCTATTTCGGCCAGGTAATACTGTGGCACGGTCTGACTTTGCTAATAGTGTGGCACGGTTTGACTTTGCCTTTAGTGTGGCACAGTCTGACTTTGCTTATATTGTGTGTCACAGACTGACTTAACTAGAGTAACACGGTCTGACTTTGCTAATAGTGTGTGTCAGAGTCTGACTTAGCTAATAGAGTAGCACGGTCTGACTTTGCCTATAATGTGGCACGGCTTGACGCTCTCACGGTTTGAGAATATTATATTGAAAGTAACATAGAAGGAGCACAGCAATTGCAATTTATTAACAATTTATTAACATTAGAAATCGTGTATATTAAATTGTGAAGTGGAAACATTGTATGGCACCAATAAGAACTAGATTCTATTTTTGGATTCGATGCCAATTAAATATGCAACAAAACAGTTGAACCAGCAGACTAGTGTAAATCATGTCCGGCCAAGAGGAACCAATCTGTATCATCCCAGGACATATCGATCACAAAGCTGCTGGATAACTGCCACCTTTTGTCACCTTGATTTATTACCTGAATTAGATCTATAGCGTCACTTGCTGGTCTAGTGTCTGGCAGTTGATTTAATACAATCTAACTAAATCTAGCTATAGCGTCCCTGGTTGGTCTAGTATATGGCAGTTGATTTAATACATTCAAATTAAATCTAATTAAAGTGTCGTTGATTGGTCTAGTGTCTGGCAGTAGATTTACTACATTCTAATTAAATCTAACTAAAGTGTCGCTGGTTGGTCTAATGTCTTGTTGTTATTACACTACATTCTAATTAAATCTCACTATAGCGTCCCTGGTTGGTCTAATGTCTTGTTGTTGTTACACTACATTCTAATTAAATATAACTAAAGTGTCGCTTGTTGGTCTAGTGTCTGGCCATTGATTCACTACATTTTAATTAAATCTAACTAAAGTGTCCCTGGTTGGTCTAGTGTCTGGCCATTGATTCACTACATTTTAATTAAATCTAACTAAAGTGTCCCTGGTTGGTCTAGTGTCTGGCCATTGATTCAATACATTCTAATTAAATCTAACTAAAGTGCCCCTGGTTGGTCTAGTGTCTTGTAGTTGTTACACTACATTCTAATTAAATCTAACTAAAGTGTCCCTGGTTGGTCTAGTGTCTGGCCATTGATTCACTACATTTTAATTAAATCTAACTAAAGTGTCCCTGGTTGGTCTAGTGTCTGGCCATTGATTCACTACATTTTAATTAAATCTAACTAAAGTGTCCCTGGTTGGTCTAGTGTCTTGTAGTTGTTACACTACATTCTAATTAAATCTAACTAAAGTGTCCCTGGTTGGTCTAGTGTCTGGCCATTGATTCAATACATTCTAATTAAATCTAACTAAAGTGTCCCTGGTTGGTCTAGTGTCTAGCCATTGATTCACTACATTCTAATTAAATCTAACTAAAGTGTCCCTGGTTGGTCTAGTGTCTAGCCATTGATTCACTACATTCTAATTAAATCTAACTAAAGTGCCCCTGGTTGGTCTAGTGTCTGGCCATTGATTCACTACATTCACTACATGTCCCATGTCATCACATCCCCCACCCCTTGACATGATAGCCTCAATATCACAGCAATTGACAATATTTATATTCAATGGAAATGTCAACAAAGACAGGCTTTTCATTCATAAAAAAATAACCCACTATTTTATATTCTTTTAAATCATAGTCTTATTGAATGGGCCATTTATATAATGGTTCATGTATATGTATTTCACTATAATTTCACTATAATTTGTACATGAATTATACTTTGCAGTAAATCTCAAACATGGACGCAAGCCAAAATATACCAATCAGGACTCGAAAGTCCCTCCGAGAGCTGGAAAAACCTGAAAATGAAAAAGAGTTAAACAACATATTGAAGGCATTCAAAATATTAATGGCAATGCCATATGATGACCCATCTTCTTTTTGGGCAATTGCTGGTCTTCATGGTGCACCCTATAATGTGAAGAAAAACAAGACTTGGTGTCAACATTGGAACGTTCTATTTCCAACTTGGCATCGCTTTTATTTGCTGAAGCTGGAACAAGCTATGCGGGCTGTGTCGCATGATGTTGATATAGCCCTACCCTACTGGGATGCCACGTCTGACGAGTCTCTCAAGGAAGGATTGCCTAAAATCCTGACACAGCCAACAGTCACCATTGATGGCAAGACTGAAGATAATCCATTCTTAGGTTTTACCTTCCCCGTTCCAATCGATGTAATGGGTGAGGTTTTTGATAAACCCGCTGGTTACAAAACTCTTCGTTACCCCTATTGTCAGCTTCAAAATGCTTATGGTGAAAACCATAATAAGAAAATGGCAGAACATGGTGATCAGATTGAAGTAAAACTCAATGAACACATAATCTCCTGGCTTAACCAGGGTGGCCCAGGCACTGCAAAAACAAATGGTAATGAGAATAGTGTCTATAAGAAATATAAAGATTGCTTGAAAGCAACAAGCTACTTCTACTTTTCACATGTCAGAAAAGGTGCACAAGTGTCAGTTGAATCTCCACACAACTCAGTACACATGGCTGTAGGTGGCGCTGAAATGAGAGGAGATGGTTACGACTCAATCGATGGTGCAAGTGGTGACATGGGGCAAACTGATACTGCTTCCTTTGACCCTATCTTCTGGTTCCATCACTGCAATGTGGATCGCATGTTTTGGGTTTGGCAGAAGGAAAAGGGATACACTGAAACCTTTGAGATCGATGCACCAGAAGGTAAGGAACTGAGACCCCCAAATGATAAACTGGATTTAGATACACCACTGGAACCATTTCTGGGGTGGAATGGTTTGCCAGTAACATCCAGGGATTGCATGAATATTGAAAAACAACTTCATTACACCTATAGTATAGGATCCCTTGACCCAGAAAAGGAACCAGAAAAGGAACCAGCAAGAGACGAATTTGTAACAGAAAAAATAGAAATTACTGCAGATGAAGAAGATGAAGCATCTGGAGGAGACGCATCTGATAAGAAGGATCCATCTGAAGAGAAGGACCCTGATCGCAAGAGCAGTGCCAGAGCTGGGGATGGAAGAGGTAGTGCCAAACCTGGGGGCCGTAGAACCAGCTTGAAAAATGATGATAAGGCAAAACCCAAAAATGCCAAGGCAAAACCAGCTGCGAGGGGGGCAGCTAAAACAGATGACAAGACAAATCCAAAAGATCCAAAAGCTAAACCAAGCCCAAGGGGCCCAAAGGCTGAGGATAAAGCAAAACCAGTTGAAAAGAAGGCCAAACCGGACCCCAAAGCATCAGGAAGCAAAGATAAGACATCTAAAGATAAGAAAGACAAACCTGTAGATGGCATTACCATTATCCACAAAAAAGGGC
Source organism: Amphiduros pacificus (assembly GCA_949316495.1). Lineage (NCBI taxonomy): Eukaryota > Metazoa > Annelida > Polychaeta > Phyllodocida > Hesionidae > Amphiduros > Amphiduros pacificus. Next base: position 5,835,450 of record OX439002.1, read on the forward strand.
CCAAAGATATCCAACCAAAGGGTAAGATGGACAAAAAATTAAAACCAATTTCACAGCGTGTCAGAATCAGCAACATTGATAAAACCAAATACACTGGTTCTTTTCTCCTTCGATTGTCAAAAAAGAAGAATGATGCATATGTTGAGATTGGCCAAGAGGCCATATTCAATCGATGGAATAGAGCTATATGTGAAAACTGCCACTTCACTCAGTTCGCCAATGCTGTCTTTATTCTGCCTGCAGATGCAGAGTCTCAAACACCCAAAGCTTCTGATTACAAAGTAGAGGTTATCCACTGGGATATAGAGGAAGGGGTGAAAAAAACGGATAAAATCAAAGTTCAAGTTCAGCGTGGTAAAAAAGGCGGACCAGTCATGAGGATATATAATATCTATGGGGCTATAGAATAAGCTAAATGTTTCTTAAGATTCCAAATAATCCTGATGGAGAGAGTGTACAGAAAAGGACGCCTTGTCTCAAAGTTTTGATATTATAAAGAAAAGAGGATATATATAGTACTCGTTATTTCCTTATAAAGAATCAGCCGCATTTTCACCCTTCATACGGGCACACTCATTCGAGTATAGGGGCACCATTAAGATATAGTTGAATATATTAATCCCTCAGAATGGTTTGTGACCTGACTATGTCCCTCTTAGTATGGGGTCTCTGCTACACTATGTATTTTCCCATAATAGAATATACCAAACTTTGGAAGTGTAAGATTGGAGTTGAATAGAGAACAGCGGCGAATGCATTCACACGTCAGAATCATTTGTGATAGCTATAGCCAAGCTGTAAAAGCACTAAAAACATTGCGGCTTAAGATGGTCAAATATTGCATGAAATCTCTTTTATGCCTAACACGAAATGCATGTAAAGCATGTCATGAGCATAATCACTCTACTCTACATATTGGTGATACTGCAATTTACCTGGAAAGCAATATAGATGTCACTTGCTTAATATTCTTTGAAATATTAATTACATATGTTGATAATATTTGTCTAACAGTTGGTTTTAACATTAAATATGCAAATAAATATTAATACCAAGTTGTGTATGTACAACACATTCGTGAGTTGAATGCATTTTTTCAGTAGGGGGAACCAAGATGTTCACCATACTTAATGTTGTTGTGATTTCGTAAAGGAGAATGAAATCTCCAAACCTAAAACAACTTCAACGTCTCGTCCTTTTCATCAATGCTATTAATTTGAGCAAATTATAAAGTATCTTGTGTGTAGTGTTGATGGTTTGAAGTGTTTTCATAGATGTTAATTGTTTTGTTCTGTGTATTGCCAATAAAATTGTCTAAAACAATAAACTTAGTGCGTTCCTTGAATTTGATGTGCACGACCTTACAAGGTTTCTTGGGCAGTCCATGTATTGTTTATGTTGCGGAGCTCAGAGGCTTTATATCAAGATCAGTTAAAAAGATTTTGGTCAGCATTTGTCATGAAAATAATATAATAAACTAATAAAAAGATATCACTCAAACAATATATTTTTCAACAATTTCAATGCAGCAGAGTCTCACATTTATAATGAAATATCTATATTTGAATCACAGTCTTTTCCTTACATGAACGAAGACAAAAGTATATTAATAGCTTATCGGATTGTTTGTCATAATAATTTGGTTCGTTATCAATGAAATCCTCAAGTTGCAGTTAGTATGAAAGAAAATTGGATCAATATAATGTATGGTATGGTATGTATCTGTTTTGACATGCTTCAAAAATCTATTCGATTGCCACCGGCAGGTTGAGCATGAACCATAAAACTAAAAAAAAACAATATCACAAACTTCAGATCTCTGTCCCTTTAAAAACGTTTACAAAGGACTTATTCCTGAGACCTGTGCATATATGATATCATGAGCTCTCTGCAAACCAAATGATAAAAATAGGTTTGATCTCAGCCATATATAGAATTACTATATATATATATATATATATATATATATATATATATATATATATATATATATATATATATATATATATATATATATATATATATATATATATATATATATATATAGATAGATAGATAGACTTACAAATTTTGTGTCCCCTTAATTGCTCATAATATTTGCAAAGAACATCAAGGCATTGTCACACCACACTGAGCACAGGATTATAGTATTGTATGGGGCATTATTGATTTCCATCATTCCCTCTATTGGATCACAGGCATTTTGTATTTTTGTACAAGTGATCTCAGATTTGGGCAGAAATATTAATTAAAGTAAGACTAAGTTTTGAATCACTGGATTTAAGGAATGGATGGCACAGATCAGAAATATCCACACATCAAGGTCATAAAAGTAAAATTGATAACTTTATACATGGAATAAAAACGATCTCATCCAAGGTTGTGATTTTAGCTTTCATCCCTTAAGTTGTATATAAATAAAGGGAGAAGTGACATTGCATTGATCACACAATTACGACACTATCTTAGCTTTTCAGATTCCCTATGCATGATATATTGCCCTGCCAATCCTAGTTCACAGCAGCACTCAGGGGTGAAGTTGGCTGGTGGAGAACAACGTCTCATAGGTGGATTGTTCCTGGAATAGGCTATTAGGTATGGAAGAAACAAGGCTCACTATGAATTTTTAATGGGATTATTCTGTAAATCAAGTTAGAAAAAACTGGTGCTCAGAGCTGAGGGCAATCTTCGAAGCTTTGAGCTATTTATATATCAATAGATTGCACTGTAACCTTGCTATGTTTTAACAAATATTTAATACTATTGAATGTAATAACTGGGCCACAGACATCACCCGCAAACCTAAACTAAAAACTTATGTAAAATTTAAGGAAAGTCTTGTGTGTGAACATTGTGTTAGAGATTATTTACCTAAGATCTGTGTTTGTTAAGTTAAGGTGTGGGATATTACCACTTCACACAGAAACTGATCGCTATCACTGAGTTAATGCTGTGACCAAATGACACTTGAAGATAAAAAACATTTTGTATCTTATGTGTGTCATATGATAGTCTTAACATTTAAATGAAAAACAAAGAATTCTCAATAGTTAAACAGATTCTTTAATCATCAAGAACATTTTCTCTTTTGAGTAGTCGCTCATCAGAGAAATTTAAGCCATTTCTATGAACTTTATATACATCGGCCTTCACCAGCAGGTTAATTTAATATTATCTTGTGGAGATTAACAGGCATACAAGATATCTAATGGTTTACCCATGGGAGTCCATCATAAATCACAACATAGCGTTATTTTTTGTCTAATTAGTTTATTATGCTACAGGAAAGGCATGTTTATTTTTCTAAATGCAGTTTAGTGCAAAACAAAGTGTAATCTTTTTAAATAATGCTTAATGATTTGTTTTTATCTTCTTTTTGAAATATTGATATCTTTGCCTCCCTTCTTGAAGTAACTCAACACTTTCAAGGTAATGAATCCAAATTGTATAAATTGCTCATCAAATGTTTAAGCAGTGCAATAAATTGTTTCAAACATAGTGTATATGTAAAAACAAACACAAAAGTGTACGGCGTAGAATATAAAAATCCTGTATATATAAAGTGCAACATATAATGTATACATATATTAAACCAAACATATAAAAATGATGAACAATAAATTGGTTTATAAAGGTGGTTGCAGCACGTGTTGACGACATCCTAACAAAACATGCTCTGGTTGTCAATGTATTCCGAGGGCACAGTTTGTGATAGTTTATAACAGTTTATGATAGCTCATATTTATTTATGAAAATATAGCACTGTTTATGATAGTTTATCACAGATTATGATAGTAATAGGTTATGATAACTTATCACAGGTAATGAAAGTTATCACAGGTTATGAAAGTTATCACAGGTTATGAAAGCTATCACAGGTTAGGTTATGATAACTTATCACAGGTTATGATAACTTATCACAGGTTATGATAACTTATCACAGGTTATGACAACTAATCACAGGTTATGATAACTTATCACAGGTTATGATAACTTATCACAGGTTATGATGACTTATCACAGGTTATGATGACTTATCACAGGTTATGATAACTTATCACAGGTTATGATAACTTATGATTTATCACTATGATAGTTGAAGGTGTTGTAATTTAGGTCGTCACGTCTCATCTATCGTCTCCTTCAAATATGTGATGAACTCATCTATTTCTATATCTTCCTGCAAACAAATATATAAACATGATGAAGAAATTGAAAATATTGATAAAGGTCACCATATTATTGCTTTACAATTACTGTTCTTTTAGTTTACTCTTTAAAACACAATATAATATTTTAGCCAGGCGTCTCGCATACTTTATCACATTTTCTGTATACTGTTATGTCTTTATTTATTGGCATTGGTAATTTCGCCTATTTATTCCAAGTCATTATGACCAAGTCTATATACAGTGTAATTTGACACAAATAACTATTTTCCTGGACTAAAACAGGAAGTGCGTTAATATACATTGATAGAAAATGTTAATTGCATATAACATATAAGTAAAACATATAGGAGATACAATATCCAACCGAAATGAATAATGTCAACAAAATGCCCTGGTAAGTGTTGTGCATGACGCCGATGAGCAAGCTATAGTGCTAGATATAATGCGCTACTGTGTGCAGGTGTATAGTTGTGCTTTACTTTAGGATTCTGTGTGTCCCTTGTAAATTAAGGGTCTGGAAGATGCTTAGGACAGCTAACAAATCCGCTATGAACTATTTTGGCAAACAATCATTCCACCCGAGACATCAATTACAAGGTAATGCAAACAATTCAATGACGTCCAAAGGAAGGAAGAGACACCCTTGACTGGATCCATCCCTTATGATTTTTTTTTTTACTGGGAATTGATGCCAAGTCTAGAGAACCCAAAGTCAAACATAGGATATCTACCGTAAATTGAAGACATGGTTTGCGAAAGTGTACATATTTTAGATTGGAAATGAATAATATAAGCGATGCTTTAAAATTTTGGAAACATGGATGTTATAAGGGTTGGCAATGTTCTCCAATAGATTTGTCCAAATATGTTTCTGTTTTAATTGGTTAAACTTTAAAGTATCATTTGTAATGTATCTTTGGCTGCCTCCTTTACTTCTTGTGTTCTTTGGGAGATATCTTGTGTTAGGAATTAAATCATGTGGATGTGTTGAACAACACAACAGAGCAGAGCAAGTGCAAGTAAAATGTGGCAACAACAAAAAACTAGTCTGAAATTATCTCTACACACTTTTTTGGCTCCATCTTAAAGTTTACTTTGCTCTCTGAAACATGTGTTTATTTGATGCTTTTTATTTTTATTATTTCTACATTTAATATTAACATTTCTATGCTTCACATAATATATCAATTATTCATCGTAAGGCTTTAAAGTTGGTGGTAATTCAGAAAGGGACATTTAAACAGACTGAAATTCTCATCTTTTTTTATGTAACTGACCTTGCTAGCAGCCGACCTTGACCTTTGACTCCTGCCACTGGAGGCCCGGGTAAAGGGACGCACAGCGCCCTCTGCCAGCATGTCACAGCGTTCTATCTCCTGCTTCAGCACGCTCTCCATCTGCTCTCTGATCATGCGATCATTTGCAGCATCATCCTGTGTCAAATTAAACATTGTCTTTTCAAAAGCTGTTGATATATATCGGAGGCGATGATATATATCTTTTCACAATACTTCAGATTAAATATAGCCAAGATTTAAACTGGGGCCTGTGCAGCAAGAAAATTACACATAGGTTGGAGATGGTGTGTACAGGATCTTGAGTACCTAGTTATTCTGCATATGCTATGATCGCCCACGGGATAAAAGTGAAGTGGCCAACATCACAAATCAAATCAATTGTAGAGATATATTTCAAATATATATTTGATATTAAACTGGAATATCTGTTAATACATCTTGGCACACTTACATCTGCAATGGTATCCAGTACATTTTTCATGACGTCCTTTCGGGATGCCCTGACTCGGTCCATATTTTCTAGCCGGTCTAATATACCCTCGACCTTGTTGACGACCTTGCTGACCTGCAGTTCCATCCTTTCTACCCTGTTGTTGAGCATGATGAAATCTTCCATTCCGATTTCCGGATCCACTTCTGTCCTGCGCCCGTTGCTCTGCCCATCAGCGCTAATGAAATAAGAGGTATACAATATTTCCCGATCCCAGTTGACTTTTTCGAAAATTTTGTATAAAACGTGTTCCAAACCATCATGCAAATTTGTGATTTACACAAAATATTATACATATAAAAATCATAAAAACATTATATTTTGTCCACATAAAAATCATTTTAACATCAGTGATATCTGTTGGCAAACCCTGGCTAATATGTATGTACTTATTGTCACTGTGGACACTATTGCCACACTATTTCCATACCCTTTAATTTGTTTGTATTCCGAATCGATAATTTCTCCTTGACCCTCTAAATCTGCCTTGGCCATGGCTCGCTCTTCTGCGTCCAGCTGTTTATCATTATTCAAGTCGTACTTTTCAAAGACAGCGCTTATCTCATCATCGGCATATCCTCTTACTTTCAGGTCCTACACAAAATCAATGGGAAGAATGATTAGACTTATACCAACTTATGACTGAGATCAAATACTCAAACTAAAAAGTATGAGATGGTGAGAGTATGAGATGGTCAGAGTATGAGATGGAGAGAGTATGAGATGGTCAGAGTATGAGATGGAGAGAGTATGAGATGGAGAGAGTATGAGATGGAGAGAGTATGAGATGTTCAGAGTATGAGAAGGTGAGAGTATGAGATGGTGAGAGTATGAGATGGTGAGAGTATGAGATGGCGAGAATATGAGATGGTGAGAGTATGAGATGGTGAGAATATGAGATGGTGAGAGTATGAGATGGTGAGAGTATGAGATGGTGAGAGTATGAGATGGTGAGAGTATGAGATGGCGAGAATATGAGATGGTGAGAATATGAGATGGTGAGAGTATGAGATGGTGAGAGTATGAGATGGAGAGAGTATGAGATGATGAGAGTATGAGATGGTGAGAGTATGAGATGGTCAGAGTATGAGATGGTGAGAGTATGAGATGGTGAGAGTATGAGATGGCGAGAATATGAGATGGTGAGAATATGAGATGGTGAGAGTATGAGATGGTGAGAGTATGAGATGGTGAGAGTATGAGATGGTGAGAGTATGAGATGGTGAGAGTATGAGATGGTGAGAATATGAGATGGAGAGAGTATGAGATGGTGAGAGTATGAGATGGTGAGAGTATGAGATGGTGAAAGTATGAGATGGAGAGAGTATGAGATGGTGAGAGTATGAGATGGTCAGAGTATGAGATAGTCAGAGCATGAGATGGTCAGAGCTTGGAGTAATTATTACTCCAAGGTCAGAGTATGAGATGGTGAGAGTATGAGATGGTGAGAGTATGAGATGGTGAGAGTATGAGATGGTGAAAGTATGAGATGGTGAGAGTATGAGATGGTGAGAGTATGAGATGGTCAGAGTATGAGATGGTCAGAGTATGAGATGGTCAGAGTATGAGATGGAGAGAGTACGAGATGGTCAGAGTATGAGATGGTCAGAGTATGAGATGGTCAGAGTATGAGATGGTGAAAGTATGAGATGGAGAGAGTATGAGATGGTGAGAGTATGAGATGGTCAGAGTATGAGATAGTCAGAGCATGAGATGGTCAGAGCTTGGAGTAATTATTACTCCAAGGTCAGAGTATGAGATGGTGAGAGTATGAGATGGTGAGAGTACGAGATGGTGAGAGTACGAGATGGTCAGAGTATGAGATGGTCAGAGTATGAGATGGTCAGAGTATGAGATGGTCAGAGTATGAGATGGTCAGAGTATGAGATGGTCAGAGTATGAGATGGTCAGAGTATGAGATGGTCAGAGTATGAGATGTCAGGTACCTGTTTCCACTCATCGTAGTCCAGCTGGTTGTCATTGTTTTCATCTCCATTGTCAAGCACGTCCCTCATGTCAATAATTTTGTCCTTCTTCGAGTTCAATTTTTGCTTCATATTCATTAATCCCTAGAATATGGAAATAAAATTCTGTGAAAATCTTAACTTTTCTGCCAAGAAAATGATATAACATCACAAATAACATCACAAAGAACTCTCTAATTATCTATATCTAAGTATATACATTTCTATAAAGATTGGTCTTTTCAATGAGTGCCCCCTATTGGCAGAGGAGAACATAACCAAAATATTGTACTTGGTGAAAAGTAATTCCCTCAGAAAATCTGCCACCAGAGGACACTCACTACCAACACCCATAAATACCCTTAATCAGAATATAACAGGTACCTTTTTGAAGTAATCTGTGATCTCAAACTCGTTCTCTTTGCCGGCTAGCTCTTCTTTAACTGCAGCATAGGTGTCATTGATGATGGCGAGGAACATGTTGAGCAGGACAAAGAACACAAAGAAGACATAGAGGAGAAAATAGATGGGTCCCAGAACTCGCTCGGCATTCTCCAGCTCGTGGAAGTCAAAGTCACCCAGGACAATACGAAATAGCGTGAATCTGAAAACATTTCAAATATGCAGCTGATTGAAACCATAATAGTTAGAAATTATTAGCTTAACCTGGATGAAAAGATTTGCACATAGCTTGAATCTGTTCTGTGGCTTCGTGGGACGAATTTGTGAGCTTTAACGTACAATTCTCATAAATTGCTGGTAAGACAAGCACCAGAAAACCTCTGATAATACAAATGTACATATATATATATATGGCACATACATGGCAGTCCCAAAGCTACTGAAGTCCTTGATCTGAGTACCAAATATGAGGTATCCCAACTGGGCGAAGGCGAAGAAGATGATGAAGAACATAACAAGGAAACCCAGGAGATCCTTGGAGCAGCGCGCCATTGTGGACGACAACTGGGTCATCGTCTTGTTGAAACTGATATACTTGAAAATCTGATAACACAAACGTTTGAGCACATTTAACTAAACTTCTATCTTCATAAATCCTAATTTTGTTATTTATTTTGTGTTATATAGTATCATTCATCTTAGTAAAAAAGAAAATATATTTTCTCTCAAATTGACTGAATTCATGTTTAGATAATTATATTTTCAGTTGATGTTGTGATGTTGAGCTGACGTTACCTTGATCCAGGCTAGGAAGACGGTGACGGCCAAGGCGCTATTAAACTGGGTCTGCCAGAAACTGAGAAAATCAAAATCGGCAAAAGATTCTGGTGTTGATAGGAGCCCATCCAACTTCTTGCCTACAGCCATGGTACGATAGCCATTGAAGGCGATACAGATGAGGGAGATAAGAATCATGATCATGTCCAGCCAGTTCCAGAACCCCTTCAGATACTTCACCTTGTGAATACGGATCTCCAATACCTGACCACAAAACAAACAATATACGGTTACCTATTTACATACCATGCATGTCTGTGGGTTGTTTAATGGAAACCTACTGATGGAATCGTCCCAGTTGTTGTAAGCAATGAAATATTAACCTCTTCCACAAAGTAGTAGAGAATGAAGAGTACATAGAGTCCTTCGCATCCCAGAATGAAGTAGTCGAAAGTGCTGACATATCGGATGAGCTTCACGGTCCGGAATGACCAGGAGGGAATGGCCCCGCCGGTCGCAGGCAGCTCCACAACCAGTCTGACAAATAAAATGAAGCTTTAGCAGGCAAGACGTGAAAATAATGAACAGATACTCTGAACACCTTACATAACAACAAAGGTGGAGAAACTTGGTTACAAAGAACAGGTGGAGTAACTTACTTGATTACAAAGGACAGTTGGAGTAACTTACTTGATTACAAAGGGCAGGTGGAGTAATTTTCTTGATTACAAAGGACGGGTGGAGTAACTTACTTGATTACAAAGGACAGTTGGAGTAACTTACTTGATTACAAAGGGCAGGTGGAGTAATTTTCTTGATTACAAAGGACAGGTGGAGTAACTTACTTGATTACAAAGGACAGGTGGAGTTCCTTACTTGATTACAAAGGACAAGTGGAGTAACTTACTTGATTACAAAGGACAGGTGGAGTAACTTACTTGATTACAAAGGACGGGTGGGGTAACTTACTTGATTACAAAGGGCATGTGGAGTAATTTTCTTGATTACAAAGGAACAGATGGAGTAACTTACTTGATTACAAAGAACAAGTGACCTACTTGATTACAAAGGAACAGATGGAGTAACTTACTTGATTACAAAGGACAGATGGAGTAACTTACTTGATTACAAAGGACAGGTGGAGTTCCTGAATTGATTACAAAGGAGCAGATGGAGTAACTTACTTGATTACAAAGGACAGGTGGAGTAACTTACTTGATTACAAAGGGCAGGTGGAGTAACTTACTTGATTACAAAGGACAGATGGAGTAACTGACTTGAGTAACTAACTTAATGATATAAAAGATATGTCGATTAACTGACTTGAAGGCACAGAACAGGTTGAGTGACTGACGTGATTGGACATGATATATCGCCTAACTTACTTGATGACACAGAATAGGTTGATATTGGCGTTATAGACTGTGAAGTCTATAAAGACAGCCCTGCTGCCTCTGTCCAGCCACAGATTGGATTTGAGCTCTTGCATTTGTTGCATGGACTCTTCTTTGGTGATACTTAGGTCCTGGTAGAATCCGCCTGCCCCGTAGGAGCTGATGTAGCCCCAGTACCCCCGACCCCCTGCATCCAGAGCGCTGTTATACGTCCACCTGAAGCAAGACATCCACTCACATTATGCATGTAATACTAATATAAACTGCACTATTTCAGGAACTCTTAAGTTTAAGTAACTGGTATGTTTGAATTAATGACCTTTCCAGCACACTTGCACCATATCAGGTCATACGGATGCCTGTCATGAGGACTTAATGTCCTGGTCTTTGCGAAGGGCAACTGGAGATCTTCTTTTTTTGCATCATCTCATAGGCATGATACGATAAACCACGGATTTAAGCAGATTTTCAAGATTTCTATATTACAGGCGTATTAAGGAGGCAGCGTGAAGAACAAATTAAGGCAGGGATCAGTTTTCCTCAACACACTCACGCTGTTCCATTGTTCTTCCCAAACGGGAATTTGTCCTCAATGGCGCCGGCATAGGCGTCGTAACAGACGAGAATCTCGTCCTTGAAGTCATCATGGACGATGCACGAATCGTTCCTCACCTTCACCTGTCTCACCCGGGGGACACCCATCAGTTTGTTCTCATAGAAAATATAGCCCTTCTCATCTTCTGAGACCGCCTGGTCGTTATACCAGGTCTCCCAGTAGAGACCGTCCACCAGGGGGGTCTCAACAAACTGCAACAAAAAAATCTCATTAAAAAAGACAAAAAGTGTATCCAATTTGATCATGACGACATATACACATGGTGAATGGACCAGGCCGATTCCTGAAAAAAAACATCCAACACGTCAACAGAGATACTTATAAGAAAGATGCATCATCGGCCTCAAATCTATTCAAAACTGTACTCGCCTACTTTATGTTTCTATATCAGCCCGTGAGTGCAGTTATTATACAAAAAACAAATATCGACACTTAGTCTAAAGCGGGTTTATTTATATTTATTTCAAAAAGGACATTCGCTAGTTTGGTCCTTTCTCCTCCTTCGTTTGATGGACATTTACCCCCCCCCCCCCCCCCCCCCCCATCTTGTGGAGTTAGACTCACCCTCCAGAAGTCATGCATGGTCGTCATTCCCCGGAATGTGTTCTTTGTGTCTGGAAACTGCGAGTCCAGGAAGAGTTCACTCATCACCTTGGTGTAGTAAAACATAGTGGTACTGCTCATTCCGAACGTGACTGCAATACGATACACACCACTGTACATCACATGACATCGATATCAACTTGCCAAATACATGGTATCAATATCAACTTGCCAAATACATCTATATATGCAAATTAAGACGATCTTTGCAGATTCTGTGTTACTATATATGTACAGATTATGCAGATATGAGTATGCCAGAATTCATTATGAAAAGAAATATTTTATCCAACGTCAGACACATTCTGCAGAAAGATTACTAGTCCACATAGCTAAATTGTTCAGGTATTTGGAGATGAGTAGAACTTACTGATGCAGAGGACAATCAAGAAGATCAAATAGATGATGAGTTCTCGAAGGGTGGTTTTGATATACAGTTCTTTATCCGCCTCTGTGTTTTCAGTTTGTCGTGTGGCCCAGAATGCTATGGAAAATAAACAAACATGGGAATAAACAAACATGGGAATAAACAAACATGGGAATAAACAAACACACATATTTATATGTACTTGATCAATATTCAAAATGTTTTGCAATCAAGATTAATATCATAATTCGAACATGTTAGGACAATTACTGGGGTTTGGTATAATATAATACCTTACTAGACTATCCGTAAGCATTCTTAGATTTTATCATTAATGGTGTTTGAAAACATCAGTTAAAAATATTATACCAGGGGTTGGGGTAGGGTTGGTGGGTCTGGTGTAGCTATAAAGGCAGGGAATATTGCCAATTTCTCAATTGTATGATTGTGGGTCCCAAATATGAATAATAATATTAATTAATTCTAGATGTTCTGACGTGCATATCATTCAAATAAAACCGTAGTAAAAAGATTTCATCTTATGTATTACGAACCCAGTGGACCTTAAGCATCGGGGACAGACGTCACACCGAGTATTTTGCAAACGCAGAAATATAATAAAATGACCACAACAAGGTGAGCAATAACGACAAAGATGATACCTCTATATTGGGGTTTTTCGGTTTAAGAATATATTTGTTTTTTCTCCCTGCACTATTTTAGACTAACTCGAAGATAAAGTTTGAGAATAAATGAACCAAAGTCACAATCGACTATTGAAATGACCTGTGAGCACGGGAAGATAAGGGTTCAAACCCCACCCCCCAAGTAAGATAACAAAGATAGAACATGTATGAAGGTTTTATTTTTTAGGTAATGTATTTTTGAGATCGTCAAAGTAACACTGATGTCCCACAGATAATCTCTTAAATATTCCAATATTTTGCCAGTGTTACAAATTATTGCTCCGGAAAGGTTCTTATGGAATTAACACCTCGGGCACACGTAATCCCGCTCTCTGTTCACGTCTATGCCTACCCTGTAATCTGGATTGACCGGATTTGTGATATTTAATCCTTTAGAATAAATCCGTGTGTTTCGTAACAACCTTATAAAAGCGCCCTGATCCGTTATGACCTTTATCTCTGGATTACCGTGTGCTCCTTTGTTTAATATTATTTACTTTAAAATAAACATACTGTAACAAAATATTGAGAGGGAAAAATCCCTTCGTCTGTAAAAGAAAAATTCAAAATAAAAAAAAATTACTATACTAACTTCTCATAAATCCAACAAGCCCCCTTGATCAATGACTTATGTTTTATAAATCCAAGGAGGCCGACCTTGATGAAATGATTTACATCTTATAAATACTAGAGAGACGACCTTGATAAAAAAAGGTCACGTAAATCGTAGAAATCCAAGGAAGTCCTCTTGATAAAAATAATCATTTACATCGAAAAAATCAAAGAGATCCCCTTGACAAAATAAAAATCGCTTACATCTTAGAAATCCAAGGAAGCCGCCGCCTTTCTTTTGTTTGGTCTTCTTTTCCTTGACGTTGACGACGGGGTTCGGGGAAACGACGGTGATCTCCCTCTCGCCATAGAGGTCCTCTGGGGCTGGGGTTGGTGGGACCTCCTCGTGGTCCAGGAAGGCCAGCTGGGAGGAAGCCTGGGAGCCGGGTCGGGACTCCGGGGCCTTCTCATCCTGGAAGCTCACCCTGCTCCGAGCCATCGTGCTCGCAAACGACATCGACGTGCCCTCCCGGGACATATCTGCGATCTGACCACAACAAGCTGAGCAATTACCATCAAATCTAATCAATTTACAAAAATGTAAAAAAATAGATAAATAAATAAAATAAAAAATCTACATAATATGTAATCAGTATGAGGAAACAATTCATAAAAATCATTGTGAAAAAAATATAATTGCGGAGCTAATACGATGGGAAGAATGACGTTTTTGTTGCAAAATCAGATGTGTAGATTGGTTTATCAATAGTCTTGTCTAACACCTTCGGGACTGTTCGCCATTACGTTAGAGAGCTATTCCAATTTTACAATTCTTTTACAATATTAAAATTAAAAAGAATATGTATATCACACAGCATTATATCTTGGGTAGAAATATTGCTATACAGCACAATGATATTAACTATGTCAGATTTATGTAACCATATATTTTACACGATGATAAAGTTTGAACAAAAACTATATGCAGAACATTCAACATATTTCAGTCGGAACTATTTCAGCACGACATTATCATAATATATGCTTAATATATGCTCACTTGTTAATATATGCTTGTAACATCATGCCAGTATCTCGGTCTCTGGTAGATACTGGTAGATATCTGCTGTGTATTGACACCCTTACCTTGACTCCTTTATTCTGCTAGCGATAGGGCTATCTAGCATGTAAGCATATAGCGACGTCAGTCCAGACGCTATACTGACCAAAGCAACAAGCTAGCGCACATTACTGTTTGAAACATTCCTAAACCGAGTTTCTTCATTCTGGGATTGGTCTCAAAACATAATCATCAACAACAACGACCCTCTTAATTTTATTCTATTTTTATATATAGTGTCATATATTGTAATCATATTAGAATAATCTTTCATTGGGCTAATTTTACGATATTTTCTTTTCATCCAATGAAACCAATATCCTCAAGTGCGTACCAGGTGATATTCATATTGCACAAACCTTCCCAGCTTTATAATTAATTTCTACGTGTATTTGAGGTCCCACAAAGGCATAGCAATTGACAATCAAAATGCTTTCCAGGGGGCGCTATTTGATTTCTAGTTCAAATACACTTCTAACCACCTGTTTTTCATTACCCTATTCAACCTTTATGTAATATGTCGGTTTATTTAAAAATTTATAATTGTATTTAATGCCGGGAATATCGACTTGTGTCTCGTTATATAGCTTTTTGTTACTTACTTTTTTATAGGCAGAGCTATCCTCGTTGACAAATAACACTGATAATTCACAAATCACAAATGATATTAAAATGTTTGACTAAGAGTATATACTGCTGCCATGCGATTATCCTGGATTAGGGATTAACAGATTCTGCCAGGTGGATTTAATAAATAGCATGTCAAAATTCGCTACTGAGTGTGATCGCAAATTCTGCCAATTTATGTTGCATAAAGCCAATTATTACGACATGCAGTAAACAAAAGCGTAGCGACACAAAATTTCCCTATCTGAACCTACACTATACATATATAACAAACTTTCTGAAAGAAATGGCTTGATGTTTGTTTTGCAAATTCCTAGTCCATGTAATTTAGACTTACCTATGGTCTTAACAAATGTATAGTCTTAACAAATCAATCACAACTAACCCTTAATAATATCAATTTTAATTTGATGTGAGATTTGCATTTCAGTGCGCCGCAATCAATTCATTCTTGCAAACTGTGAATTATTCAGGTGTGTGAATGTTCTAATGTTTACAGCAGGGTCTTGTAGGAAGGGGCGGGGCATTTTGACAGTTTGCTCTCAGACGGCTTCTCCTGTCAGCGTGACATCACAGCTATATCATTACAGCCATAATCCCTAAATGGGACGAGAATGCCATTCTCTCAGTCATGACACGCAAAGGTGCATCTCTTGCGGTTCCGTTTGATTTATTTCTATTTCAAATTCATTTGATGTTCGAATAATCAAGATATTTATTTAATCAGTATAGAATAATAAAAAGAACGTAATTGAAACCACTTCTGAATTTTTTTTCTGGGGGAGAACTTCATTTTATTGATTAATGCAAATCAGAGACATATTGTTTAAATATCTCTGTGCAAATGTTACATTCACAATGTATGCATTATAAATGAATCTGGGAAGTGGGGCTAAATTCCAGGACATCGTTTTCAAATAAAATGTTTAACATCATAATGTTCTGTACAGATCAGTATTTCTCTAAGATATTACTTACTTGGGATTCAACTGTCTAATTAGCTGCTCAACTCATGTTTTCTTCACTTTTTATTTTGAATTCCAGTTTCGTGTTTTGAGATATATTCAAAAGAGTTCGCATTATATATTTTGGCCGCAGAGTCACAGTGCTGCCACCTGGTCGGTTAATCACCACGCTCAAGGTCACTCAAAACCATAAGTTTATAATACGCAACAGTTAAGCACTATCAGATATAGCAGAGATATTTAAACATATTTATTTGTGTTTAATGTCTCTGAATATAGGGTCATTCAGTGCAGTGCCTGCTATAGGTATACTATATTTATATATGTTTATGACGTAAACATTATGCACTTGTTCCAACGTACCAAAAACACAAGGATCTTATTTAGTTTAATCAAATAAAGCAATGAAGGAATAAATATCAGAGGTACATGTATAACACATAGTATAGATATCCCCCATTTGACAGTACTTGAGTTACTCTGCATGGCGAGGTAGAGTCATAAATCCTGGATCTGCTGTGGAGAGTACTTGAGTGATATGCTAATCACATTATATCAAAGAGATCAGTTCTGAAACTGGAAGTCATGTGGTAACGATTCCTTACGAACTCAAATGCAACATAGAGTAAAATGAAAAAAAGAAACTTGACAAAAGTGTGGCAAAGAGGAACAATTCAATGAGGAACTCAAATGTATGTGATAAATGTATATGCCCCAGATATGATAAGCGTACCTGACAGAGTTATTTCTGAGTTAATTTATCAGATTGTATATTTTCTATGGAGTGGAAAAGATTCAAAGTTGCCAAAAATGAAATAACACCAATGGTGGTATTTTATGGCTTAAAACTAATGAATTTCCGATGTAAGTAAAATCTAAATGCTCAGGCTGGCTCATCAGGCTGATATGAAACCTTTAATTGGTATTTCAAAAGTATTGATCACAGGCACTGCATGCCATCATACCATCTATGCCATCACACCATCTATGCCATCATACCATCTATGCCATCATACCATCTATGCCATCACACCATCTATGCCATCATACCATCTATGCCATCACACCATCTATGCCATCATACCATCTATGCCATCATACCATCTATGCCATCATACCATCTATGCCATCATACCATCTATGCCATCTATGCCATCATACCATCTATGCCATCATACCATCTATGCCATCTATGCCATCATACCATCTATGCCATCATACCATCTATGCCATCTATGCCATCACACCATCTATGTCATCATGCCATCTATGCCATCATACTATCTGTGCCATCTATGCCATCATGCCATCTATGCCATCATACCATCTATGCCATCATACCATCTATGCCATCTATACCATCTATGCCATCATACCATCTATGCCATCATACCATCTATGCCATCATACCATCTATGCCATCATACCATCTATGCCATCATACCATCTATGCCATCTATGCCATCATACCATCTATGCCATCATACCATCTATGCCATCTATGCCATCATACCATCTATGCCATCATACCATCTATGCCATCTATGCCATCATACCATCTATGCCATCATACCATCTATGCCATCATACCATCTATGCCAACTATGCCATCATACCATCTATGCCATCTATGCCATCATACCATCATACCATCTATGCCATCATACCATCTATGCCATCATACCATCTATGCCATCATACTATCTGTGCCATCTATGCCATCATGCCATCTATGCCATCATGCCATCTATGCCATCATACCATCTATGCCATCATACCATCTATGCCATCATACCATCTATGCCATCTATGCCATCATGCCATCTATGCCATCATGCCATCTATGCCATCATACCATCTATGCCATCATACCATCTATGCCATCTATACCATCTATGCCATCATACCATCTATGCCATCATACCATCTATGCCATCATACCATCTATGCCATCTATACCATCTATGCCATCATACCATCTATGCCATCTATGCCATCATACCATCTATGCCATCATACCATCTATGCCATCATACCATCTATGCCAACTATGCCATCATACCATCTATGCCATCTATGCCATCATACCATCATACCATCTATGCCATCATACCATCTATGCCATCATACCATCTATGCCATCATACTATCTGTGCCATCTATGCCATCATGCCATCTATGCCATCATGCCATCTATGCCATCATACCATCTATGCCATCATACCATCTATGCCATCATACTATCTGTGCCATCTATGCCATCATGCCATCTATGCCATCATGCCATCTATGCCATCATACCATCTATGCCATCATACCATCTATGCCATCATACTATCTATGCCATCATGCCATCTATGCCATCATGCCATCTATGCCATCATACCATCTATGCCATCATACCATCTATGCCATCATACCATCTATGCCATCATACCATCTATGCCATCATACTATCTATGCCATCATGCCATCTATGCCATCATGCCATCTATGCCATCATACCATCTATGCCATCATACCATCTATGCCATCATACCATCTATGCCATCATACCATCTATGCCATCTATGCCATCATACCATCATACCATCTATGCCATCATACCATCTATGCCATCATACCATCTATGCCATCATACCATCTATGCCATCATACCATCTATGCCATCATACCATCTATGCCATCATACCATCTATGCCATCATGCCATCTATGCCATCATACCATCTATGCCATCATACCATCTATGCCATCATACCATCTATGCCATCATACCATCTATGCCATCTATGCCATCATACCATCTATGCCATCATACCATCTATGCCATCTATGCCATCATACCATCTATGCCATCATACCATCTATGCCATCTATACCATCTATGCCATCATACCATCTATGCCATCTATGCCATCATACCATCTATGCCATCTATACCATCTATACCATCTATGCCATCATACCATCTATGCCATCATACCATCTATGCCATCATACCATCTATGCCATCATACCATCTATGCCATCATACCATCTATGCCATCATGCCATCTATGCCATCATACCATCTATGCCATCATACCATCTATGCCATCATACCATCTATGCCATCATACCATCTATGCCATCTATGCCATCATACCATCTATGCCATCATACCATCTATGCCATCTATGCCATCATGCCATCTATGCCATCTATGCCATCATACCATCATACCATCTATGCCATCATACCATCTATGCCATCATACCATCTATGCCATCATACCATCTATGCCATCATACCATCTATGCCATCATACCATCTATGCCATCATACCATCTATGCCATCATGCCATCTATGCCATCATACCATCTATGCCATCATACCATCTATGCCATCATACCATCTATGCCATCATACCATCTATGCCATCTATGCCATCATACCATCTATGCCATCATACCATCTATGCCATCTATGCCATCATACCATCTATGCCATCATACCATCTATGCCATCTATACCATCTATGCCATCATACCATCTATGCCATCATACCATCTATGCCATCTATGCCATCTATACCATCTATGCCATCATACCATCTATGCCATCTATACCATCTATGCCATCTATGCCATCATACCATCTATGCCATCATACCATCTATGCCATCTATGCCATCTATGCCATCATACCATCTATGCCATCATACCATCTATGCCATCATACCATCTATGCCATCATACCATCTATGCCATCTATGCCATCATACCATCTATGCCATCATACCATCTATGCCATCTATGCCATCATACCATCTATGCCATCATGCCATCTATGCCATCATGCCATCATACCATCTATGCCATCATACTATCTATGCCATCATGCCATCTATGCCATCATGCCATCTATACCATCTATGCCATCATACCATCTATGCCATCTATGCCATCATACCATCTATGCCATCATACCATCTATGCCATCATACCATCTATGCCATCATACCATCTATGCCATCTATGCCATCATACCATCTATGCTATCTATGCCATCATACCATCTATGCCATCATACCATCTATGTCATCATACCATCTATGCCATCATGCCATCTATGCCATCATACCATCTATGCCATCATACCATCTATGTCATCATACCATCTATGCCATCATGCCATCTATGCCATCATACCATCTATGCCATCATACCATCTATGCTATCTATGCCATCATACCATCTATGCCATCATACCATCTATGCCATCATACCATCTATGTCATCATACCATCTATGCCATCATGCCATCTATGCCATCATACCATCTATGCCATCATGCCATCTATGCCATCATACCATCTATGCCATCATACCATCTATGCCATCATACTATCTATGCCATCATGCCATCTATGCCATCATGCCATCATACCATCTATGCCATCTATGCCATCTATGCCATCATACCATCTATGCCATCTATGCCATCATACCATCATACCATCTATGCCATCATACCATCTATGCCATCATACCATCTATGCCATCATACCATCTATGCCATCATACCATCTATGCCATCATACCATCTATGCCATCATACCATCTATGCCATCTATGCCATCTATGCCATCTATGCCATCATACCATCTATGCTATCTATGCCATCATACCATCTATGCTATCTATGCCATCATACCATCTATGCCATCATACCATCTATGTCATCATACCATCTATGCCATCATGCCATCTATGCCATCATACCATCTATGCCATCATACCATCATACCATCTATGCCATCATACCATCTATGCCATCATACCATCTATGCCATCATACCATCTATGCCATCATACCATCTATGCCATCTATGCCATCATACCATCTATGCCATCATACTATCTGTGCCATCTATGCCATCATACCATCTATGCCATCATACTATCTGTGCCATCTATGCCATCATACCATCTATGCCATCTATGCCATCATACCATCTATGCTATCTATGCCATCATACCATCTATGCCATCATACCATCTATGTCATCATACCATCTATGCCATCATGCCATCTATGCCATCATACCATCTATGCCATCATACCATCTATGTCATCATACCATCTATGCCATCATGCCATCTATGCCATCATACCATCTATGCCATCATACCATCTATGCTATCTATGCCATCATACCATCTATGCCATCATACCATCTATGCCATCATACCATCTATGTCATCATACCATCTATGCCATCATGCCATCTATGCCATCATACCATCTATGCCATCTATGCCATCTATGCCATCATACCATCTATGCCATCACACCATCTATGCCATCATGCCATCATACCATCTATGCCATCATACCATCTATGCCATCATGCCATCTATGCCATCATACCATCTATGCCATCATACAATCATACCATCTATGCCATCTATGCCATCTATGCCATCAAACCATCTATGCCATCTATGCCATCTATGCCATCTATGCCATCATACCATCTATGCCATCATACCATCTATGCCATCATACCATCTATGCCATCATACCATCTATGCCATCATACCATCTATGCCATCATACCATCTATGCCATCTATGCCATCTATGCCATCATACCATCTATGCCATCATACCATCTATGCCATCATACCATCTATGCCATCATACCATCTATGCCATCTATGCCATCATACCATCTATGCCATCATGCCATCTATGCCATCATACCATCTATGCCATCATACCATCTATGCCATCTATGCCATCATACCATCTATGCCATCATGCCATCTATGCCATCATACCATCTATGCCATCATACCATCTATGCCATCATACCATCACACCATCTCTGCCATCACACCATCTAACACCCTAAACATCACCAAAGAGGTCACCTACCTCAAGCAATGCTCTTACATCCAAATCATGAGGATCATTGCTGTTTTTGTCAGACCAAAGAGTCAGGTGCTCAGATTCTACTATTACTCAGGTTGCCAGATAGCTATACCCTGCACGGAAAGTAAAAGTTTTTTTCTCATTGGATTCTGATTCATTGAGACCTCTATAATGAATATCTGGCGGATAACAAGAGAATATCCTTGGGCATTCTGAGAAATCCAAGATGGCTGCCAAAATTGCTGTGGTACTCCGAAAAAGCTATCTTTTGAACCAATTGGCCTAGAATCACAAATGAAACCTCTTTTCCAACTAATCTTGGGAAGAAAAATCCATTGGTATGGTAATTATTGTAATTGGAGGTTCAAAACAGGGTCAAAGGTCAGGTTCAAGGTAATTTTAGGTCGATAACACCAACAAATTTTTGGATGAAACATGTACAATATTCACTCTAATTAGCACCCTGGACACTTAGCCATTTTACAGTATTTGTGCTAGACTTATAGAGCCCTGATTATGTGAGATTTAAAATTTTGCTTTTATCACTTTTAGTTGTGAAGATATAAGTATTAGGAAAATTTCTATCGAAATTGAGATTTTTCCCCTGCCAAATGTTAACTTGAGTTCAAATGCAAATCTCTCAATAAGGAAAATTGATGGAAGCTAGCTTTAACTTCTCACATACTTAGCAGATCAAGGTCTTTTAAATGTATATTGTAGGCCAACTGTGTTTTACCAACACCTGCCAGCAATGCTAAGGAATGGATTTAATTTGTGACTGGGTTTCTATTTATTTTACTTGAACGAGAGTGAAACCCTATTTCCCACCCACACTTTGTTCCTTTCTTCTACACTAACCCAATTCTTCTTCCTATGCATATAGTCTAATATTAAATGGTACTTTCACTTTATGTTTCAGATTTGCATGGAATGTGGTTGTGGTGCTGATAACAAAGCAGAGAAGTATAGACAATTAGTGCTTTATTAGTGGTGGTGCAAAATAGTTATTGAAATGGAAGAAAAGTGCATTTTCAAGTTCTGTTATGACTTTTCAGACACTGAGAGACCCCAAGTGAGCCAGAGTGACAGTGGTAGATTGACAAATATCATTGAAGCCAGCAAAATACAGGGTAATGATCTACATTTAGAACTTGGCACAAGACTGAAAGATCATCATGCCAAATACCATAAGTCATGTGTATCAAAATATCTTATAAAGGCAAAGCGTTTGTCAGAGAAGCAGAAAAGAGTTGCAACAGATCCTTCTCCACTACCAGAAAAAAGGACACGTTCCAGTTTGGGGAATCCATTTGACTGGCTCTCACGATGTTTCTACTGTGGAGGTGCATGTGATGTTGATAGAGACCCAAAATATCCTGATGGATACCTGCTTATCTAGTAAGGGAAACAGAGGAGAAGAAACAAAATGTTGGAGGAGAAAAGTCTGGTGCTATGGAGGGCAAGATCAATGCAAAATGCCAGGAAAGGACAGACAATTGGGCCACAGATGTACTTCAGCGCCTGGCTGTTCTCAGTCAAAGCAGCTGACCTTCATGCTGCGGACGCTCAATATCATCGAGATTGCTACACAATATTTTTCAATGGCAAACCTCACCCAGGTGTTACAAAAAAGAGCAATCAAATGACCCTTCTCGAACTCCAATACAGTCTCTTGTGGATGAGATGGAATGTCATCGCTCTGAGCAGTGGACTCTTGATGATGAAGCGCTTCTTGGAACTCAGTTTGTGAGATAATGGAAGATCTGGTTGTACTTTCAGCCCCTGGGTACCGGTCTATAATGTTCTTCCATGACTATTAATGTATTCCGTTACTTCAGCTTTAGTTGCTGCTTCCCAGCTAAGCCATCAAAGTATTGCACTCCAACAGCATTTTGTATGGACCCTCACTATCCCCATGGTAACACTACACCCATGTTGATGTGGACTTATTTATGAAAGGAGCAATACAACTCCATCATTCTAATAACACTAGCACCAGATAAATGCAACCCCAGGGCTCCATTACTTTTGGCATTGTATCCAGCGACTACAGCCTTCACCTCTCTACCACAAAGAAAAGCAGATTACAGCTCAGAGGAAACGCTGTCAGCCATTAACCTGTCCTCACAAATCTGCACACCACAAAGCGCCAAGATCCATATTCTAATAAGTAAAATTGTTACAAAAGAAAACAGACAATAGTTATTTATATCGTTGTGTGCACATTTTTATTGATTCACTTCATCAAAACAGCATATGCTGATGACAACTACAACTCAATCATACCAGACTGTTTCAAATCAGCATGGTACTGAGGCAACCGCAAACCACAGCAGACTGCTGCATCAAATCGGCACATGCTACTGAGGCAACAAGACTCTGCATCAAATCGGCACATGCTAATGAGGCAACAAGACTCTACACCAAATAAGCACATGCTAATGAGGCAACAAGACTCTGCATCAAATCGGCACATGCTAATGAGACAATCATACTCTGCATCAAATCGGCACATGCTACTGAGGCAACAAGACTGCATCAAATAGGCACATGCTAATGAGGCAACAAGACTCTGCATCAAATCGGCACATGCTAATGAGGCAATCATACTCTGCATGAAAACCGGCACATGCTAATGAGGCAACAAGACTGTGCATCAAACCGGCACATGCTAATGAGGCAATGAGACTCAACACCAAATCGGCACATGCTAATGAGGCAACAAGACTGTGCATCAAATCGGCACATGCTAATGAGGCAATGAGACTCAACACCAAATCGGCACATACTAATGAGGCAACAAGACTGTGCATCAAACTGGCACATGCTAATGAGACAATCATACTCTGCTTCAAATAGGCACATGCTAATCAGGCAACAAGACTGTGCATCAAACCGGCACATGCTAATGAGGCAATGATACTCTGCATCAAATCGGCATACGCTCACTCTACCCATGCTATTACGGATAAAGTGGGGCCAGTATAGGCTATGTTCACTTCAGAGATTGCCGAGAGATATCATCATGCAGAAATACATTGCAATTTCAAGAAAAAAATTGTTTGTATAATATTTAGCTTGACAGTGCCCTTTAAATATTGTCCAAAATTATGCTTACTGTAAAGCATTTTTTCTTTAAACATTTCTTTATGCAAGTCCATGTATCATTGAAACATCAAGACGGGAGGTCAACACGGGCCAATGGCCTAAGAGCTTTGCTGATCATTGTTTATTTGTAAGGTTTGTGACAATTTTCTGGAAATACCTGCAAATCGCTTCATAAACGATCCTTTTAATCCTTTCTATCAGCAGATTTGGGCAGATAAAAATTCCAGCAGATCAAAATGCATGACTTATTGAATTTGTTATCTCGATTCTCATTGGCTAATATCTGACATGCTATTGAAAATGGCAGCTTCCTGGACAAGTGATGCAAATAAATTCTATGCTTATTGGTAAAAAGATAAAATTGATGCCCTTAATACCAACTAGTAGTTCAGAACTCTGACCAGTAGTTTTAGAGGAGATCAAAGTTGACGGACAGAATAGCAGGAAATTTCTCTCCCCTTTCTGAAGAAGCTATGCTATGCACAGCTATAAATGATTTGCTTTGATATGATATATCCTCATAGGATATCTGACTGTAATACTATTGGTTACGTCATTTTTGTCATCCTGTTGGATTATCTTTATCCTTGCTTAAAATGTTACATTTTTGTACCTTAAATGATGATGTAGTGCAGATATACAGGTTCATATAGCAGACATTTTTATGTGCATGCACTTACTGAAGGGAGATTTCTGAGTTACTGTGACACACAAATCTTAATTCAATGCTTTAAGTGTATCTCTTTAGTTATAATTTATTTACTCAAAATGACAACAAAAGCTTACATTTCTTTAAATCAGCATGAAATATAAAATAAACAAGCATCACATACATGTCAATATATACAAGTGTGGTGACCAGCACGCCACCTTGTGGTACAATAAGAACTAAACATTTACACCAAGCCTTGTATGTACATTTCAGACTGCAGCCATGCACACACATTAAGGGCGGAATTTTCACAGATCACGAGAAGCGATATTTGGAGTCTAACATAAATTGGGTTGGGCATCTTTAAGAGGGTAGGAATTGTCCCACATTATGTTATATTTTCCTGTTTATGTTTGACTTTGGAGGTAGGTAGCAAAAGCAGGCATGGTTCTCTGCCTTATTGGTGGTATCTTTGTAGTGATAACCGCGCAGTCAGGATCGCACTCCAGCTTTTCCTGCCAGATGGAACGTTTACTTTTAAACGGGATCATCACACCATCTGTAGTATAAGGGATCAGTGTTGGAGGGCGGCTCGATCCAGACTGCTGGGAGCTGGGTAAAAATCCTGATATCAAGAGTATCGGGTTACCTATGCAGCTCCACATGCACCTACCACAGAATTAAACTTATATTTATATCATGGCACATAGAAATTATATCCTGATATTTTTATTGTGAACATATGTAGTAATATAAGTTGATATATGGAGTCATAATAGAGTGCTTTACACCTGTACACACCTCAGCAGAGCAGATACAAAGCATCCGGCTTTCAGTCTTTCACATTAGCAACATCTTATCATCCTCAATTCCTCTCTCACTCAGGGGTCACAATGCCCTCCTTCCTGCTCAGGGGCCACAATGCCCTCCTTCATGCTCAGGGGCCACAATGCCCTCCTTCATGCTCAGGGGCCACAATGCCCTCCTTCATGCTCAGGGGCCACAATGCCCTCCTTCCTGCTCAGGGGTCACAATGCCCTCCTTCCTGCTCAGGGGCCACAATGCCCTCCTTCATGCTCAGGGGCCACAATGCCCTCCTTCATGCTCAGGGGCCACAATGCCCTCCTTCCTGCTCAGGGGTCACAATGCCCTCCTTCCTGCTCAGGGGTCACAATGCCCTCCTTCCTGCTCAGGGGCCACAATGCCCTCCTTCCTGCTCAGGGGTCACAATGCCCTCCTTCCTGCTCAGGGGTCACAATGCCCTCCTTCCTGCTCAGGGGTCACAATGCCCTCCTTCCTGCTTCACTTTACTCACTTCTTGGTCTCAATCCAAGGCTTTTCTTTAACTACTCCCCCATATCTTATAATATCACTGCCAATTTCTTTGCAATTGTATTACTATTACATCTCACAATGAAACATTAATGAAAAGAACACCTCATTCTCATTCACAAAGTGATTTGTACATTCAACATCACAAAGAATTTAGATCTAAAATCAATGGTATATTGTTTATTTACTCATAATTCTAACCAATAAACCATCTGAAATAGGATAAATGTTTCCTTTCAAATTGCTGCCACAAAAATAACCTTACATTCATTAATTAAAAGAAGTCAACCTATAATTTAAAAGGAAGAATATACATTGGAATAATCATGAAAATAAGCACAATAAACACCAACAAGGACCATAATAAAAGAAAATGACTTTGTACAAAGAGAGACATGGTCAGAATATTACATATTTATTGTTTGTACAGTGTTCAGTTTTACTGATTGCAGACAAAGTGGTTAAGAGATTATATGAGAGGATTGTTAGGCCACAATGCGGCTAGACCAGCCTCCATCTCAATCCTCTTGCTTGGGCCAAGCTCTGAGTGGTAACATTGGCAGCTAGACCAGCCTCCATCTCAATCCTCTTGCTTGGGCCAAGCTCTGAGTGGTAACATTGGCAGCTAGACCAGCCTCCATCTCAATCCTCTTGCTTGAGCCAAGCTCTGAGTGGTAACATTGGCAGCTAGACCAGCCACCATCTCAATCCTCTTGCTTGGGCCAAGCTCTGAGTGGCAACATTGGCAGCTAGACCAGCCTCCATCTCAATCCTCTTGCTTGGGCCAAACTCTGAGTGGTAACATTGGCAGCTAGACCAGCCTCCATCTCAATCCTCTTGCTTGGGCCAAGCTCTGAGTGGTAACATTGGCAGCTAGACCAGCCTCCATCTCAATCCTCTTGCTTGGGCCAAACTCTGAGTGGTAACATTGGCAGCTAGACCAGCCTCCATCTCAATCCTCTTGCTTGGGCCAAGCTCTGAGTGGTAACATTGGCAGCTAGACCAGCCTCCATCTCAATCCTCTTGCTTGGGCCAAACTCTGAGTGGTAACATTGGCAGCTAGACCAGCCTCCATCTCAATCCTCTTGCTTGAGCCAAGCTCTGAGTGGTAACATTGGCAGCTAGACCAGCCTCCATCTCAATCCTCTTGCTTGAGCCAAGCTCTGAGTGGTAACATTGGCAGCTAGACCAGCCTCCATCTCAATCCTCTTGCTTGGGCCAAGCTCTGAGTGGCAACATTGGTAACTGAACATATGATGTAACTTGTTTTGGGTTGAAAACTTGTTCTGATTGGTCAGTTACTTTTACACCTTTATGCCTCAGACTGATTGGTTCAATCATCTACACCAGTGGGCGATGTTGTTAACCCACCGTAAAGGTTTGTATGCGCCTCTAGTGGACAGTGTGCACACATACTATCCATCAACTCACACAAGGAACTTAGAACCAATGAGAAGACCTCTAACATAGAGAATCTGAGCCATGGTCTCAGCCATGGTCTCAGTAGTTCCTACCAGACTGTGATCCTGATTTGGGTCTGGGATGGGACTGCATTGCTGCATCCAGATCAGGGAGGCACGCAATGGGGCAAGCACATGGCAGAATTATTACAAGCAGGCCAATGTCCTGCCAAACAAATAACAGGCTTCCATACATTGATTAAATGATCTTAAAATACCAAAGGGTGACATATGCTAAATTAAATTCTGCAATTTTATGAAATATCCATAGTTCTGACAAGTATCCATGGATAGACAATTTCTATGTCAGACTGCCAGTGTGTAATGCTCTGCCAATCTTTAAGGAAATTACTGTAACAACATAGCCATGTTAACACTGTATGTATTAAGTCAGCATTCTTATCCAAAATGCCTTCTCTAATACACTAATAATAGAGATACAAATATTTACAACAGTCATTTCAAATTGCTTTTTTGTACAACAAGTAGAACGAAGTTTGTAAGCAACATTTCAACACAGGAAAATTTGAAGCTGTCTAATAATATACCTTTTATCAAATCTAGAGTATTCTCCCAACAGTAACAAGGTCATCTGCTGTCTGTGCCAACAGATTATTCACGTCTATGTACTAACACGTCATTTTTCATTGATGCACATTTAAAAAACAGACAATAACACATCCTCATGGAGTATAACAATATTCCCAACATATCTTCAAGGATAGCACTGTCAAACAGTATGTCATTTTTAACATTTCACAATATCACCAATTATTGCAGACATCGATAACGACATGTACGAGTCACATTCAAGGTGAATTTGGTCAGAGCTTCACAGAATACTTTTTAAAAAAAAATTTGTAATATGTTCTTTGAGTACTTGCTGTTTCCAAAAAAAATAATCTCTTACAAAGTGTATGATAATTTATGATAATTTGTTAATCTTGGTGCATTTGGAAAGGTGAGATCATATGTGACCAACTTTGGCATAAACACTTAATGTAACATAGGTCTATTTACAATATATAACTGTACATCTTCCATTACTTTGAATCAACAAAGCTCTGATGTAATCTGATTTTGTCACATTATCTAAATTCAGAACTTCATTTTCTTGTGCACTATTATACATGTGAATAAAGCACGAAAAAGAGATTATTTATCATAATTTACAAATTAGTATCAGAAAGTAAAATATATTAGCCACATTTAGAAATAAATTTCCCCTAGAAATAGCAAATTGCTCATTTCCTACCAGGGGAGTTGTCATCACATGTTCTGTGACAGGAGAGAGGAGAACTTGCAAGGATGGATAAAAGACCAAACTTATTCAGAATCAAATCAGTGTGTACTTTTAAATATCATTTAAAAAGATCAACTTTGTTGGCAGTGACAATAACTACTACACCAATGCAATGTTACAACCTCATGCAGATGATTGTTTTCACTCTTCACTTGAGCAAATCATTCGTAACATAACCCTTAAAATTAGAATTTTAAACACTGATATTAAGAAGAATAAATAATCCTGAGACCTTCTGTAAACAGATTTTGAAAGCCCACTCATTCTGTCTAAAACTGATTAAATTTAATAGAACACCATCTCTGTGTACTAACTGCTATATATATCAGAGCAGTGGTCAGAATCCTGTCGGTTTGAAACCAATTTCTTCCTTTCTTGTATGATATTGATGTGTACTATCTTTACTATAAGATATTTAAAATATTATTATCTCCACAACACAAATTTAGACACTTGTAGAAATAATAACATAAATCATTTTGCAAATAGCACACAAGATATGTGACAGACATTACACAGTAAAGGGCCTTACAAGGTTAATCCCATTATAACCAATAACACCACCAATCACACACATAATTAAGTTGCACACAATAGAGCTCAATAAAGCTGCAAATATATAGCATCTACATTTTGCGATCACATGAAAAAAGTCGGGGATTAATCAAACTCAATCAACTGATGGTCAATGAATTAATGGCCAATAGATCAACTTCGAGCCATTTGCTTTAATATAGCCAATTGTTTAATATAGACATTTGTTATTGCGTGCAAATATGTTATAACTGTTTGAATTAGTGAATGATCCATTTTAGACATTTTTGATCAGAAGCAGGAAGAATGCTTTTACACAGGAAATATTTTGTGATTTGCAGAAGAAAGATTATATATATTTGTCCTGAATTCATTAATTTTAAGTGTTTGTGAATAAAGTGATTAGGCAGTAAGGCTGATTATATCAGAAGCAATGGTGAGAGAAAAACCTGGGTACAGATGCACTCTGACAGCAGAACAGGCATGCATACTTTATAATGCTATCCTGATAACAAATACTTCAATTCCACATTGTCTCTTTCACATTAATCATGCAATGGAGTGTCGCTGATCTGGTCCATCAAATAAATCTCTCTATTTAAATTATTTTAAAATTAAACCTACATGATTTTTTTCAATTTACATCATATATTATTATATCCATTGAAATTTTACTCTTCATTTCTTTCAGTTTTTACTACATGTTCATCACATGTATTTCTTTGGTATATATATATATATATATATATATTTACAATAATTAGAAGTACATGTATGTTGCAATGTGAATTAGGCTAATTTTCCCATTTTGAGAGTTGATTTCCGCCACATTTAAGCTTACCTAAAACGTGATTTGTTTCCACACTCTCATCTTGCCACATACCATATGACAGTTTGAACACAGAAAAAAATCATTAAAGAACAGAGACACGATATATCACTGAAGCCTGTACAACATACATTGTATGTACATCATGTACTGAGCGCTCTCCACCAGCAAACCTCAAATATCATCCACTTTGCAGTGTACCTGAAACCTTCACTCCTTTTGCTGAGTAGATTTCTACATTATGACGTCATCACTTGCTGTCTTTGGGTGTGAGGTTTGCTGGTCTTCTTGTCTGAGTAGTACATAGGATTAGAGTCAGTTCACCCCTCAGAGCTGTATTGCCATGTCCATCTTCCGCGGCCAGACTGCACACTTTACATGTCTCCCTCGGGCAGATGTCTGTTGTCTTCCTGGACTCGCGCTGCCAGCCTAACGCTGGGCGCGGGCGAGGAGACGGGGCCTGTCGCCATGGCATCAGCTAGTCACATGGGCTTGTCGATGATGCTGACGCCAGCGTAACTGCGTCCGGTGGTCATACAATGCGGCAGCATGGTCCAAGTGTCAGACTTGGGGCTATAGAACTCCACTGAGCCAAGGTTGGAGGAGCCATCGTCCCCTCCTATCACAAACAGCTGATTGCTCTGAGACACCACGCCTAAAACACATCAAAACCAATACATTGATCCCAAGGTTGCATCATTCTGAGACACCACGCCTAAAACACATCAAAACCAATACATTGATCCCAAGGTTGCATCATTCTGAGACACTGTGCCTAAAACACATCAAAACCAATACATTTATCCCAAGGTTGCATCATTCTGAGACACCACGCCTAAAACACATCAAAACCAATACATTTATCCCAAGGTTGCATCATTCTGAGACACCACACCCAAAACCTGACAAAACCAATTCATATAATCAAAGGTATTGCTAATTTGGAATCTCCCATTTTATTCTGAATGAAGGAAAATTCACAGATTTACCATTTCACAATTTAAAAAAGATTTGAATTTGACAAAAATGCAATAATTCAAATATTTCACCTTTGAAATTAGAGAACAATGAAATACGCTTGGTGTTTTACATTCTATTGCAGGTACAGGGATGCCTTGACTGAGTTTCTAGCCCCCTTCTAGTGTCAGGGGCTGATCTAGCCAGGGAATTATAGAGCAGTGGCATCTAGCCATGAATTATTCATGAGGAGCAGGCAGTTGCGCCCTGATTGGTCAGGCATTTCAAAGTGATTGGGGAAGACCTGATCTGGGCATGATAAGAGCCAAATAAAATAACTGAGACTGGCAGGCTTTGCACTGCCATCCTATAAGTACCCTCTGTGCTGTGGGTACCCGCATAATTGTCCTGGCTACCCCATACAGAGAATGCCTAGCTCTGTGCTACAGTGACACTTGTGGATTATTCATCTAACGGACCTTAAACCTCAGCTCTAAGCCATCCTTATACATTGTCCCATCCCATGCCAATAGCCTGAATACAGATATCAGCAAACATGAATGGTTGTCTCACAACAAAGTCACCACTACAGTACACTACACTAGCACTGGCCAGAGGGCACCACGCACCACAGAGAGGGTGGACACAGGACAGACAGGGTCAAGGTATTTTTGCTGTCAGACAAATAATAATTTTTATTGGGTCATATCATCTCAAAAACTAAACTGAGACAAAAATAAATATAGTAATATCAAGCACACTGACCGGCGTTCCTGCGACATAAGTGCATGTCGGCAATCATTGTCCATGTGTTTGTCTCTGGGTTGTAGACTTCGACACTCTTCCTCACCAGAGGGCCATCATGGCCCCCTACAGCATACAACAACCCGTCTAACACTCCCACCCCTGAAACACAAATCACACAAATAAATAACATTCAGAGTTTTTTTAAAATCATTTAAGCAATCCCATAAAAAAATGGCCAATTGTTTACTAAATGTTGTATTTCTTTCAATTTCCTGTACTAGTTAGTACCTGCTGTAATTACAGGGCATATAACATATCAAAAGATAAAGGTAACATTTATATAGCACTGATTCCAGACTACTCATAGTGCTTGATATTAACTGGCCAGGACTGGAATAAGAATCCTTGGGGTCAAAGGCAATTACTCTACCAATTCAACTATCTTGGTGAGAAAAACTGGCCACACTATGGACTAGCTCCCCCCCGCTTGCTGATACATACCAGCTCCACTTCTCCTGCAGGACATGTCAGCCACTGGGGACCAGTTATCTGTGTCCGGGTTGTAGCACTCCACTGAGCTGAGGCAGTGCCGGGATGCCCCATCATATCCACCCACTGCATATAGCATCCCTGTAACACCAAACTTATACATCAGCCATCACACAGTACACATATGAGCAGTTCAGAGAGCCATGGAAAGAAATGTCAGCTTTTTCTTTGATAATTAGGAATAGACATGCACTAGCAGAGAGAGACAATAGTTTGCTGTAGGTTGGAATAATTCAGGTTTTTTTATTCTGCAATAAATGCACTGACCTGTGACGACTCCCACCCCGACACTACTGCGGCGGGTACTCATGGGTGATATCATACGCCACTCATTGGTCCGCGGATCATAACATTCGGCACTGTTCAGTCCTGAAATATATAGGGCCACTGCTGCATCAGGTCTGCTTATATATGGAATATATCTTAAGTTCACATATGAAGCTAATATAATCAAAGGTTTGGATGAAAAGAAATCCCTTAACATTCAGATTGTCCAAATATTCAACAGAATTGCCAGGGTTAGATGATATTAGAACCTAAAAGTGATGATTTTAATTTGATCCTAATTAACATATCTAGACTTCTAGCTTGATCTTGCTGGGCAAATACTTGTTTTACACTGTCTCAAAAGTGTATCAACAATCAACATGAAGTTGCAACAAATTTGGAATGTACTTGTCCTAATAATTACCAAATCTTCTGAGAGAAAATATTGTCAATCCAAACAGAAACATTGACATAATTTTTCGTGCCACATTATAAGTTGTTGACCTTTGAGGAAGGGTGCTCTGTTTTAACCTATTTTTGCTCTGACGTAAAAAAAAATTGCATTCCTTTTTCTAAGCTTGCCACATAACTGAACTGTATAACTTTAGCAGAGAGTGGAAACTGTAGAGCTCTAAAAATAATAATTGATAATGTCAATTGGCAAGGGGTCTATAGATATTTCCTCTTTCTTCTACTGACCTGAAGATCCATCAAATCCACCGACAGCAAAGATGAGTCCATTAAGTAGAGCTGCTCCTAGCGTGCTCCTGCGGGCCTCCATACTGGCCACTGTCGACCACATGTCCCTCATAGGGTCATACACATCCACCGTCCTCACCCGCAGCGACCCATTGAACCCACCCACTGCATACACCAAGCCATTCACCACCGACACTCCTGGATGAACACAATACGTTAATAACTAATCAAATAAACAGCACAGATACAGCACGGATAACAGATAATGTCTGTTCATTGGCTGCTCAATCCTGGGTCTCAAGGCAAATGCAGTATTAATTGAGTTTTTTTCAGACAGGTCTACTATGTGAACTAATTTCTGCAACATGATAAAGACTTTCCATACAGGGAATGTTAATAAATCATTAATTTATATATTCTTGCTTTTTTCTTTTGGACAGGAAATATATATATTTTAAATAAATTGAATATTTTACACTTTTTCTTCTTGTTTCTGGTATCATCTCAAATGAATGAATTAACCCAAAATCAACAATATATTGAATTAATCTTAGTTGTATTTTACTTTGAATGTAATGCATTATCTACTTGGTGATTGTAACAAGTGAATCATACCACATCTGCACCGCCGGGAGGGCATGTCAGCCAGCTGAGACCACTTCTCCTCTTTATAGTCATAACATTCAACACTGCGGATAGCTTTAGGTGCCTGACCTCCTATCACCAGTAATACCTGAATATTAACAAGTCAATGAAACATTACAGTTAGACAACACTACGATTGCCTTTCACAGAATGATCTTGTATTTATTTAAACAAAAAGTTGGATATATTGCTATTTGATACCAAAAAAAAGTAAAATAGCAAAAAGGTAACTTAAAACTCATTTATTTTAGAAAATATTATATCTGACTGAAGCACTTTAAGCAAATACAGTCTAAGTTGTGAATTGAAAAAGAATTTATCATTTGTTGTCAGGGCTACACATTTGTGTGTAGAAAACAGTTCTCAAAGACAAACAGCAATAAAAATGAAAAATGTAGATCAATGTTTCACTTAACCTCAGTAAATGGTTAGCAATACATATTTTGGCGAGTGTAGTATAATGGGGAGGGTACCTTTGGTAGTCCTATGGGGGTGCGTGTCTTTGTGCGTGGAGTCTTGTAGAGCAGTTTCTGGTCGCCTTTAAGGAGATGATATTTCATGGCTTCGATGAGGAAGTCTTTACAGTGAGAGTTATTCTTAATGAGTGATTCTTCCTCGACCCTCTGTACCAGGTACTCCTGTGTTAGTAAGGGGAGACGCACATGCTCCATCAGCTGGCTCACGTAGTCCTGACGCTGCTTGAGATCATGATTTGTCCACATTATCACAGCCTCAAATACCTACAACCATATACACTGTGAACTACACTTATAACACAGATAAATCATGTAGAAAACAAACATCTGAGGCACAGAAGCCAGAAAGTGGCACATTGCTTCTTGGCTCTGAGGAGAGATATCACTAATTTGATTCATATTATTTTTGCATTTTTGAAATGCATTTATATTCATAATATGCATTATATTTTGTGCCCATATGATCACTTAAAGAAATTGCTGGGAATTGAGCCCAGGCTGAGGAAGGTTAACCAGGGCCATTTACCTGTTCTTCTGTAGACACTGTGAGCCTGTCACTAGAGATAAGCTTACAAACTTGCATTGGTGATAAGTTAAGATATTCTTCATGTTGAACTACATCTCTGAAAGGTAAAACAAACAAAAATCAATCCACAAAATATACACTGTCATCAATTCATTTATTACTTAGTTTTAAATAAACTGAATTATACTCGGTGTCATATATATATTCTAATATAAACACATTCAGAATTATACCTGATGGACTCCTTATTGACAAAGACTACACATTACATGAGAGAAAACACTGGGAAGTGTAGAGTACATACGAGAAATGTTGCTCTATATAGGTCTGTGAGTACTGTAGCAGATCGCGGCATGAATGTAGGTCAGCAAAGGCTCGTATGCCAAGGCAGTTTGAGGGATGCAGCTGGGACTGCAGGAAATCACAGCAGGCATCTCTTACTTCTACCAGCTGCAGCAGGTTAGCAGCTGGCAGCAGAGTCTGCAATCATACACCAAATATCACCATTACATATCTCATGATATCAATCTTCATATCATATTTCACGTTTTAGATGAATTGTAACATATTTCTCATGAAGCTTTAAGGAGACATCTGTCTCTCTTTGTCAGCTCTACATGTCATGTTGTTATTTACTTTTTTCTAAATTCATTATTCTAATTCAAAGGAGAATGGATTAAAACATTTTTTAAAGATAAATGTTACCCTTGATAAATGTTACCCTTGGTACACTTGGTATGATTAAAAAATCTGTGATTAATTTTATTGTAAATGTTTTGGAGTCAAATAAAGTAAATATCCACACCTGAACATTTTCCTCTGTGACATGAATTTCTGATGTGTAGACAAACTCTATGAGTAGTCCGAGAGCCTTGCCATCAATCTCCTGCAGGACAATCCTCTCAGCCTTGGCTTCAGCTAAGTCTCCAGTAAACATGGCATAGAAGTACGGGCTGCAGGCCGCCAGCACCGCACGGTGCGCTGGGATCTCCTGGTCATCCGCCACCAAAACAACATCACACAGCAAGATTTGTCTGAAATATAATTATGTATACAAATCCAATTGAAAAAAATATATATAAATGACCTTCATTCTTGCATCAGCCCTGTTCTTGTGATGATATCTGTTAAGGAGGTTAGTAGACTTAGTTCATGTTATCAACTGATACTTTTCACATTTAATTATATCTTAATCAATTTCAAGAAATGAAAATTGCTTATAATAGGGAGGTTTTTATAGCTTGAGCCTCATGTGTGACTAATACAGAAATAGCAAAAATTAATGTAGCATGCTGAGTCAGTCTGATATTCTTTCTTATTTTCCAAATTCAAATAACACCATACTGGGGCCCCCATAGGGGGATATGAAAAACCCAATAATCCCCCTTTTTTTACCTAAAAATCCAAAAATCCTTATCTTTTGTAGCCAAAAATCCTTAAATATTTTTCCCCTCAAATCTAAAAATCCAAAAGTATAAAACAAAAAATCCTAAAATATGTTTACATTTAGTACAAATTTATTTGGCAATGAATTACATAACATCCTAAACACTTTCCTCAAAATCCAAAAATCCCAGATATTTCACATCAAAAATCCAATAATCCCTCTTTTTTAGGCCAAAAATCCAATAATCCTAAAACCCTATGGGGGCCCCCATACTTGATGGTCTAGTCTGATGGTACTTGTGCAGTACACAGATGAATACCACTCTGGGCTCTTAATGTCAGTCCAGATAAGAAAGTGTGGATAAAGCACCATTCTCATAGTGAATGTCTGTGCCAAGGGTTTACACAACTAATCAGGTAAAGACAGTGACATACCTCCTGAGAACATTAAGGACTTCAAAGGCTTTATTGGTGTGTTGATGATGCTTGTAAGGGGGGCGCACATCCGGAGTGGGTGTGGTATCCATGGGAGACTCTGGATCATCCATGACTGCAGGACTGGTCCAGCTCTCCTCCCTGTGACTTTCACGACTCTGAAATGTATCAAATCATGTGCATTATACACATTAGATATGGATGAACATTGCAGGCAGGTGGGATGTAAATGTCAGAAAGTTTATTGCTGGATGCTGGTTAGATTCAACATCATCTTGATTTGCTTGCTATGTTTGAAACAGTTTACTGACAAAGCCTGAGACTTCAAGATTCTAAATTTGATTTAAATAACATTAAATATGTGACAAGAAATGAAAAAGACAACACATTTCTGTGTGTAGGAATTATATTCATCCAATATCAATGTCTGATTGATCGATAAACATTTCATCCACTTTGTAAAATTCAAAACCTGTCATAACCGCATCAAATTTATATTTTAATAAGAAAGAGAAATGAATGGACAGGCATGAAAAGGTTGATACTGGAATCTCTGTGCAAGAGTCATGCCAGGTTTATTTACAACTATAAAGCAAAAATAAAATGAAAGTTGATCTCAGTTGCTCCAGGGACAAGAAGCTCATCCAAAGTTGCCCTTTGTGTTATTGTTTGTTAAGCAAACACAAGTCAAGCATGTAAAACATACTGAATTATCAATATTCTATATTATCATGTATAAAAAACTTGAGATTGTACACCAGTAATCGACTCAAATAAAGTTATGCATCATCTATCTCAGGCACTGGACATGATGGTTTGAAATGATATCTATATAAATGAGGCATGTACAAATCCTAACTTATATGGTAGACATCTCAAATGCCAATAAACTGCTGTCACAAGCCAGACATTCATCTGTCACCTGGTCTCAATATTAAACCTGGTTTGACTCCCTTGAGAAAATGCCATGCTTATTTCAGACCCTGTTTTTCTCTATTAATACGAGTAGATCATTACTTACCATCAGTTGTGATGATTAATCATACTGCTACAATCATAACTAATCTAGTGTGGTCTTTAATTTCGTCAGTACAAATTAAACACAGAGTATTTCATCGCAAGAAAATATCAAAGTTGTCCTTCTTCTCCAATACACACCGGAAATTCTCATTCATTCTCAGAGCGCAAGCGCGGTGACCCAAAATATCGAGGTCAAACTCTGGGACATCGAGACTTCAAAACAACCAACCAATGACTATTCTTTACGGGCTTTATTATACACAGGTTCGCGATGGAATGTGAGTAGAGTCGATGGAGCGGAGTTGACATCAACAAGGAAAGCACCTGTCAAAATCTTCAAAATAGGCAGCATGGCTAAAAATAAAGGATGTCCAGGATAAAATGTCAAGTATCAATAGTTCAGTCGTAGAGGTAAGAATGAAAAATCTTATTTCTTGGTCAAGGAAACAGTGCTAGAGATGTCTTTTTTTTCATTGTCAACCCTGGCTGTCAATGTGAAAAAAGTCGTCTGCTAACGACAGCAGGCGACGGTCATCCTGCTCTTTGGGTATGGAGGCTGAGCAGTGGGAAACCACCATCGTTGGATTTTCACTTTATTGGTCTCCCTATATATTGAAATTTGTACAATGTTATTAACGAAGGAAGCGAAAACATTGAGTGGCACCAACTACTTTCTTCATATCATCATGTTCTTGTATCTCCTGTGATGGGCAAATCTTCAATGGAGAGACCTTCACTGGCTTCAGCACAGTTCATGACATGAGAGCATGCCGGGGGGGGGGGGGGGTACTCTCAGAGTCAGCGTTACCGGGGAAGCTGGGCTAAATAGGGTCCTTTTCGCTGATATTTTCCCTAAAACAGGTTAAGATATTTCATAATTTCCCCTAAAACAGGGTACTATTTTTCAAATTTCTCTCTAAAACAGAGATCACAATCCCCCTTTCCAAATCTCCCCCTTCTGCATCATCCCTAAATGAGGGTATAAAAAATTCAGCTAGTCCTAAATCAGGGTACCAATAATGATAGAATATTTCCCTAAATCAGGCTCTGGGGTTTTCAGTTCCATCCAGGTTAAGATATTTTATCATTTTCCCTAAAACAGGGTACTGTTTTTCAAATTTCTCCCTAAAACAGGGATCACAATCCCCTTTTCCAAATCTCCTCCTTCTGCATCATCCCTAAATGAGGGTATCAACAATTCAGCTTGTCCTAACTTGAATCAGGTTACCAAATTTCAGCTAGTCCTAAATCAGGGTACCAATAATGATAGAATATTTCCCTAATTCAGGCTCTGGGGTTTTCAGTTCCATCCCAGCCTCCACAGGTTAAAATCATGAGAGTACCCCCCCCCCCCCCCCCCCCACGGAGAGCAAGATAATCAGCAAATCTAAGGCAATGTCTCAGTATCCATTAATTGATCTGTGAGAGCTCTTGCTATATCTCAACAATTTAAACTAACAGAGGAACATACTCAAGAAATTTCCTTCAAGAAGTTGACCCCTAACGCCAGTAACGGACGGGAAGGACGACAACGTCCACCACCGGTAATGGACGGGAGGAACATTGACGTCCCCATTGTTCTGGCTTAATAACGTCATTTTGTAATATTCCCTTGGGCTGCAACTTTGTTACAATGTAATCGTGATAATGATGTCAGACTAAGTGGATCATGAACTTTTGATCCAAGCACTTCATTGAGCATAATGAATAACCATGGTTATATATTTTATCAATTAAGTATGTAGATACACTAGTCCAGAAAAAAATTGGTCAGTCTTATTACTCTTCTAAAGGTTATACATCCCAGATGTATTTATGTAAATCTTTAGGCTATAAATGAAACCCTGTGACAGCTTTTTCTGTCAGATTGTTGCCCATAAACAACATATTCAGAATTCACAATGTCATTAGAAAGTTAGAAATATGGAAAATTGTAGTCTGAAGTTGTGATTTTCAGTTATTCAATTTTGGCAAAACACAATGTAAATAAACATTTTCAAAAATCTTTTTTTATGGACCATGTCAAAAAAAATTGGGCTTTGATTTTTTTTCTCCATTTGTTGGATTCTGCTTTGATATGTGTATATCAACACAAAGAAAACATCTTTATTTCCAACTGTTCCTCATGGATATTTTATTCATTGATGCACAATAGGTTCATAAAAAGGCCAACTTACTAAAATTAAATGCTAATGCTAATAGCTATCTCTGTATGGTTCTCATAAATTCATAACTGTTTAAATCTTTAATGTACATGTTTACAGCCAAAAAACATATTTATGACCAGTCTTTCCCTGGGAAACAATTACAAGTCTGTGGTCAGTGTCTTGTTGTCCATGTCCAGTGTCCTGTGTCTGTGTCCATTTTGTTCCAATGAGTTCAGAACTGTTTAAATAATTCAATAATCTTCCTGTCAGGTTTCACCCTGTTGTTTGACACTACCAAAGAGTAGCTTGTTAGTCTGAAGGGTTCTCATGGGTATAGCAACATGTCCAAGCAAGACAAAGGCCATTCTTCTTCTTTACATATCTCAATGAAAATTGGCTTGCAAAGTTCATATTTCGCACAGACTGATCCATTTAATGAATCCAATGGCCTCCCACCATAAACTTGAAGAATATGAACACAAGACAACTGATTGGGCTCATCTCTATCATCTGCTGGTGGCAAAGGTGTCATCAAATGTCTGACCAATCGCAGGTAAATGTCGTCTTGTTAAATTGACTTCTGCAAAATGACCTTAACTTTCATTTGATAACCAACTGATTTAAATTTGACCTTTGACCTTTCTTATAAAAATTCAGGAAGCTAAATCTTAACTTTTCTAAAATGAGAGAAAACGCTGATAATCTGCTTATGGTAGTGTCTAACATACCGGTAATGCTTATGTCAAAGCAAGTTTCTTTCCACTTAATCATTTAATATTTGACAATTTGTCTGTCAAACATCATTTTGTTTATTTTTAATCATGCATTTCTCAAAGAATTAGATTGGTGCAGATTGAAGGGTATAACTCAGGTTTGATCACCCCTCCTGGGATTGAAGAGTTTAACTCAGGTTTGATCATCCCTCCTGAGATTGAAGGGTTTAACTCAGGTTTGATCATCCCTCCTCAGATTGAAGGGTATAACTCAGGTTTAATCATCCCACCTGAGATTGAAGGGTTTAACCCAAGTTTAATCACCCCTCCTTGGATTGAAGGGTATAACTCAGGTTTAATCATCCCTCCTCAGATTGAAGGGTTTAACTAAGGTTTGATCACTCCTCCTGGGATTGAAGGGTTTAACAGGCTTAATCATCCCTCAAATTGATGGGTTTGATCATTCCTGCTTGGATTGAAGGGTTTAACTCAAGTTTGATCATTCCTGCTTGGATTGAAGGGTTTAACTCAAGTTTGATCATTCCTGCTTGGATTGAAGGGTTTAACTCAAGTTTGATCATTCCTGCTTGGATTGAAGGGTTTAACTCAAGTTTGATCACCCCTCCTGAGATTGAAGAGTTTAACTCAGGCTTAATCACCCCTCCTGAAATTGAAAGGTTTAACTCAGGCTTAATCATTTCTCCTCAGTTTGATGGGTTTAACTATTATCCATGCCTAGATTGAAGGGTTTAACAGATTTGATCATCCTTCCTTAGATTGATGGGTTTGTTCATTCCTGCTTGGATTGAAGAGTTTAACTCAGGTTTGATCATTCCTACTTGGATTGAAGGGTTTAACCCAGTTCACACCACTTGTTTTGCATTTTCTAATTAAAAAATATAATCACACATTTCTTTTATTGATAACAAATTTGAAACAATGAGAGAAAAGAACTTAACAATGCTTCAGGGTCATCAAGACTTTACAGATTCTAAGCGACTACCCCATGCTGCTTGAATTAGGGAGCACACTTCTGCCATGGTTGAAAAAAGACTTGGGGCAATTCACATATTTGCAATAAGATCTGTGTGCACAGCTACATTAGATCACTTGAAAGGGCATGAATTTAAATTGGATCCTTCCCTACTGGCAGGTGTAACATGTGCTTGTCTTGTAGCGCTCGCTCGTGTCAGGGCATGTAAAGCCTCGGTCACACTATCTCAAGCCAGCCATGCACCGCTAATATCAAACACCAGGTACAGTCCATAGTCAAGCAATCTCCATTATGGAGTGGCGACTTTACTGACTGTGCACTGCCTTCTCACAGAGCTGGATATATTAGGCTAAATTGGAATTAACACTCGGAGCTCATCTTCTGGATTCCGACCTCATCATGATTATTATCATGAAAAAACCTTGAAAAATGGGCGGACAATGTAAAACATGACAGACGTAATTATATAATTTAATATGTTATTATAATAGTGGTACCTGAATGTAATTAGTAAAATTTCCAGATTATATGATTCTTTGAATAGCACTGATACTTTTTATGATTTTTAACTATTATCATAACAAAAATAAACTATTTCATTAAAATTAGATGATTGTTTAATGTAAGTTATGATTCATTTCAATGTCAATACCTATTGAGTGCTGGACAAAATAACATTTATTTGTAATGTAGTTAGACACCTCGCTAATGCTTGTAGTTTGATTCAGTTATGCTTTCCATGTTTGAGTACAATGTTGTGTGTTTTTATTTGATTACTAAGTCAAAGTTCCTGATACATGTTTACATCTTTTTGTGAATTAATGTCAAATTTTGTTGTTTTATGTTTTTAATTTGATTGTTGTTGATATTTGATTTTTTTCCCACAGCCATCAATCATGAGTGACTTGATGTTTATGGGTGGACATTTTTACTTGCCACATATTTGGGTAATATTGCACAGCATTTTTGTCATTCCCCACACTCCTAAACCTACAAACAACTAACTGATAACTAATGTCTAACAGACAAACACTAACCTTTACTTTTACAACATATTACATTACTTGTTATATTATCATTGTGAGGAAGAGGGAGATTTTTAACTTAAGGCATTGCACTTTTGTTTGTAATTTTCACACATAAGTATTTCATAACCAGGGTATTGGGCAAGGCTGTTGAAAATAATACTCATTGCTGATTTCATTTGATATTTCTTAGCATTTGTACTTCATACAGTTTATCTCTTGTAAAATCACACCTATATAAACTATGAAATAAAAAGCTGAGATTTGCACTGTTCTTAACCTGGATATAAGGGCTGACATTAATTTCCTCAGATGATTCTGAATCAAGTTATCACAATATAAAGACATCAGATCATCTCTACTTTGGGCAGAAACTTTTAAACATATTTTTGTATCATTTCAAACTTTCTTCTATGCATGAATTATTTGAATTGCAATGTTTTGGAATATGTTTATATATTATTTATGCAATTACATGAATAAAACAAGCAAGGGAAATTCAGATAGTTGACACATGAATATTGCATAAAATCCATGCATATAAGTCATGGATGACTTGTATAGTAAGTCCATTGAAATAATGTAATTTGCTAATACAGGGAATACTCTCGGGTTCAAAAGGGGCTGAGTGTGTTGTTGACGTAGAAATATTTTCACAGTTTTGTCAGAATGTTTAATCTGTGAAGGCGCATTCATTGACGGCACAAATTGACCACTCAGTATGTAGACTGTTGTCCAAACTTTGTGCATGTCAAAGCAGCAAGGACGGCCTAGCTTTGGTATTGATATTGCCAAACTTATAATCAGGCTCAGAGCTAACCATACTTAAGTCATCTGCGGAGAGGCAAGTAGATTGCAGCAAGAGCCAGGATGTACTCACCTCCCAAACACAATTATTCATGTAAATTATGCACATTTAATTGATTAAGATGCTTGATGAGATTATGAGGAGGTCTGGAAGAGAACAGGTTTTTAAAAATGACTGAGGATAGTGGACTTGAATATTAGTCAGGATATTAACAATATGGAAGCACTTCATACTTGAGACATTCAGAAGTCAAATCTTTCACAGATGAGTTGCATTGAGGTGAGTAGTTAAGATAAGGTATACTCGTCATATAT
The DNA here is from genome assembly GCA_949316495.1 of Amphiduros pacificus. Classification (NCBI taxonomy): domain Eukaryota; kingdom Metazoa; phylum Annelida; class Polychaeta; order Phyllodocida; family Hesionidae; genus Amphiduros; species Amphiduros pacificus. Next base: position 5,880,330 of record OX439002.1, read on the forward strand.
TTGAAATTGGTCATTCAAAACTTTGGAAAGTATATGTACCAAGCCATAGATCTGTTTGGTCCCATGTAAAGACTAAATAAGGTCAAACTGGTACATTGTGTGCCAATGGTAACTTGACCAAAGAGTAAAACAAGAGCTAAGTGTGACCTAGTTGAGTCATGTGCGACCTCATTAGGTCCTGTTTGTGCATGACTGCATTGAAGTATAATGTAGAAGATCTAAACCAATTGCACAGAATAGCATTTTGGTTCAGTGAATGGATACGTTTGTATAGTTGAATGATTTCTCTTTGGATTCGCTATGACAGCAAACATACATACATGGACATTGGTAACTGTTCACAGTATGGTCTAAATCTTTGCCCTTAGACCTGCTGAGATCTGCTACTACAGGCTGACTATAGTGAATATCTGGCGAGCACCCAAGCTACCACAAGTCTCCCCAATCCCTCTCCACTAGATGTTGACAGAGAATTATGTTACCTTATAGGTCTCACACTGGCAGATCACAGCTAACATGTCAAATGTGCTAATTACATTACAGATAAACAGATACAGCATACCCCTGCAGTATCATTCCACCATTTTTTATTGGACATTTACACCGTTTATTCAATAAAAAAATGTCAACAAAAGAAGTTAAAGTCATGGAGCCAGATTTCTGAAATAATCTTTTAGAAATGCATGACTCTGAAAAAAATTAAAAACCTCTGAATATGACCATACATAAAGAACTCTATCTGTGCAATCTGTTATATATTCATGTCTATACATATATATATACATAAAAATATACATAAAAAGATATACAAACATTCGTACACACATCACATATGTACTATTACTGACATTTTAATTATAAATTGAATTTATCTGATTAATTATCTCAGTTTTAATCTTTTTGATCTTTTGTGTTGCTATATATCATGTGGAGACTGAGTTAACTATGTTTGCTGGTGTGGCTTTGTGTTTAAAGTCAGGTGATAATATGTGTGTATGATGTTCTTGCAGCTGTACCAGCACTGGGCTAACTCCGTGCTCTGTGAGGTGGGCATAGCGGTGGACAGCCTCAACGAGTTCCAGAATGGGGCTCTCTTGGCTATCCTCGTTGACCTGCTGTGGCCGGATGCACAGCTACAGAACAAGCTCCAGGAACAGGGACTCGGGGAAGTGAGTGCCACCTTCATGTTGATTACTATTTGCTATTTATAAAGCAATGTCAAAGTTGGCATAACCTCCCCTAAGGAAATTCCTCTAATTTCAATAAGCAAAGCAAACTGGAAATTGCATCATCTTTGTTAGAATTTTTGGAGTAAAACTGTTAAGGTCAATGCTATACTGAGAGCTGAGCCAAACAGCATAAGGAAACCATTTGCCACTTAGGCACAAAGAGCACATAACTGCTGACAGGATTTATCTTCTCACTCACTTTGATCCTCTATTATTATAGGCTCAAGATTACTTCTTAAGCATTAAATATCTCAAGCAGATCCACATACTTTTAGCCTCATTTCAACAGTCACTACGCATAATAATCACCAAACATTACCAAGGTACAAGATGGCCGGGTTTGCTCTTAAACAGGAAATCAGGAAGCTCTATTAACTCTTATTGATCTTATTTACATTAAATAATTTGAGAACAGCATTCAGGAGACTTTTCCTTTACTAACAAGGTAACTGACAGACCCCAGGTGCTCCCAACAGTTGCTTGTCAAAATGATGAGATATTTTGAAGTGTCATAGTTATTGCCCACTGTAAGAGACACATATTAAATTTGTTGCCATAACTTTACTTTCTTTAAAACATGATTACTTATTTCAACATGATTAAATAATGCCTTCACATTGAACACAGCTAAACTTCCTCAACCACCAGCAATTTATCATGGGGTCTTGCATACTCAGTGGCTATTTTTAGCACTCATGATTAAAAAGCAGGTCGGTAGGTCAGCTTTGCAAAGAATTATAAGTAAGTCATTCATCTATGTAGTAGCTTATAGTATATTTGCAACTAAAACAAGTAATAAGATATAAAGAACAGTAGTTGTTAAGATTTTAAAGTCTGTGACCTTGGAAACAAAGGCCAAGGTCATGTTTGAGAATATCAAATGTTGGCCTTCTTGAGGCTCATGTTTGGGAAAGATCTTGAGCGTGTAACTAAAATTGGTGATAACATGTAGCAAAATGTCAAAGCTTTTGCTAACAATTTCAAAATTGTGACTTTGAAAAACAAGTCTAGGTCATAATGGAGGTCATCATCTTTAGGCCTTTGTGTATCTCTGGAAATATAACAGCAGCCTCTATGACATGTCCACTGCCATATTAGTTATTCCTAAACCCAAGTTAGTTATCAAAGCGACCATTTAAGGTATAAACAATAGAACAATGTTAATAGTTGCTCTGTGCTATGCACTAAGTGTAGCCATTTTACATCCCAGTATGACAGCACAAAATAGGTATGGTAATACCCAACAGGGGTCGTCATTGCACTCCCTCAAAAGAATATATGTGTCCCCGTATGGTTCTTATTCATCTCTTGGCATCAGATTTCTTTTTTACATAAGAATTTTAGAAATAACATCATTCTGCCTCAAATAAACAGATACCATCTTAAATTTGCATCTTTATAACTGAAACAGATCAGGAGTAAATGTGTTGCTTATTCATGTATATAGATATTCATTTATCAGATTTCTTTAAAAGTCAAAAACATTGTCCATAAGTCCATAATGGCTCCACTAGTCAGAGGGAAATGTGCTGCTTTTTAAGTTTCATGAAGCTGTCATTGTTGTCATTGTTATCATTGTGACTACATAATGATGAGAATCTGTCAGATATTTACAAGATAGGTGGGAAAAAGAGATATATTTGCCTCAGATAATCAGGGTAATATAATATAAATCTGGAAGTAAACCAACTCACTGTAAACATTCTGATATTTAGTATCAATGCTCTGAATATCACTGGGAACAAACTTAACACAATCTTTGAGAATGTGATTGAACATGTAGCAGATAGTAACTTATGGACGTCAGAAAATCCAGGTATTGCTTAACATTGTGATATTCTTAAATCATCTCATAGGAGAAAAGCATTTGATGTTAAACATTATCAATATGTTCATAATTTTAGAATAGAGCTTCTCTGACATACTTTCTCATTAAAAGGCCTAACATTGTCAAATATAATAGGATGATGATATGCAGTCATTTACAAACTTAATTAAATTTTTCCTGTAAATATTAAAACTTATTTTCAGGCAAGACTAACCATTATTTAAATCAAGATTTAATGACTAGTGTGATTGATTTTTTTGTAAAATCTCTATTTTTTATGCATGATTTCAGGATGCGGTAAGTTTGATGTACATACATGTAGATAAAATGTCTCTGGTCAGTTGGAGTGGCACTTTGCACAGCTCTTTATATCATCTACTGCTATTTCCTGGTATTCCATGCTTATCTGATATATTTATGTAATGCTCTAACTCAATACTATGATATCATCTTTCTGGTGCTATGATCTTTGCTCTGATGTAATAAGCTCTACTTTGATCTCAGACTATTCTCTCAATCATATGACATCATTATATCTCTCTTGATGCCATCAACTGTAAAATATGTCATCTTTGCATGCTAGCATGCCATTTATGCACAGTGACATCATATATGTCATGTAGAGTTGTACGTGCACTCTCTATATATTATTTCTGTTTTAGGTGACATTTGTTTAATCATTAGTATTGGTGGAGGTTCTTGCCAATTGTTCCTCAAAATCACATATCAATGTCTACTATGTAATATGTTATAAATTGTTACAAGGCCATGGACACATTTTAAACATGCCGGGTGCCATCCTTATAGACAATATGTTTTACGATGATTTTTCAATATCTCCACATCCTGGGAGATTCTATGTGGATTTCAGTAATAGTGAATCTGATTATTTTGAAATTAAAATAAAAAAGTTTCAATTTACATAATTAACTCAGACATCATTTTCTCTACTTAAATATAATTATCAGGAAATTTATTTGTTTCAAAATCACATATATTGAACAGGTGAAAGATATGACAAACATGTCAGTTCTATTGACCCAAAGAAAAAAATTCTTATATTGCTCCAACCAGCAAATAAGACAAGCCAGTATCGAGATAATATGACCAAAGCTCTGACTAATAAACACATCAATCACAAAGGTAAACACTTTGCCTTAATCCACCAGAATGGTTAGCCTCTCCATGGATAGGCTACATAATGGCTTCAAAGATATTATTCAAAGATATTATTAAGGTGGAATGTAGGCCTAAAGAGTAGGGTAAATTTGCAGCACAGATTGGCACTATGAAGTGTCTGCACACAACATTTCACACCCAACACACATGCTAACTGTACATACCGCCTCACAATAAGGCACTCCAAACATTCCTCAGACAGCTTTGTTTCTGATCATCATTATGGTGCACTCTACACCAGTCTAAGTGCTCATAACCATGTTATTGAATTAATGACTGATGTTATATATGTATAGTGGTTTGTTTTCTAAATTCACCACATTGAAAAAAAAGTTTGATTTGAAGAACCAGTATAAAAAAGAATTTAAAAAAGAATTTGGCAGATATTTACAGATTAATAAAAAGATCAAAGTATGTTTAGAAGCTAATGAGTTATGCTTATATAATTACTTTGAATGTTACCAGGAGGACATCATTATGAATTTATTGGTCAAGATATTAATAGAGATTCCTTATAATCACTCTGTATGGGGCCCTCCCTCTGTTGGTCTATTCATTTCAAATGTCAGAATGGTTGTATACTTGAAACAGAAGAAAAACAGGTAAAAAATCCACATCAGGATACACTTATGTTTTGAGCAAGTGCCATTTCTGGGAGTGTCGAGCTGTGGTTGTTCAGCTGCCAGAATACGGTCAAAAATACGAAGCAGATAGGGCTGATTGGCAAGCTATAAGAGCAATCCTCATTAAACACTGCTTCTAAATACATAACACAGGTCTAAATACACAATATGTCACTTCTCAGTGTCCGCAAAGTATTGGCAGCAAAATTGTTTAATTTGATTACATAAAAAAATATTTGTCTTCAGAACTATCAAAATAGACTGTTTATTTGAGATCAAACCCCTTTGCATGCATAACAGGATTTGAATTACTGTTGGAATTTCTAATTGAAATATTCATTAAAATATCTAATACAGATATAAAAAATGCAAGCAAGCTATTTTCTTGATGTTTAATTCCTAGATATCATGCAAACCTAAATATTATGGAGATATACCTGTAATCCAGGTCTGGTAATCTTCAATTAGAATGTTAGATAATGCTATTTTTACAGGTTTCAATAGAACTCTAATTCTGTGTGACAGTCCTGAAAGGAAGGACTTAACTGGCTTATTCTGGGTTTAATTATTGATAAAAGGTTAGGCTACAGATTTAAACCACCATGCACCTTTTGTCATTTCCTGGGGCTGTGATCCGTGGAATTTATGTTATTGTCATTTGGCTTAGCTTATACCACACATGCTAAGTAAACAATAATGTGCAGTTTGTATGCATTTGATAGAGCAATTATCTTTTCAATCTTTGAGTTGCAGCCAGTTGTTCAACTCAATGATCTTGTGTACCTCTGCTATTGACATACAGCAAATTGTGGAAGCATATCTTTTTGGCCACACACTTTCCTGGTTATTGGAGATTTACACATTTCTGGCTGGAGATTACATGTGTCTGTGTACTTGCTGATGTGGAGCCGAAGTAGAACCTATAATTGTCCTATATTAAGGTTCTATTCACCTTCAAGCCACATGTCGCGCTTCATTGAAATTCGTTCAAGAAGGCAATTCAATGCAAATGTTTGGGCCATGTCCAAGGTGTCGTGGAAAATATTGTCACATGAGTCTATTAATCACAATATGCATTTAGCATGATATGCTCTTTGATGCCCAGAGTGGCCCTGACCTGTAAGTTCAAAAGTAATATACAGTGAATGGGCATTTTTTATTTGGGTGGGATGTGTCAGTAAGTATCATACTGTGATGTCAGTTTAGATGCATTGCGCAATATGATATCATTAGTGGCCTGTGTTTATATGAATACCATCTGTTCCTTATGACCAAAAGATCATATCTGGCTAGTATTTTGATACTAAATGTTTTGTAAAATGACATTTCACACAAGCATGCAATATCTTACCAATACCAGAAGTCAAATTATTTCTGAATATAAAACTATGGCCTGATCACATAAAAGTTTCTAAGATTAAATATGACATTGCATTCAATTTATCATGACAATTGAGTTATATTTTCTTCAAGGGTTTCAAGTGTGTTAAGAGACACCAGGTTAGAAAATGTTAACTTATTTTCTGAGTAAATATCAGACATAAAGAAATGATATTCCGTTAAATGAACTAAAGTTTACAATTTGACAGTTTGCAAACATATCACATATAAAGGTAATGTTTACTCAGTGTAGTTGTCACACAGGCTGGAGAGGTTAAACAATATAATATCAGTGGTTGGGATAAGACGTCTCTGATGAATGGTTTAACTGCACTGTAATAGCTTCACAAATATTAGCTCCATAATTAATCCTTGTCACAGTTACCATACACAAGCTAGGATTAAGTGGATATTCCAGCTGGGACTAAGTGGAGATTCAACTCGTATGAAGTGGAGATTCCAACTGGGACTAAGTGAAGATTCCAACTCGTATGAAGTGGAGATTCCAGCAAGGATTAAGTGAAGATTTCATCAAGGATTAAGTGAAGATTTCATCAAGGATTAAGTGAAGATTCCAGCTAGGATTTAGCAGAGATTTCAGATAGTAATAAGAGGAGATTCCAGTTAGGATTAAGTGGAGATTCTGAGTTAAACACACAGAGAGAACTGAGAAAATGCCCCCAGCATCAGAGTATTTGCCCCTAGCTTCAGAGTATTTGCCCCCAGCATCAGAGTATTTGCCCCCAGCATCAGAGTATTTGCCTCCAGCTTCAGAGTATTTGCCCCCAGCATCAGAGTATTTGCCCCCAGCATCAGAGTATTTGCCCCCAGCATCAGAGTATTTGCCCCCAGCATCAGAGTATTTGCCCCCAGCATCAGAGTATTTGCCTCCAGCTTCAGAGTATTTGCCCCCAGCATCAGAGTATTTGCCTCCAGCTTCAGAGTATTTGCCTCCAGCATCAGAGTATTTGCCTCCAGCTTCAGAGTATTTGCCTCCAGCATCAGAGTATTTGCCTCCAGCTTCAGAGTATTTGCCCCAGCATCAGAGTATTTGCCCCCAGCATCAGAGTATTTGCCTCCAGCTTCAGAGTATTTGCCCCCAGCATCAGAGTATTTGCCCCCAGCATCAGAGTATTTGCCTCCAGCTTCAGAGCATTTGCCCCCAGCTTCAGACGAATGCCGTCTCTCATTTGAATAATAGCGGGGCATTTGCTTGACAAATCCCTTGGGCAGAACTGAATATTTTCAAGAAATCCAAATTGTGTACCAACCTAAATTTGAACCATACTAGATGTAACCTAAAGGGAATTTATCAAAAACAAACAGGTTAAATGCATGTTTATATTCATGGTAAGTTTACATATTTGAAGACAAAGAAGTTAAATGCTGATAATTATTATCATATTTTTATTGTGGCATAACAATTCAGATAATGAAATTTAGCTTTTTCCAGTTGAACTATGGGGAAGGTACTCTATTCTCCATTCCATTGCTGGACATAAGTGGACTTGATAATGCATTACAAATGATAGTTTATAGGACCACGCATGGCTTAGGCCTGGAAAGCTGGATCAGTTAAATGGAGTGGCAATAAGTCTATTTGGGGTTTATGAAAAACCTTTCTTGAACAAATACATTTGAATAGCAAGATTATAAGATCCCAGGAACAAAATTCAGCAGATCTTGTTAACAATATTTAAATGCCCGATACTCACATGGCAGAAAGCTATTTCTGCACAACAAAAATAATACATATAAATTATGAAAAACCAAGCATATATTCTGAAATAATATGCATATATTGTGGGAAAAATGCATTTATTATAAAATTGTATGAATAAAAATTAAACTGTTAATTAATAATGAAAGCATTTCAGACAAATGTTTTTCAGAAATCAGTTGTAAGTTGTAAAAAGAAACAGATAACACTGCATATTATGTTATTAAAAAAACAATTAATATTTTCCATAATTCTTGTAAAAAGACACCAATAACCCTGTTTATCATGTTGATAGGAGCTGACAGAGGCCACAGCTCTTCAGTGTACCCAGGCTGTCCTTGACTATCTAGTTAGCCTTAACATCAAGACCTATGTAGCACCAAAAGGTAAGCTGAGATAATACCAGGCACCTATATCAAAACACATGTGGCACCAAAAGGCAAGCTGAGATAATACCAGGCACCTATATGAAAACACATGTGGCACCAAAAGGTAGGCTGAGATAATACCACTCACCTATATCAAAACACATTGGCACCAAAAGGTGAGCTGAGATAATACCACGCACCTATATCAAAACACATGTGGCACCAAAAGGTAGGCTGAGATAATACCACTCACCTATATCAAAACACATGTGGCACCAAAAGGTAAGCTGAGATAATACCACTCACCTATATCAAAACACATTGGCACCAAAAGGTAGGCTGAGATAATACCACTCACCTATATCAAAACACATGTGGCACCAAAAGGTGAGCTGAGATAATACCATGCATCTTTATGAAAACACATGTGGCACCAAAAGGTAGGCTGAGATAATAACAGGCATCTATATCAAAACACATGTGGCACCAAAAGGTGACCTGAGATAATACAAGACACCTATATCAAAACACATGTGGCACCAAAAGGTAGGCTGAGATAATACCACTCACCTATATCAAAACACATGTGCCACCAAAAGGTAGGCTGAGATAATACCACACACCTATATCAAAACACATGTGGCACCAAAAGGTAGGCTGAGATAATACCACACACCTATATCAAAACACATGTGCCACCAAAAGGTAGGCTGAGATAATACCACACACCTATATCAAAACACATGTGGCACCAAAAGTTAGGCTGAGATAATACCACTCACCTATATCAAAACACATGTGGCACCAAAAGGTAAGCTGAGATAATACCACACACCTATATCAAAACACATGTGGCACCAAAAGGTAGGCTGAGATAATACCAGGCACCTATATCAAAACACATGTGGCACCAAAAGGTAGGCTGAGATAATACCACACACCTATATCAAAACACATGTGGCACCAAAAGGTAGGCTGAGATAATACCAGGCACCTATATCAAAACACATGTGGCACCAAAAGGTAGGCTGAGATAATACCACTCACCTATATCAAAACACATGTGGCACCAAAAGGTAGGCTGAGATAATACCACTCACCTATATCAAAACACATGTGGCACCAAAAGGTAAGCTGAGATAATACCACTCACCTATATCAAAACACATGTGGCACCAAAAGGTAGGCTGAGATAAAACCACGCACCTATATGAAAACACATGTGGCACCAAAAGGTAGGCTGAGATAATACCACTCACCTATATCAAAACACATGTGGCACCAAAAGGTAGGCTGAGATAATACCACTCACCTATATCAAAACACATGTGGCACCAAAAGGTAGGCTGAGATAAAACCACGCACCTATATCAAAACACATGTGGCACCAAAAGGTAGGCTGAGATAATACCACTCACCTATATCAAAACACATGTGGCACCAAAAGGTAGGCTGAGATAATACCACTCACCTATATCAAAACACATGTGGCACCAAAAGGTAAGCTGAGATAATACCACTCACCTATATCAAAACACATGTGGCACCAAAAGGTAGGCTGAGATAATACCACTCACCTATATCAAAACACATGTGGCACCAAAAGGTAGGCTGAGATAATACCACTCACCTATATCAAAACACATGTGGCACCAAAAGGTAGGCTGAGATAATACCACTCACCTATATCAAAACACATGTGGCACCAAAAGGTAGGCTGAGATAATACCACTCACCTATATCAAAACACATGTGGCACCAAAAGGTAAGCTGAGATAATACCACTCACCTATATCAAAACACATGTGGCACCAAAAGGTAGGCTGAGATAATACCAGACACTTATATCAAAACACATGTGGCACCAAAAGGTAAGCTGAGATAATACCCGACACCTATATCAAAACACATGTGGCAGAAAAATATATGGGATCATAATTCAACATGTTTATATCAAAACATTTGTAGGACCATAAGGTAAGACAATATAATACCATGTATCAACTTCATTACTTTTGTAGCATCAAAAGGTGGGTCAGCAAATTACCACAATACCAGTGATTAAACTTAGATAATCCATTAATAACTGTGATGGCATAAATTCATGAAGAAATCTTTGTAATTTTTAAATGAAAAATATGTGATGATCTATGCATAGATGAAATATATGGTCAAAAAGCAGTGTAAATCAAAATGTTGCAAACCATAATTATTAGTTAGCTTAAAGTTTGAGACTTTTTTTCAGGAAATATGAGATAATATGCAACTTTGTGTTATGATATTTCAGAGATAGTTCAAGGCGATGTGAAGTCCCTTCTAGACCTCCTCTGGATCCTGATCCTCCACTTCACAGTCCACAACCCATGTAAGTAACATCACTGGCCTCCACTTCACAGTCCACGACACATGTAAGTAACATCACTGGCCTCCACTTCACAGTCCATGACCCATGTAAGTAACATCACTGGCCTCCACTTCACAGTCCACGACCCATGTAAGTAACATCATTTTAAAATCAGTGACCCATACTGGCCCAAAGGCTTCATTAAACCCTTCAGTGCCACGGGACCAGTGCTAGTGGGAAGTCCCTCTCTCATACTCTCTGTATATGTGTATATTATAGCGCCTGATATGTATACTTGGAGAAATCTGAAATCTGAAATCTTAATCCAGTATTAGTATGATTAGTGGGATTTGATCTGCCTGGCTTTGCTGCGTTTACTTGACTTTATCACACTTGTTTATCACACTTGGTCACACCTGGCCGACCCTATCTGGCCTTCTGAGATAAGCTTCTATTCAAGATTTTGTTATAATAATGTACTAAATATTATCATAACAATGACATTTCCATACCTTTTCAATTTATAAATAGATAAAGATCTTTTTCTCTTGTCAGAATATCTTGTTAATAATGATATAATGTGATTTATTTTGATGTTGATTATTTTTAGCGGTGGTTTCTCACCAGAGGACAGTGAAATGGGGCAAGAAGAAGCTTCTGGAGTGGTGTAGTGACATGCTGCCTGACCTTCACACTGACCTTCAGCAATCCCTCACAGCTAAGTAGGTCGCTCTACATCATACCCACTTGTAATACTCAAATAAAATATCGTGTTACTTACACCTATATTTGTATTATATGTCTTTAAGAGTTTCAGAAATTCATGAATTTATTAATTTCTAAAACATGGTTATGATTTTTTTCAGTTTGTGCAAGGAAGGCCTTCTGGCAACGTTGATTCAGCAAGTCTGTGAAGTGGAACAGGATGAGGTATGTAATGGTTTGTTCTGTTACCATGTCTCATCAAGGTCAGTGACACTGGAAACGGGCAGGTCAATAAACAGAGGAAAAGGTCAATTGAATATGACACAAAATAAGGCAACCTTAATATCATTGCCAAATACCAAATCAAATATCACAAAATAAGGTCTTTTTCATTTTAAGCAAAAGATAAATATTTCATAAGAGTGAAGATCAAAATTTCAAAAATTATATTCATTTTGTAAGCATAACAGATAAGTTTGATGATTTGTGTTTATTTGATGAAGGACCCAACCAACAAGCTGGCCAATGCTCTCACTGCTGCAGAAATACAGCTGGGAATCTCACAACACATCTTAGAGTAAGTTCCTCTGACCTGATCAATTCTTACCACTAATCATCACTGAATAACACTCTGTTTAGATACCTATGTCATATGTGTATTTCTTTGCAATGTTAAAATACCTTTTAACATGACACGTTATATCATTATTTATCTTAAAGTTAGGAATTAAAGTTTGCAAAATAAAAAATTGAATGAGAATTTGAATATGAATTTTGACTAAAGGAATGGATGGGAGTAAACTTGGTCACATATTCATTATAAAAAGAATTGATTTAAAATTGTGGTCAAGTAAAAATTTAAATAATTCCAATTTAAGAAAATGTTTATAAATTGAAATTCATTTGTGTCAAATATAGATTATAGATAATTAAATATTTCAAATGACAATGACAAAAAATTGTTTTATATAAAGATACATATAATAAGCAATTCATTGATTTTTAGAATTGATAAATATAAACATATGACAAAAACTATTTCTATCATTACCATAAATAGACAGGATTAAATACATCTAAATGATTGCTTGACATCATGGAAATTTCAGTTAAAATTATAATAAATGACCTTGAGTGTTTCTTTGATAAGGGTTGGTGCAGTATAAAGAATAAGGGATAATATTTTGGATATTGAGTTTGTGTATTTTTGTTGCAAGGCTTCGGCTACCGACCCTGACATTGCCGGGGTATGTAACACTGCCTCAGAGGATACGCCAGCACCTCACTAATAGTACACTAATCCCACGCACTATAAATCACTGATGCTTGCTCAGGTCACCCAACAAAACCAACTGGTGTGGTCTGTAAGGGTGTTAGGCCTGGACCTATAGACAAATGCTGATGGGCAAACAGACCTATGTAAGACAAATCAATCCAGTGTCCCAATCTGAAGGTGCCCCATTATTAGCAAACATTTACTAAGCAGGTGTTTACATTAGATCACTGCTCAGCTGAGCAAAGTTTGTTGAAAAAGTGCTCAATGAATGATTAGAATTTAACAAATGGCACAGAAATTTATGTTGTAATAATATAATGGTAATAACATTTGATCACAAAGTTTGAGGTTTAAAAGTTTATATTATGAAAGGGAAAAGTGCTTGAAAGTCTTATTTCATGAAAGCTTTAATTAATGAATTGGGTCAGAATCACAATAAACACACTAAGATTATAAACCCACAATGTAATGCATAGAAGCGTGTGAACATTTTGTTTTGGTTTTTGGTAATGTCTCACTGTTTGCACTTTTTTATTTCATATTTAATTTTTCATTTATCTTACAAAGGTAAAATATCAGGCCATACATCAGGTAACTGTCTCGATACCAACAGGATATATGAACAAATCATTTAGATTAAGACTGTAGAGTCAGCCACAACGAGCCTATCCCAACATCAAGATTTGGTTTGTTCAATACAAATTTTCCACTCTCCCAATAAGTGTCACCTGGTGAGAGAAATGAGCATGATATGTAGATGTATATATGCATTAATTTATGTTTCAGTCCGCTTGCAGTTATCCAGGGTAGTGTAGAGGAACATAGTCTGATAGTGTACATCGCTCTCCTCAGGAGGAAGGTAAAAATCACTATATTAGTGTAAATGAGCTGCAAAATATTACTTTTCAATATTACCAACAGAAGAAATAGATCATATCAATATACAAGTCCTTTTGGAATGAAGGAGGCTAATGTGTTACCATATTGTTGATCCTTTTCCTGTCAGGCCTTGCTCCTTGAGGATTTGGCACCCCATGAGCGTGGCTATCCTGTACCTCCACCAGGGGGAGCCATGGGTGGGCTGGACGGGCAGGGATTGCCACCAGGCATGCAGGGTATACATCTAGACCCAAACGGGATGCCACAGGGCATACCGGAAGGGATACTACCGGAAGGAATCCTACCAGAGGGGATGATACCGGAGGGGATGTCACCCGGTATGATGCAAGGAGGGGTGCCTGGACAGCAGTGGAGTGCCTACAACCTGCCACCAGAGGCGCTGGAGGCTATGGGACTGGATGGCGGAGATTATGTCATGTATGCCATCGTAGAGGAGCACTACATCCCACCAGAATCCATGGAGGTCAGCTATTATTCACAAATCTCACTTCCACATAAGGCAATGCACGAGTTCTAATTCATGGAATATTTTGAATTCATTGTAGAACAGAAATAACAAGAATGGATGTCTTTTCAGCAATTCCAGAACCAATTTGATCAGCTGCAGATATTTGATGAGGAACCACACAAGTCTACCGTCCAGATCAAAGAGGTATTTTCCCAGTATTATAGAAATATTTCATAATTTTTTCTTTAAATTTGAGTTAACTCACAAATGCTTATGCATGGTACATAGTCTATGATCTTTTTATGTATTGTTTCATTTACAATGAATTAAAAAGTTTATATTTATTTTAGATACAGCAGGTAACAATTTATTCCCTTTTGTAATGTTTGAAACAACCTGTTTGTCATTGAGAATTGAAACAAAATCAGATTCCTAATTTCTGATGAAGAGAGATAAATTTTTCCACACTAAAAGCTGTTATGGAATATTTTAGTACAAATTTATATTTTCTGTCAGGATTCTGACCACAACAACATATTGATAAGTTAAAATACCATCTGGAATTTAAATGTAGACCAGAATCAGCAAGTTTAGGATTTTTTAAATGGAATGTTGTCAAAGTACTTGTCAAATTATTATTTTCTTTTCGCTTTAAGGATGCCTAAACACCATTGAAATAATATTTTTGAAAATGAAACTTTAATGATGGTTTTGTTTTAGTATTTTTTTATTATCAATTATGTAAAATTTCGGGACCATGCAATAAATATGCATATCATAATTTTATTGTAAATTGTCATTGAATAGGCCATAATCATGTAAAGAGTACAGTAGTAAAATCCATTCCATGAAAGCTTTAATTCACATTGAGTATGACATTGAACACAAGCCTCACTTTATGTTGGACAGTTTGCACTCTAATATAAGCTAAGATCCTGGCAATTAAACACACATAATAACAATTGTTTTCTTCATACTGACCTATTCTCAAAATAATCTGTTTTAATTTTGACATGATAGGTTTATATTACTTGAGAAATGATTATGAAACATTTCATAAATATTCAAATTTTCCAACTTCAAGAAATCTTAAATACTTTAAAATATAACATAATTTGGAATCCTGTCTATGTTGAAATATGTTTATAATGTGTTTATAGATATTCTCTGATGATGAAGGGAGCAATCAGGGTAGTAAAAGAGGCACCCCAGAGCCAAACCAACGCACCTCCCCACCCGGCCTCCATCCTGTAGACGAAATGGAAGAAAATGAGGAACTCACCAAAACTCACGACTCAGGCGCTGATGGAGATGTCTTTCAATTCTTTGCTGAAAAGGGTAGATTAGCACAAGAGAGACTGTCTCGGTCGGCTTCAATTGACATGCCAAGATTAGATGTAAATGACTCTCCAGATGCCGAGAGTGGAAGAACTAGTCATTTTGGTTTTGCTCCTAGAAATGCTTTTGTGACAACAAATCAAATGCACAGTGAAGATTCACACCAAAGTGGAGATAATACATTATATTTGGCATTTTTGGAAAATTCTTCTGATGCAGATACACCAGAAATGTTAACAGCAAGAACACCAAGAGACAGTCAGAATGTCATAATGGCAGGGGATGAATCTGATGAAAATGTTACTTTTATGACACTCCCAAAACATGCTACCAGTAGCACTAAAGATAGACTGAAAACTACAACTCAAGACAAACAAAATGAAAACAAAAGTAAACCACCTAAATTAAAAGAACTCCCCAAACATAGTTATTCAGGTTCACCCAGAAGTCCTACCTTACAGGTGAAGGCCCCTGAGGGAATCGCTGTGACACAGCAGGACGAGAGGGTGGAACTCATCATGAAAACAGACATAACCTCTGCTCACAACCCAAACAAAAGCAAACAAGGAAAATCACTTGCTGATCTGGACCATCTTAGGCAATCTTTCAGTGGAAAATCTGGTAAATATGTATCGAAAATGAACCTTGATATAAGCCCACAGCCAGGTTCACCCAAAAGTGTGAGTTCTCAGGACAGTCGCACAGAAGATGTATCCTCTGCGATCAGCAAGTCTCAGTCCCTGAGAGCAGATATAGCTAAGATGTTGGGTGGGGCTTTGCGTCATGGTTCAAGCACAGAGAGTCCAACTCGGGGAGATACCAGCGTTGACAGTGAAGAGGCCTTCAACAGTACAGGACATTGCGATGATGAAGTGGCTGCTACCGTGGCTGCCATGAACAACCTGCTGGCCAAACAAGCGGTTGAAGACGGATCAGAAGAAGTACCGGAGCTGGAGAGATCTGGAGCCACTTTCACTCCAATAGATCTTCCGAGGCAAATGTCGGAGGAGGATTGGATGGACGCATCCTTCAGCTCACTGATGACCACAGCCAATGAGGACTCGTTGTTGACGCAGAGCTTTGCCAAGTCAGGAAGCAAGCAGAGCATGGAGAAGATAGCAGAATCCGAGGAAGCTGAGGTATCCGATGCCATCAAAGCTGCTGTCAAAGAGCAGATGTCATTCATACGGAGATCTAGCCCAGAGGAGATACCTGCGAGTCTGGAAACCACAGACAGCTGCCAGGTCCAGCAGGGAGGGTCTGACCGATCCAGCCTTGACATCTCATTTGAAGAAACTGCTCCTATGACAGCTGATGATGAACTGTTGGTACTTCTGGAGCATATTGCCAGTCAAGGAGCAAACATGAAGAGTGAACTAGAACTGGCACATGCCAGGGAGGCCATGATTGAGCATTCCAAAATCCTGGAGGATGACACCATGACTGAGCTGCTTGCCAAACTGAAAGCTGAAATAGATATACTGAGGGAAGAAAACAGTTTGCTACAACAGGAAGTTCAGGCCACTGGTAGGATAAGTGAGGAAGAAAAGGACAAAATAGACACGCTAGAAAACAAAATCACAGAACTTACATCAAAAGTTACCATCTTAAAAAGAGAAAAAAATAAAGAACAAGAAAAACAAAAGAAAAGAGTGAAAATGAAAACCACTGGGGTTTCAACAGATCAGTTGATAAAGATTAACCAACCCTCACAAACAATTCAAACTTATTCCAAGTTTCAGATGAGAGACAAAGGTCTCCAGGTACAGAGTGAAAGTGTCGGGAAAGGGGTGCAAGTTACACCTGTGATTTTTACCAGAAATCGTATCACTTCAACTGCCGACTTAAAACCAAGTTGTGTGAATATTGGCGTCCAAGTATATGGGCTGAAGTATAGCAAGGACATTGGTATCCAGGTCAAAGATCTGACTGTGAACAAACATAAATATATACAGACAAACTTGATAGAAGTAATGAAAGAAATGACGACACAGACAGACAATGCCCAGCTGTCAGAATACTATGATCCAGCAGAAAGTGTGAAGCCGACTGCATCTGCCATTCGTATGTTGGAGAGGATGTTGTCCCAGATATCTGCATTAGCTAAGGATAGGTCAGTGGCAGACAGCATGGTCCACCTACAGAGTTTGGAGGGTAGTCCAGAGGGCAGGGACAAGTGGCAGCAGCTATCTATGACCCCCCTCAGCACTGACCCCGTAGTGCTACAACTACAGAAGAGTCTGGCCACTGCTGCTTTGGAGAACGAGGTCCTGAGCTCCAGGATCACACGCGGTCCCTCAGAAGCACCCGCCAGAGTCATGGTCCAAGCTGATACACACTCTTACAGGGACCCAGAAAGACAGCCCAGCGAAATGGATATGCTCAAAGATCGAATACTTTCCCTGGAACGTACACTCAGTACTGCTCAGGAAGATAATTACCGTCTTACGGGTAAACTAGAAGAGACACTTGAAATAGTGAAGGAAAAGATAGATACTTCTCCAATGAAAATGTCAAAGATGGAAATAGAGAATGAAGTACTCAAAACTAAATTGGCAAGAGTGGAACAGGAGAAGGGACATCTAGAGGAGGTAAGTGTATCACATTTTGAGGTTAAGATATTGATTTTTTTCGTTATCTAAGGATGAAAAGATCATGATTTATGTAAAGTATTACGCTTGCACTTATATTAGAATCTGTGTACTTTAAGAGTCTGACAGAGCTACAAGAGAACCACCAGCACAGTGTGGAGACGATGTCCTCCCTGGAGTCCTCCCTGGCTGGCGTGGAGAGTGAGAGGCGGCTGCTGCACACCGAAGTCACAGTGCTCAGGGAAGAGTACCAGTACATCAAGAAGGGCATGAACATCATGGAAAAGTTTTTCTCATTTGACAGAGCTTCTAAAACAAAGGATCATGAAGATGGGTTAGATGTCAATGAAAGCAGTGGAGAGGAACCACAGGAAAGTGCTGATGAGGAGGTCATAGAGATAACAAGGAGACAAGATATGAGCAGAGCACCAAACACTGTGGCCAGGAGGCAGGTGATGCCCAGGCAGTCAAACTCTGGGGCCAGGAGACAAGAGGCAACCAAAAAGCTACCGGCATCAAAGAAAGAAGAAACAGCTAAAAGAGAACTGCATAAGCGTGAAAACACACCAAAGAAACAGGAAGTGTCAAGAACAGATTCTACAAAGAAAAGGATTGAGAAGAAACCAGATGTTAAACTGTCAAATATGGATAAGGCTAGGCTTGTTAGAACTCAGGAAAAAGAAGAACGTGAGGAATTAAGAGGAAGGAAAAAAGACATAGATCTAAGTGTGAGGGGTAGACGTGCAATGTCTGCGCCAAGCACTGGCAAACCTCAGGGTTCAACCCTACCAGAGAAGAGAATCATATCCAGGTCAGAAGAAAGACCAAGTACCAAAACTAAAGACATTTCAAGTAAGGTCCAAAAAGAACTCGCCAAACGATTTCCAAGTAGGACTCTTTCCACTAGGGAAGATCAGAGGAAGGATTGGATGCCCAAGAAGAGGACTCAGCCAGAAATCAAACCACTGCTCGATGCTAACAAGGTTAAAGATATGGGTGTTGATGAGTTAAGGAAAAAGAGACTTGCAATGTTGGTGCAGTCATATACTGGAAGACATGACCCAGAAATGCTGAAAAAGAAGTTTGAGCAGTCTTCAACTGAGGACGGTTCTTCAGCTGAAGAGAGTACATCAGTTCCATTACAAAGCAGAGCCAAACAGCTGAGTCATCCTCGCAAAGTTCTCACTCCAGTACCAGACATAGGTGAAAGGCCTGAGACACCACCTAGTGGTCAGCGCAGGAAGCTCCCATTCATTCCTAGACAACAACGATCCGAGAGCATTAGCTCTGATCAGGGAGATGATCAAGAAAACATTGAATATTTACAACTTCCAGCAAGAGATGGCTCCACCAGTAGTGTAAGAGACAGTGCGTACACATCAGAGAGAGTCTCGGAAGCTGATAATTCTGACACCTACCTTTCACATTCCCACAAACCAACATCCATCCTATCCAAATCTTCCCAAGGAGTTACTCCACTCATCTCAACTACAGATTCTGGAGTATCTGATATTGGATCACTGGGCAGGCAAAGCATGGAGGAGTTAAAAATAGATCTCTCCAGTGATAAACCTCACAAGGTGCCTTCACTTTCCAAGGGACCTTTCCTCTATAGATCAGGTTCAGTGGAGAATATCAGTACAGCTACTTCCCCAAGAGCATCTCAACAAGCAAGAGACACATTGGACAGAACTATTTCATGGAGGAAAAATACCTCACAAGAATCACGAGCTGCCACCTCCCAACCTTATCCTGGTAACATGAGAAGAAGCAGCAAAGATATTGACACTGACTCCGGATCTACCTCATCTTCTGTTAGAGATCTTATCTCTTCACTCAATGACAGAACTCAACCAAAACCTGGTCCCAATGACAGTTCTATAAAAGTGCAGAAGTATTCTAATGACACTGATGGTGCTTATTTGACGCTCTCAGACCTACAGACGAGTGAGACCCACCTTGACGACATTAGAGAAAATGCACTGTCTAGTCATAGGAAAACAAGTAGTTCAACACAGGAATTAGTCACAGCCAAGCGTGGCAGTGGATCAGCAGTATCTGAGGTCCTCAGTCGAAGACAAAGTACTGCATCAGGATCGGAAGGAAATCGCCGGCACAGCAGTGGGTCAATATCTGACCTTGATCTTCTGGTGACTCACAGTGGGGACATTATTAATCGCTCAGAGAGGACATCCAGTGTTGATAGGCCAGGAAATGGGCCAAGAGAAAGAGTGTCGAGTCTGGACCGATTCAAATATGATTCTCTTGACAGGAAGTCCAACTTAGATAGATCAAGTTTAAGTCCAAGGTCATTAGAAAGACGCAAAGAAGGTCCAGAAAAGATAACAGCATCCAGTGCTGGTTCATCAAGAATTGCTCCCAAACCATACTGGACGACAGTGACTGACATCAATACTTACATCACAAAGGACAGCTCTGGTGTGGAGAAATATTGGAGCGAACCAAAACCATTAGACAGCACATATAAAAGTGAACATGCTAAGTCAAGAGAATCCAAGAAATATAGCAGTTCAGTGAGTGATCTTGATCTTTCTCCAAGAACATCCAAAGCTGATCTTATAAGCAGAAATAAGTATAGTTCTCATAATGATGTGGCAAAATTAAGAGAAAAATACACAAATCACAGTCAAGACCATGGAGTGTCCAGACCAAGAAAATATAACAGTGCTGGGTCATTACGCACAAAAACTGACTCAGTCACCCACTCACGCTCCTCTCTGCAGGATTCAGGGCCTCAGAGGTCGCCTCGCACTCTCACCAATGCCTGGTCCTCCACCCAGAGTCTGCATGTGTCTGGTCAGAACCTCGGGGCGTCCATCCGGGAAACATTGCTGGATGATCCAGGAAACATGCGGCCCACGGAGGCTCGATCCACAGCCAGCCTCACCAGGAGTGACCAGTCTCTAGAATCAACCAACAGGTAGTGTAAATCCCTCATCTTTAGCCATGCATACCATAGCATCTACAGTATATTCAATGTCATTCCGTCTGTCCAGCTATCATCAAAGAAGCTGGCATTTCGAATAACACAACAAATATCAGCAAGTGAGAATCAGTATTTATAAGGTTTCAAACTGGAACAGATATATTTTTGGTGAATTATTAAAGTTTTGTATCACCCCTAAAATATTTGATTTTCACTATATTTCTTAAAGTATAAACCGAAGGCAACAACATAATTATTTTTGATAAAATTAATACCTTTATAACAAAGATACAGTCAATATGTGTACACAGACTTATCATTTCATTTTGAATTCTCTTTTAAAATTTATTTTTACATGTATCAATATGACATGTATTAATTGTACACATATTAGTTCTCCATATACCAATTCAACATGTATTAATTCTACATGTATTAATTCTACATGTATTAATTCTACATGTATTAATTCTACATGTATTAATTCTACATGTATTAATTCTACATGTATTAATTCTACATGTATTTATTCTACATGTATTGATTCTACATGTATTGATTCTACATGTATTTATTCTATATGTATTAATTCTGCTTTATTTTGATAAATTCTATTTTACTGCAGCCCAAGAGGAGGTTCATCTCTGACGAAGCTGCAGAAGAAATATGCTGACGATTTAGTGGATCGTTATACCAATGCGTGGCGAACACCTACCAGATCATCACTTCATGATCCACCGAGCACCAAACCCTCCAGGCAATTGTTTGCTGATGAAAGCAAATATCTCGTAGATGAACTTGTTGAAAAATATACAACACCTGGATGGAGCTTATCATGATATAAAATTTGATTATTACATTCTAAAAAAACATTATGTACATTTGTATATTTGGTAGGAGCTAAATCAAAGAAGTATAGAGACAAAGTAATGTAATTTTGGTACCATTATGAAAGAAGTGAATGCAAATAGTTTTTAATTATTGACTATTTTTACGTATTTCATCTTAATCCTCAAATCCTGATTACATATCATATAAATTTGCGTCCATTTTTATGCCATAGAAAAAAAATATTTTTTAATATTTCTATATATTTATAGGAACTGAAGCTCACATAATACCAGTCCATAGCTTGGAATATTCAACATATGGGTTGATGTTTTCTTTCGAGCATATTTGCTATATAACTTTTATTGAAATAGAGTTTCTAACCTCAATGATATTGCTAGTAATCAACTGCTATAAGAACTCCACACATCGTGTATCTGCTTAACATAACCATAGTCTTTTTAGTTATAAATCCATGCAGACACAGATAACATCAAACTGGATTCAGTTTTACTCCTAGCATATAAATTTTGCTTCACAGTGCTTTTTTTCAAGTCTATGCATGGCCATTTTCTTAATGCCATATACGGTCATATGAAAACATGAAGCATAGGTTTAAATCAGTTAAGGGTTGATAATTTCTTATGAGGTTTATGCTATCTTATAAGGTATACAATATTTTATGAAATATACAGTATTTTATGAGGTATAAGTATTTTATGAGATATAAGTATTTTTTTAGGTATAAGTATTTATGAGATATACAGTTTTTTCGTGACTTTTTACAATTTACCTTGTGATACTCATGTGAGATGATAACCATATCACTGACAACTTCCATGACTCCCACCTACTTGCCATGGCATACATATTCAACAAAGAGATGACAATCTTTTAACTGAAAATGTATTTAAGCATGCAGTATAATATGTTTTACATCATGTTTTGAGTAGTGTATATTATGTGCTTGTATGGTAGATGTACTTCATGTGAGTCTTATTTCATTCATTAAGTGCTTGTGAAGTTACTTTTCTCATGTTCCTTTGTGTTATCTGAAGTGATATGAATTACAAGAAATAGAGTATTCTGAAGTATACAATATTTTATAACATCTTATGGGGTATACAGTGTTTTTTAAGTTTAGAATATTTTATGAGGTTCAGAATATTTTATGAGGCATACAATATTTGTTCAGGTATACAATTTGATATGAGGTGTAACACATCTTATGAGGTATACAGTACTAGGTAAATTATCATCTAATCATTGCACTTTATCTTAAAGAGATAATATAGAAATGATAGAATATGTGTTTATGATATTCTTTTACCATTTCCAGAAGTTTTTCATTTTGAGGAAGATAACAAAATCTGATTCTCTGCTATATATAACAGATATATTTTAGTTGCGAATGATCAAGAATATATATATATATATATAGATAGGTATCTGAACAATAAAATAGATCTCCTCTGAATTTAAACAAACTCCCCCCCCACCCTGTCCCATCCCCCCACATCCCCCCAATGAGGCTCAGTCTGACAACATTCTACAGGTACCACATTGCTAATACAGAAAATGAAGTTCTAAAATAGCAACAAAACATGGGTACAATGTAAGAAAGTAATATTGCATAAAGAATATGCATTTATGATTAGAACCTTATTGTATTATATAAAAATGTACAACCCCATAAAAATGTACCACAATGAACCACCCTGTTATATTGTGTCATAATGTATAACCCTGTTATATTGTGTCACTAAGTGCAACCCTGTTATATTGTGTCACTTTGACCCGGTTATATTTTGTCACTAAGTATAACCCTGTTATATTGTGTCACTTTGTTTGACCCTGTTATATTGTGTCACTAAGTACAACCCTGTTATATTGTGTCACTTTGTTTGACCGTTATATTGTGTCAGTAAGTATAATCCTGTTATATTGTGTCACTTTGACCCTGTTATATTGTGTCACTAAGATAACCCTGTTTTATTGTGTCACTTTGTTTGACCCTGTTATATTGTGTCAGTAAGTATAACCCTGTTATATTGTGTCACTTTGACCCTGTTATATTGTGTCACTAAGTATTGTCCTGTTATATTTTATTATAAAGCATAACCCTGTTTTATTATATTGTATAATTCTGTTATTTTGTGTCACGATTGCCTGTACTATTTTCTCCTGTTTTTCATTCACAAAACTGGTGCTGTGATTCTTGTCAAAGTATTGTGATATTGTATGCATCTCGTATTGTGATATGGTCTCCATCTATTAACACACCTGTTATGTTGAGTATTTATTGTGTAAAGAGTCCAAGGCATCAATTCTTGTGTATTTCACAAAATGTTGATGTCATAGACTATAATTTGCCACGCTTGGCATTTTACAATCAGATAAATATATATATAATCCCAGCATGCACTGGTGATTTGGGCATTCCAAAGTTTTGGGGTGAAACTTAGTGTGATCTTTTGACATGTAAATATATTTGTTAATGTATTTTTGTATGTAAATTTGTTAAGATAAATAAATTTTCAAATAACTTTTACTTAAGCAGTTGCTTTTTCATTCAAGTCATTTGTCCATTAACTTTTGGCATAGGCAATAAATTATAACTTATCCTGGATTATAAAAGCCAACCTCAGAACCTTTCTCTCTGGTTAGAATAAAGCCAGATACTTTGTGATCAGTGGTGCCACCTGTCTCATAGAATTAAAGATCTACTGCCGCCTCAGTGTTACCTTGCTCGCAGTCTGGCCCGAAACAAAATGAAAATATAATAAAAAGTCTTTCAATTATGTGCATTCTTTAGACTATGAATCCTAAGCCTGGGGTCTTTGTTACAGCATGTTGGGTATTATGACACTGGTCTGATCCATTCATGATGTGTATAGCAGGCAGCATTGTATTGTGCTCTGTATTCTTTTAGGTGTGCACAAAGTACTAATTTTAAAATCACTCCCTTGTGATTTTTGTCCTCAAAATCATAAAATTGACCAAATGTATATTGGATACAAACAATTTTTACAAAGATACTCTTGTTTATTAAATGGTCTGTGTGCTTGAATTGTAAATATCCTGTTATATGTACCAAGACATTGGAAAGCTTTATAAAATTAATGTTATATTCCTCTTGAAATTTTTTTCTCTTATTGGCATTGATCAATGCAATTGCATAAAAAGAAATATGCTATCCAGAACCAAGATTGTACTTTTGAATTGCTTTGAATTTGTTTCCAAACACTTTATGTCATATCTCAGGGTGCTCCAACATGATGTTACCAAGATTTTATATCAATTAAATAGTGGCATACTTTCTTGTATCTTAGCAACAGCAAACAAAACAGAGCTCTGAACAGTACCAGACAGTAATTGCAGCACAGTCAAGTGGCATGATGTCATACCATTGTTCTATACTAATCTGAATGAATCCAATACTTTTATAAAATGACCTCTTACCTTCTCACTTAAGGTATGAAAACTGCATCAAAATTATCACAAAATTCATCAAATCTCATTATGGTTTATTAAATAACAATCCCTGGATGTATAAATCTTCTTGGAAATCCTTTATGTTTTAAGGATAGTTTTTATGCTGCCAAGTCTGGATTTCTCATTAGCTAATCTTAAACTGGGGCACATTCCTGTGTTAAAATTGGGCAAAAATCTTGTCAAAATTTAGTTCCGGGTGATCATATATTTATAGAAGTTACTCGTGATCATGTTATTTTCTTTCAAATTTGGGTGTGATAGTTGATATATAAGATTAAGGAAAACAACTTTTCACTTCTGGCCATTGTTCTCCATACAGCACCATTCATATCTCACCAAGCTGTGTGGCAATGAAGTGTCGGGCTATGTTGCAAGCGCCAGGATTAACATGATTATGCTCTGGCTCTGTTGGGAACATCCGGAATAGCATAAAATGTATGGATTAGTTCAGACTTTCAGTCTGCCACCGTTCAGAGCTCTCCTTAACATTGTCAGTGTGCATTACATCTGAAAATGTTCATTAGTTTGAACTGGCTGATCATATCAAATACTTTTTTTCGTCTATCATGGATTTGCTCACACCTCTAAAATTAGAAGAAAGTAAAACTTCACACAGACTCTGAACGAGGAAAATATAAATAACAAGACAATTTGAGTAATTTTAGTGTAGACCACTTTATTGTCGCACACAGTCATTCACAACAATCATGTGAAGAAGTTAAATGATAAGTTATCTGTGTACACAAAACTTCTCCCATACAGTTTACATGCTAGTCTCAAAGATCTTGTATAAAAAGCTTTCTTTTCACAGCACCGTACTTCAAACTAAAATTCAATATAATTAATATGCTCAGAATCAAATAAACAATCTTTGAGAAAAATATAGCTTTGTATCATAACTGAACAGATTTAACAGATTTAGCAGTTTCTCTCAATATTCTTCTACAAAATGCTACACAACTACCGTCATCTTGTAAAACTAGAATATAAATTAAAACATATTACTTACAATAATATCTACCATGATATATATGGTATATAACATGTAAAATTGGAACTAGATCTGGGTAGGCTTTACTTTACAGTTTGCAATTAAATTATTTGGGACTAGTTTATTATTATTTAGATCTTAGTGTAAGAGTAATTTACAGAATAAAATATGTAATGTAGAATGTGATTGGTTGGAACTAAATACAATGGCTTGTCAATCAAACCTTATTTGGAATGTGATTGGCCAGAATATATCACATGACACCTGGGGGAATGGGGTCATGTGACACATAAATGTGATATGACATCACAATTCCATATAAGGAAATATTGAATAAGTGTTCTACACATTTACACTCACTCCAGGCTTGTACTCTCTAGGTGAAGTAGATCAGTGGTTTTAAAAGGAAGCTGTAATAGACATGTACACTAACATACAAGACTGGACTGTGGGTTATACATTTCCACCCCATCCTTGACACCCATCCCTTGGTCTGGGTCAAGCATATTTATCATATTCACAGCGACTGTTTAACAAATTCAGTTAGTCATTTCACTGTAACCATGACAATCATGCTATTATAATACCAGCCACTCAGATCGTCCTGTCATGTACGTGAGCACACATAAGGTAAATATAAACCAATTAAGCAGCTATCTTGGTTAGGCATTTTGTATCACTACACAAGATAATTAGGCCAAATATGTATCTGACACTTTCTGAGTTTAATATGTCACGTTGACCCCTTGATATATATTAAGACAAATGCAAGGTGTCATGGAACAAAAACTGGTTGTATATCAACTAATCACCTCACAGTGTGTGCAGTTTGTCTACCATACATTGTATCATAAATAGATGGGAACAGCACAAGGACCTACAGCTCATACATATAATGTATATATGGTGTGCAACTCACACATTCAGCACTAGAAATGTGAAAACTACATGAAGTGGATCTAAAAACATCTAGAGGATGGTGATAATGTAAGCGACTGATGATCAAACTCAGCCGCAATGTGACTTCAATATCTTTATGAGAAGTTTTCTTTTTTAAATGTATAATATAATATTACACTCTGCCATGGAACACTAAACTGTATTCATAGAGTCATGATCATGTTAAACATTGTTTATATATGTATTAAATATAGGAGATGAGCTACACTAACAGTACTTAATGCAAACAGTTGGGAAGCGTCATCTCACACTACTGTAGCCAGGTGTGCACAATGTACCGTCTAAGAAAATGTGAAAACATCACATTTCTATCTTTTGGCAAAGAAAATAAAAAATTGCATTTGAGTTAGTCATCATGATTTAAGTTTTGAAGGAGAACTAACCCATTTGCCCATATAATAGAGGGTGGATTTCAGTAAATGCCTATAATAATAGTGGATTTAACATCGCTAATTTTACACACTTTCTTAGACATCGATAATAGAAGAGGACTTGCTGACAACCACGACTCATATATTACACCTGTAAATGCATCCCTGGCCAGTAGGGGGCGGCACATTGTCACAAGCAATCCCGCCCTCGGGTCTCAAGATTACAATTTTTTAAAACAATTTTTTTTATGTCATATATATCAATTAACAAGTATTTACAAAAGTTAAAACATTGTATCATATACAATCTGAAGAATCCAGCTCTAACATAATCTACAATAAAATAAGCTCGCTTTCTATACAAATTTACAAAAAGACACAACAAAAGATTGCAGTGGACACATACCTGTCAATCATTTTGATTGACACATCGACTCATTTAAATGACTGACACTGAAAGGTGGGGTTAATATACAGTGGGATTATTTGGGGCAACATTAATACTGACCCAAATAGTTTACACAATTCACTCACAAGTCTGTACGTTATCAATTCTATAAACCCTGTGACACGACCAACTCTGCCCCGAATATGACAAGAGTGCCAGTGTGTATCAAGCCAGCGGGACTAATCTGTGCAGATTCTCCCGTGTGTGGCCGTGGAAACATTCAATAACTCCCGCAAATAGTATCACAAAGATGAAGTAGGTATCCACTGCAAACTTGACAGTCTAAGAGACAGATCATACAAGATCATGACAACTAAGGTTAGGCCATCAATGACGTCATAGCCACCGATTTCCCACTCTCATAATGACACATTATGCAATATTTCTCCATCTTCCCTTATCACAAAGCCAATTATATGTCTTACCATAAAAAAAAACAAAAATCAATTTGCATACATTCCTTTAACAGCTTCCCTATTCTGACAATTTCCTTGCTTGTAGTGAAACATTTGTGTATTTTCGCATTTCTGCACTATTATAAACCTAATTGCTATGGTTCCTCTGTGCTTATTTAAGCATTCAATGTACTATACTTTCACTGAAAACCAAAGAAATTGTTACACACACCTCTGGTTGGGTAACCATGGCTATATAATTGTCCTTGACTTTTGAGATTCTACTTTGAAGGTCACATCCATGTTGAGTTTACAATGCAATAATTGAGAGATAACAGCTGAGGAACGACCTTGAAATGTCAACTAAAACTGCAGCAGTACACGCACCTAATCGGGCAAGGAATCAAAACGGGAGCTCACCATCACAACAACTACCAATTCATGATGACAAATTTAGTTACTTCAATCAAATAAATGTCTCAAATCTTGGAAGAGAGAACTATATTTTTTTCAGAATTTGAAACTTTTTTTGGTTGTGAAGTAGATTTTTTCCAGGAAGTATTGATTGTACAACATATAGTTTAAATGTATGATAATATTTATATGAATTGATTGGTCCTCTTCTTTGTGTAAATATTCTGGATCTCTCTTCCATTATATTTCATTAGTACTGACCTATGTTTCTGGAACATAGACAATTCGCTTGATTGTCATGTTTATAATTTGATATCAATTCTTTATTGACTTTGACTATTGCTGTTTAATGTCAATTTACTTTCTTTTTGTGAATTTTGATTTTTAAAATGCCACTGAGTCAAAGTTCCATCAAATAATAAGTATGATACAGCACATATCCACTAGATGGCAGCACCAACATGGCTTCCATCAAAAATAAATAGATGCACCATTTTCAAAAAAATAATATACACGTTTGCTTGGATGGCCCTTATTCTCAGTGGCAGCCAACATGCTGGCTTTCTTGATGCTTGCAAAGAGATTAGGAATTTCAGATTTGTTTTTTCTGAACACACATCAATGCGCTGTGCCAGCCTATAGATGCAGAGGCTCAACCCACACGATGACGTTTCCATGAGCAATTTCCTGCCATTCGCACTGAACGTGTCGGCGCTTGCCGTCGATGACGACCACCGAGTCCTTAGAGGGGGTCATGAGGTACTCGCCAAACACGCCTCCTCCGACAATCACTCGGTTATGTTTGCTCCATTTCCACTCTTCTGGGTTTATGGATTGGCCAACGCCTGAAACAAACAGTACATTACCATTAATATGATGTAACTGACTGAGTGGACCAATTATGGCAGAAACAGCAAATAATTAATATTTCCAGGTAGACAAATGAATTTATCCTTCTTGAAGGAAAACAAGGCATTTAAAAAAAAACAAAAAACAATATTGCCACTTACCTTCAATCATCTCGACCTTGCCTGAAGCAAGGTTCATATAGAGGACATCATTTTTGTTTATTGAGCTGGCAAAAAAGTCATAACTGCGTCCCCGCTCTGAAGGGAAGAATGTCACGTCGCTGATGTGCAGATTGGTGTATTCATCATACAACTTCTCTATTTTACCTGTGAAATAAAAATATATCATTAAAAATCTGTCTTAACATAACAATAAATATATGTAATTAGATAGTATCCATGTTCTAAATTTTAAAAACCAAATATTGCTCTCAAGTCATCAGGTTCACAAAAAGGGTATAGATGGCCAGATGGCACATGCTCCAAATAAACCCCTTCGACCAAATTTGGTGAGGGGTAAAAAAACTACATTACAAACAGGCATAAACATTTGAAAAGTACCATCGTCATGAATCCTGTGCACAGTGATTGTGTCTCCCTCGTCATCCACGACAACCATGAAGCGTCCATCCGGGGACACGTAGGGATCTCCGTGTATCTCGTTCTTGGAGAGGACAGTGTCGGTGACGTAGTCGATCACCAGCTGGGTGGCCTTCTTCATCTGGCCTGCTGGCGGCATGCAGTCCACTAACACCTGACCACCTGAACAACACGCCATTGCAATATTATATATTACATACATCTTCAATGACCCCGACTGGGGCAGGTTACATGATTCAAGCAGCCCTGTGTGACATCAGCCAATGGGTCACTGCTAACAATTGACAGTTATAATGTTAAAATTTATATGCAAGACTTTAATTTTATTCCTTTGGATTTATAACCATGCTTTATAGATTAGCTTGTACCATACCTAATCTCAAAATGTCAGATAAATCTTATATTCTACTTGACTGCTTTATGTGCTATCAATGAGAGGCAGAAGAGGAGGGCCTACCAATGGGGATGAATGCCACACTCTTGGGCACACAGCTGTAGTCGTTGAGGTCGATTGTCTTGACGTATTTCATGGCCTCCAGGTCAACCTTATGAAGCCCTTGCTGCTCGTGGTGGACAACGTATCCGTGCTGGAACTTGTGCTTCAGGTCATTGTTGGCTGGCAGGAATATATCCTTCACCTGCAATACATCATCCCATGACAGGTTATTTCCCTAAGACATGACATGTATTTGGAGGAGAAACATAGGAATAAGAAACAGTCATGAGGGATTAAAACTTTTAATAATATGCATACCAGTGAATGTATTCACATGTATTGCTTTAGTGTCAGAATCACTTGTGGTAGTTTTAACTGAGCTTTGAAATTTGGACCAATAGAGCGTGATGATGGGAGGCACTGACACTGAGCTAGGGGGCCTGATAATGGCTGGCATTTACACTGAGTTAGGGGGCCTGATAATGGTTGGCAGTGACACTGAGCTAGGGGGCCTGATAATGGCTGGCATTTACACTGAGCTAGGGGGCCTGATAATGGTTGGCAGTGACACTGAGCTAGGGGGCCTGATAATGGCTGGCATTGACCCTGAGCTAGGGGGCCCGATAATGGCTGGCATTAACCCTGAGTTAGGGGGCCCGATAATGGCTGGCATTGACACTGAGCTAGGGGGCCTGATAATGGCTGGCACTGACACTGAGCTGGGGGGCCTGATAATGACTGGCATTAACCCTGAGTCAGAGAGCGGGACTCACCAGGTCGAACCTGTTGGCAATGGGCTGGGTGTGCACAGTGTGGTGCTGCATGTCCTCTGAGGCCTGCCGGATCACGATGGTTGTCTTAGCATCTCCTTCCACCTCGTCATTCCAGCACAGAACCCACACCTGATCCAGATGCTCCACGTAATGGATCGCTACTGGAACCTTGTCTGTCGGGATCACCTGGTACACACAATATAAACATTGTGCATTAATGTCACAGAAATTCAAAGATATCAAGGTAAATATCAGCAGTAAAGAAATGAAATAGAATAAAAAAATATTGAAATCATTTTGTTTCAAGATTAAATATTTTCTTGACTTAAGCCAGAGGTTGTGTGTATTCACCTCTACAGGGTTAGATCTGTCCTGGATCTCAATGACCACCACACGGTTGAGCTCTGGCTGGGTGATGTAGATGAACTTGTTCTGCACGTTGA
Organism: Amphiduros pacificus; assembly: GCA_949316495.1. Taxonomy (NCBI): domain Eukaryota; kingdom Metazoa; phylum Annelida; class Polychaeta; order Phyllodocida; family Hesionidae; genus Amphiduros; species Amphiduros pacificus. The sequence goes on from OX439002.1 coordinate 5,912,208, forward strand.
CGGCGTTGCCCCAGGAGCAGGGCTTGGCCTCGTCACACAGGCTGGGGATGGTGTCGCCATACTCAGGCAGGATCTTGAACATGTTGAAGTGTGCCTGAACCAGGTGCTCAATGTGGCAGCGTGCCGGCTCGTAGATTGTGTAACCCTTGTCGTGGAACACGACAAACACCTCGTACAACTCCTCCTCTGTAAACAATGACAAATATACATCTAGGTCATATACATCACCTCTTCCTCTGTAAACAACAACATATATACATCTATCTCAGATAAATCAACTCCTCCTTGGTAAATAATAACAAATATATAGCTTATACTGAAATATTCCTGTGTTTTATTTGCTCGATCACAAAGCTCCACTCATACATATACATTTTATCTACTGCAAAGTGTGGGGCTAAATCTATCATTTATCACTTAATTGTTATAACATGTGCTGTCGACAATTGTGGCTTAGCAAATGTACAATCGTTAAGTATAGTACAGACCTGTGGTATACTGGGGGACCTTGGAGTTCTCAATGAAGACAGTGGCAATATCCTGACCCACTCCGGCGGGGTTGCGGGCTTTACACTTGTAGGCTCCTGTGTCCTTGGTGTACACAGCTTCACGGATCTCAAGGGTCGCATTGTTGTCTGAAACGCCCATTAATATATCGCTTTACATATAGCTGATAGTACCATCCTTGTTTCATTTATATTTCACTTTAAATATAGCCAATAGTATCATCTTTGTTTCATTTGTGTAACTCTTTACAAACTTTATATTACATTTTTTGTTGATCTCAATCATATCAATATGTGGTAAAGCGTTTGCTTACGCATTCTGACATAGTGTCCCTCATAGTTTGGAGGCAGAGGCGACTCGTTCATCTCCCAGGAGATCTCAGGCTCTGGGACGCCATCTGCGTGGCATTTGAGCATCACCGTGGCACCAGAGGTGTGAAACTGGGTGGAAGGACTCACACGCACTGTGGGACGCACTGAAAACACAAAAAATTCAGTGTCAAAAATAGAAAAATCTCTCTCTATTTTCACGTTACTGGAATTAACAGGCACCTTAAAAATCATTATTTTCCGTTCACTTTAAATATCATTAGTTACTTTGCGATTGTGAATTTCTCGCAAGTGTTTACATTACTGTGTTATATATGCCAATTTTCATATAGCAGAATTATAATACTTTTTAATATCGCTAAACATGAAATAATTAGACGAGAAGGGTGGATGAACAATGGAAGCAGACTAGAGTTGGCAATGCTTACTTTGTACCCGTAGGACGTGGGTCTGGATGACGTGGGTGTTAAACTTGTCCATACAGGTATAGTTGCCCATGTGATGAAGGCCCAGGTTCTTGATGTACAGAGACCCATCATCAAATGTCTGCAAATACACACCATATACCAGATATAATGAGATATGACAAGATATGATGAGATAAATATATAACAAGACTGTCTACTTGGCACCAGATATCGGCTAACAGATCTTCATTAGGGGTTCATCTATGTCATCCTATAAACAGTGTGCGACTATTTCAGTCTGTCCCCAGGTGGCACTGTAATTCATACATCCCCATATAAGGCATAAGAGGCAGATATTACACTGATCATTAAAGCAGCAGGGAGCTTTCTCCACCTAAACACAGCACATCACCTCTCATATCCACAACCAAGTGCTATTTCTGCCATGCCATTCTATAAGAAATTCTACACAATATACAAATTTTTGTGGATTTATTTCCAATTTCAGCTTCAAAGGTGGCTCATTTTGTAGGATTTACAAAAGATTTTTTTGATCAATGTCAGATTCAGCTGCCTATAATCAGGCAGCTTAGAGGAATATATCCTCAGCACGCAATCATTACCAACGCACTTCTTTCTGGTGCACAAATTGATTTTTCTTCAGCATGGAATCAGCCAATCAGGTGGTTTTAAAAAATTGTGTGCAAATCTACAGGTTCCCATTAGGACATGTGTACAAATACATTTCATTCAATATGTGAGCCAAACACCACTCTTATATCTAATGTATCCATTATATTCTAAATATAAATTCTGTTAAGAATCAATTTGAGGCAGGTTTTATTACATTAATATCTTCCTGTGGCTATTTCGCATGTCACATATCATATTACAGATTGCGATATTCCAATGTTCAATTGACATTTACAGACTAAAATATTTGATAACCCTTTTCCATGCGTATCTGGTGTCTTGTTCTCCACCAGCATAGCAGCTACTAATCTCAGGTTCTCCACCAGTATAGCAGCTACTTATCTCAGGTTCTCCACCAGTATAGCAGCTACTAATCTCAGGTTCTCCACCAGCACAGTGGCTACTTATCTCAGGTTCTCCACCAGTATAGTGGCTACTTATCTCAAGTTCTCCACCAGTATAGCAGCTACTAATCTCAGGTTCTCCACCAGCACAGTGGCTACGTATCTCAAGTTCTCCACCAGTATAGTGGCTACTTATCTCAAGTTCTCCACCAGTATAGCAGCTACTAATCTCAGGTTCTCCACCAGCACAGTGGCTACTAATCTCAGGTTCTCCACCAGTATAGCAGCTACTTATCTCAGGTTCTCCACCAGTATAGCAGCTACTAATCTCTGGTTCTCCACCAGCACAGAGGCTACTAATCTCAGGTTCTCCACCAGTACAGTGGCTACTTATCTCAAGCTCTCCACCAGTATAGTGGCTACTTATCTCAAGTTCTCCACCAGTATAGTGGCTACTTATCTCAGGTTCTCCACCAGTATAGTGGCTACTTATCTCAAGTTCTCCACCAGTATAGTGGCTACTAATCTCAGGTTCTCCACCAGTATAGCAGCTACTTATCTCAGGTTCTCCACCAGTATAGTGGCTACGTATCTCAAGTTCTCCACCAGTATAGTGGCTACTTATCTCAAGTTCTCCACCAGTATAGCAGCTACTAATCTCAGGTTCTCCACCAGCACAGTGGCTACGTATCTCAAGTTCTCCACCAGTATAGTGGCTACTTATCTCAAGTTCTCCACCAGTATAGCAGCTACTAATCTCAGGTTCTCCACCAGCACAGTGGCTACTAATCTCAGGTTCTCCACCAGTATAGCAGCTACTTATCTCAGGTTCTCCACCAGTATAGCAGCTACTAATCTCTGGTTCTCCACCAGCACAGTGGCTACTAATCTCAGGTTCTCCACCAGTACAGTGGCTACTTATCTCAAGTTCTCCACCAGTATAGTGGCTACTAATCTCAGGTTCTCCACCAGTATAGTGGCTACTTATCTCAAGTTCTCCACCAGTATAGCAGCTACTAATCTCAGGTTCTCCACCAGCACAGTGGCTACTTATCTCAGGTTCTCCACCAGTATAGTGGCTACTTATCTCAGGTTCTCCACCAGTATAGTGGCTACTTATCTCAAGTTCTCCACCAGTATAGCAGCTACTAATCTCTGGTTCTCCACCAGCACAGAGGCTACTAATCTCAGGTTCTCCACCAGTACAGTGGCTACTTATCTCAAGTTCTCCACCAGTATAGTGGCTACTAATCTCAGGTTCTCCACCAGTATAGTGGCTACTTATCTCAAGTTCTCCACCAGTATAGCAGCTACTAATCTCAGGTTCTCCACCAGCACAGTGGCTACTTATCTCAGGTTCTCCACCAGTATAGTGGCTACTTATCTCAGGTTCTCCACCAGTATAGTGGCTACTTATCTCAAGTTCTCCACCAGTATAGCAGCTACTAATCTCAGGTTCTCCACCAGCACAGTGGCTACGTATCTCAAGTTCTCCACCAGTATAGTGGCTACTTATCTCAAGTTCTCCACCAGTATAGCAGCTACTAATCTCAGGTTCTCCACCAGCACAGTGGCTACTAATCTCAGGTTCTCCACCAGTATAGCAGCTACTTATCTCAGGTTCTCCACCAGTATAGCAGCTACTAATCTCTGGTTCTCCACCAGCACAGAGGCTACTAATCTCAGGTTCTCCACCAGTACAGTGGCTACTTATCTCAAGCTCTCCACCAGTATAGTGGCTACTTATCTCAAGTTCTCCACCAGTATAGTGGCTACTTATCTCAGGTTCTCCACCAGTATAGTGGCTACTTATCTCAAGTTCTCCACCAGTATAGTGGCTACTAATCTCAGGTTCTCCACCAGTATAGCAGCTACTTATCTCAGGTTCTCCACCAGTATAGTGGCTACGTATCTCAAGTTCTCCACCAGTATAGTGGCTACTTATCTCAAGTTCTCCACCAGTATAGCAGCTACTAATCTCAGGTTCTCCACCAGCACAGTGGCTACGTATCTCAAGTTCTCCACCAGTATAGTGGCTACTTATCTCAAGTTCTCCACCAGTATAGCAGCTACTAATCTCAGGTTCTCCACCAGCACAGTGGCTACTAATCTCAGGTTCTCCACCAGTATAGCAGCTACTTATCTCAGGTTCTCCACCAGTATAGCAGCTACTAATCTCTGGTTCTCCACCAGCACAGTGGCTACTAATCTCAGGTTCTCCACCAGTACAGTGGCTACTTATCTCAAGTTCTCCACCAGTATAGTGGCTACTAATCTCAGGTTCTCCACCAGTATAGTGGCTACTTATCTCAAGTTCTCCACCAGTATAGCAGCTACTAATCTCAGGTTCTCCACCAGCACAGTGGCTACTTATCTCAGGTTCTCCACCAGTATAGTGGCTACTTATCTCAGGTTCTCCACCAGTATAGTGGCTACTTATCTCAAGTTCTCCACCAGTATAGCAGCTACTAATCTCTGGTTCTCCACCAGCACAGAGGCTACTAATCTCAGGTTCTCCACCAGTACAGTGGCTACTTATCTCAAGTTCTCCACCAGTATAGCAGCTACTTATCTCAGGTTCTCCACCAGTATAGTGGCTACGTATCTCAAGTTCTCCACCAGTATAGTGGCTACTTATCTCAAGTTCTCCACCAGTATAGCAGCTACTAATCTCAGGTTCTCCACCAGCACAGTGGCTACGTATCTCAAGTTCTCCACCAGTATAGTGGCTACTTATCTCAAGTTCTCCACCAGTATAGCAGCTACTAATCTCAGGTTCTCCACCAGCACAGTGGCTACTAATCTCAGGTTCTCCACCAGTATAGCAGCTACTTATCTCAGGTTCTCCACCAGTATAGCAGCTACTAATCTCTGGTTCTCCACCAGCACAGAGGCTACTAATCTCAGGTTCTCCACCAGTACAGTGGCTACTTATCTCAAGTTCTCCACCAGTATAGTGGCTACTAATCTCAGGTTCTCCACCAGTATAGTGGCTACTTATCTCAAGTTCTCCACCAGTATAGCAGCTACTAATCTCAGGTTCTCCACCAGCACAGTGGCTACTTATCTCAGGTTCTCCACCAGTATAGTGGCTACTTATCTCAGGTTCTCCACCAGTATAGTGGCTACTTATCTCAAGTTCTCCACCAGTATAGCAGCTACTAATCTCTGGTTCTCCACCAGCACAGAGGCTACTAATCTCAGGTTCTCCACCAGTATAGTGGCTACTTATCTCAAGTTCTCCACCAGTATAGAAGCTACTAATCTCAGGTTCTCCACCAGTATAGTGGCTACTTATCTCAAGTTCTCCACCAGTATAGAAGCTACTAATCTCAGGTTCTCCACCAGTATAGTGGCTACTTATCTCAAGTTCTCCACCAGTATAGCAGCTACTAATCTCAGGTTCTCCACCAGTATAGTGGCTACTTATCTCAAGTTCTCCACCAGCACAGTGGCTACTAATCTCAGGTTCTCCACCAGTATAGTGGCTACTTATCTCAAGTTCTCCACCAGCACAGTGGCTACTAATCTCAGGTTCTCCACCAGTATAGTGGCTACTTATCTCAAGTTCTCCACCAGCACAGTGGCTACTAATCTCAGGTTCTCCACCAGTATAGTGGCTACTTATCTCAAGTTCTCCACCAGCACAGTGGCTACTTATCTCAGGTTCTCCACCAGTATAGTGGCTACTTATCTCAAGTTCTCCACCAGCACAGTGGCTACTTATCTCAGGTTCTCCACCAGTATAGTGGCTACTTATCTCAAGTTCTCCACCAGCACAGTGGCTACTTATCTCAGGTTCTCCACCAGCACAGTGGCTACTTATCTCACGTTCTCCACCAGTATAGTGGCTACTTATCTCAGGTTCTCCACCAGTATAGTGGCTACTAATCTCAGGTTCTCCACCAGTATAGTGGCTACTTATCTCAAGTTCTCCACCAGCACAGTGGCTACTTATCTCAGGTTCTCCACCAGTATAGTGGCTACTTATCTCAAGTTCTCCACCAGCACAGTGGCTACTAATCTCAGGTTCTCCACCAGCACAGTGGCTACTTATCTCACGTTCTCCACCAGTATAGTGGCTACTTATCTCAGGTTCTCCACCAGTATAGTGGCTACTAATCTCAGGTTCTCCACCAGTATAGTGGCTACTTATCTCAAGTTCTCCACCAGCACAGTGGCTACTTATCTCAGGTTCTCCACCAGTATAGTGGCTACTTATCTCAAGTTCTCCACCAGCACAGTGGCTACTAATCTCAGGTTCTCCACCAGCACAGTGGCTACTTATCTCACGTTCTCCACCAGTATAGTGGCTACTTATCTCAGGTTCTCCACCAGTATAGTGGCTACTAATCTCAGGTTCTCCACCAGTATAGTGGCTACTTATCTCAAGTTCTCCACCAGCACAGTGGCTACTTATCTCAGGTTCTCCACCAGTATAGTGGCTACTTATCTCAAGTTCTCCACCAGCACAGTGGCTACTAATCTCAAGTTCTCCACCAGCACAGTGGCTACTAATCTCAGGTTCTCCACCAGTATAGTGGCTACTTATCTCAGGTTCTCCACCAGTATAGTGGCTACTTATCTCAGGTTCTCCACCAGTATAGTGGCTACTTATCTCAAGTTCTCCACCAGCACAGTGGCTACTTATCTCAGGTTCTCCACCAGTATAGTGGCTACTTATCTCAGGTTCTCCACCAGTATAGTGGCTACTAATCTCAGGTTCTCCACCAGTATAGTGGCTACTTATCTCAAGTTCTCCACCAGCACAGTGGCTACTTATCTCAGGTTCTCCACCAGTATAGTGGCTACTTATCTCAAGTTCTCCACCAGCACAGTGGCTACTAATCTCAAGTTCTCCACCAGCACAGTGGCTACTAATCTCAGGTTCTCCACCAGTATAGTGGCTACTTATCTCAGGTTCTCCACCAGTATAGTGGCTACTTATCTCAGGTTCTCCACCAGTATAGTGGCTACTTATCTCAAGTTCTCCACCAGCACAGTGGCTACTTATCTCAGGTTCTCCACCAGTATAGTGGCTACTTATCTCAAGTTCTCCACCAGCACAGTGGCTACTAATCTCAGGTTCTCCACCAGTATAGTGGCTACTTATCTCAAGTTCTCCACCAGCACAGTGGCTACTAATCTCAGGTTCTCCACCAGTATAGTGGCTACTTATCTCAAGTTCTCCACCAGCACAGTGGCTACTTATCTCAGGTTCTCCACCAGCACAGTGGCTACTTATCTCACGTTCTCCACCAGTATAGTGGCTACTTATCTCAGGTTCTCCACCAGTATAGTGGCTACTAATCTCAGGTTCTCCACCAGTATAGTGGCTACTTATCTCAAGTTCTCCACCAGCACAGTGGCTACTTATCTCAGGTTCTCCACCAGTATAGTGGCTACTTATCTCAGGTTCTCCACCAGTATAGTGGCTACTTATCTCAAGTTCTCCACCAGTATAGCAGCTACTAATCTCTGGTTCTCCACCAGTATAGTGGCTACTTATCTCAAGTTCTCCACCAGTATAGTGGCTACTTATATCAAGTTCTCCACCAGTATAGTGGCTACTTATTTCAAGTTCTCCACCAGTATAGCAGCTACTTATCTCAGGTTCTCCACCAGTATAGCAGCTACTTATCTCAGGTTCTCCACCAGCACAGTGGCTACTTATCTCAGGTTCTCCACCAGTATAGTGGCTACTTATCTCAAGTTCTCCACCAGTATAGTGGCTACTTATCTCAGGTTCTCCACCAGCACAGTGGCTACTTATCTCAGGTTCTCCACCAGTATAGTGGCTACTTATCTCAAGTTCTCCACCAGTATAGAAGCTACTAATCTCAGGTTCTCCACCAGTATAGTGGCTACTTATCTCAAGTTCTCCACCAGTATAGTGGCTACTTATCTCAAGTTCTCCACCAGTATAGCAGCTACTAATCTCAGGTTCTCCACCAGTACAGTGGCTACTTATATCAAGTTCTCCACCAGTATAGTGGCTACTTATCTCAGGTTCTCCACCAGCACAGTGGCTACTTATATCAAGTTCTCCACCAGCACAGTGGCTACTTATCTCAAGTTCTCCACCAGTATAGTGGCTACTTATCTCAAGTTCTCCACCAGTATAGTGGCTACTTATCTCAGGTTCTCCACCAGTACAGTGGCTACTTATCTCAGGTTATCTACCAGTACAGTGGCTACTTGTCTCAAGTTTTCTACCAGTACAGTGGCTACTTATCTCAGGTTCTCCACCAGTACAGTGGCTACTTATCCCAAGTTTCTTTATTCTGCAGTGAAGCTGAGTACGTACCTTGATCTCGGCGGCAGTCTCCTCGGTGATGATAGCTCCGTTCCTCTTCCACACGATGTCCACAGCTCCCTTGATGTCACATTTGAGCTCGATGCTGTTGCCGGCTGATACCTGAGTTGTGAATGTCTTCAGGTTGTCCTCCAGGATCACAGATGCTATGCCTAGAAACACACCAACATCACCCAGCAATTAACATTAGTGTTTGATGCAAGCTCTGTAAACTGAAATCTGGAAATTATTTCAAAGGAACACTGCACAAATATCAAATATGCAGTCATTATGAAAACACAGGACTATTATAAACTTTGACTCCTTATTGCATTCCATGATGTGTTAGTTCCTTACTAGAAATCAAACACATTTTCCACCCCCATTCATCCAGCCATTGGGGCATATTTAGAATAAAATTGAAATTATTTATACCCTAACCTGGCTGGTGATCTGATAAAGCTCAACAAGAAAAAAGAACTATGCTATCAAAAATACCAGTTGGAAATCCCTTAACTTTAAGTAATAGTGCAAGGAGTAGACAGGAGGAGGCCTTTATGCAGCAATGGTTTAAGTTTGGATAACACAATTTGTTGTCAATTTATTATGTTCCAACACTTTCAAAGATCTGGTCACATGATCTTACAATGTAGGTATATACTACACACATGTTTTCTAACATATGTAGATTTTTATAATTCTAATAAATCTTTTTGATTAAAGTGAAAATTCAAATTTGGTGCAAGACCATCTTTATTTTGTTATTTTAATAAATGTAAATGACTGTATTAGTGCAAATAAGACTCCTTTGTTGAATGGCTAGGTCCCTACTTGACATGAGTGGCAGGCCAAGTTCTCTGAGGCCTAATATAAAGCAGGCAAGCCTTGATGAATCCTAAGCCCTGGTATCACACAGTAGATATTGGCCATGGTCTCCTGTGAGATGTGGCAAGTATCCTTTGTACTCTGCCTCTCAGGCCATAGAGGGACTAATATCTCACATCCCACTGTCCCTGCCTCAAAGTCACACACTCAATCTTACAGCTATTCTGGGATCTTAAAAGTTTCAGACATGCCAATACAGCAGAAAATACACTCCAACATCAAGATCTTTGGATTATCAATCAACAAATCTTGGTTTTTGATTTGACAGTTGGTGCAATCCAAAAATAAAATGCCAACTGAACTGAATGACTTTTTATTTGAGCTTATCCAATGTTACTGCGATAATGAGTGAAAGATGACAGTCATTTCAGACATGGCAACATTTCAAGTTTATCTTCTTTGCTTGTTTGAAATCTACAATATAATAAGCCTATTTAGCTTCTACACACTGATGTTTCCGTTGCCATATTTCACCATTTACCACAATACACATTTTGATCATTTACCATGACATTTGTCTTGACCATTTACCATGATATTCAATTTAACCTAATTGCATGACATTAGACTTGACCATTTACCATGACATTAGACTTGACCATTTACCATGACATTAGACTCGACCATTTACCATGACATTAGACTCGACCATTTACCGTGACATTAGACTTGACCATTTACCATGACATTAGACTCGACCATTTACCATGACATTAGACTTGACCATTTACCATGACATTAGACTTGACCATTTACCATGACATTTGACTTGATCATTTACCATGACATTAGACTCGACCATTTACCATGACATTAGACTTGACCATTTTCCATGATATTTGACCTGACCATTTACCATGATATTTGGCTTAACCAGTTAGCATGATAACACACATGTCCAACTTGTATTATTTTTAACTTGACAATGTGCCGCGATAACTTACTTGTCCAAATTACCTCAAATATTTGACTCAACCATTTACTGTGGTAACCAACATACCCTAATTGTATGATATTTGACTCAACCATTTGCCATGATTGTCCAAATTGTATGATATTTGATTAGACTATTGAGACAATGATCTTCCCCAAATTGTATGATAATTGTTTACAGTTATATCTAACTTCAAACTGCATGATTTTTGTACGTTCCACTTCACGATGAAAATCTGCTTACAAACAAAATAATTTTGTGGTATACAAACCATATTTAGGAAGTGAGTGAATTCACATTTACAGTTCACTCTTATCAAACAATGAACTTGTGGTAGATAAATATTGATAAATGAATAGTGAGCAAAAGAGTTCAAAGAGTGATAACAAAAAGTTAATTCAATTAAAAGCGTTGTCTACTCCTAGACAATATGGCATGCAGTGTGATAAAGTGTCTAGTCCCAGAGGGAGTGTGAATTATTGATGCACATACAATATATGAGTCTGAGGGGCCAGTGTGAACTGTGACAGATTTACACCATCCTATAATTGATTGCAGTTCTGTCAGGGGTGGGCAGTTACTTCCCACGGCCACCGCCTAGATACATTGTTCTAATATGATTAATGCTGTAGCAATTAAGACCGGTCGGAACATTACTCAAATATTACACAAAATAATAAGGCCTTTAATTTGGCAACACAAGTTTGAAAACATCACTGATTTACATATAATATACACAGACTGAATCTCTTCCAACTCAGATATGTTATGTACTCATGTACTGAAGGTAAAATTTGGCAACATTTTAAATATTCAATCTAAAATGAACAATCAAAGTTATTTTAGAATCAAATTTGTTAAGTCATTATGCAGTTAATATAAATTGTGTTGAGCCTTACAAAATATGCAACTAGATATCAATATTAATTAATTTGTTTTCAACTTATTAGCATTCTTTATGGCTTAATCTCAAATTGACATTCCATTCAACTTTCAAAGTATGAAAAAATGCTGTTGTAAAGCAATACAATCACAGGACAATGCCAGTGTCAACACAGACATGTTTACTGCATCACTGACACCGGGTCTGCTCTAAATTGCACAACCACAAGGTTCAAAATAGCATTTTTATGGTGGAAGAAAAGACAAACGGTTGACGTTTTTCTGCTCATTATGCACTGTACAGTCTAGACATTCACACAGAGATAATATTGTAATCGCGTCTCTTATGCTTTAAGCTGTGGTAATTCTAAGGACTGAGATATGTTAGAGACACAAGCTCTGCAGAATACACCAATCACAACAGCCCTGTGGCACACCTCTCTAGCTCACGACAGCCCTGTGGTACACCTCTCCAGCTCACGACAGCCCTGTGGCACACCTCCCTAGCTCATGACAGCCCTGTGGCACACCTCCCTAGCTCACGACAGCCCTGTGGCACACCTCTCCAGCTCACGACAGCCCTGTGGCACACCTCCCTAGCTCATGACAGCCCTGTGGCACACCTCCCTAGCTCACGACAGCCCTGTGGCACAGCTCTCTAGCTCATGACAGCCCTGTGGCACACCTCAACAGCCCTGTGGCACACCTCCCTAGCTCACGACAGCCCTGTGGCACACCTCCCTAGCTCACGACAGCCCTGTGGCACACCTCTCTAGCTCACGACAGCCCTGTGGCACACCTCTCTAGCTCACGACAGCCCTGTGGCACACCTCTCTAGCTCACAACAGCCCTGTGGCACACCTCTCTAGCTCACCACAGCCCTGTGGCACACCTCTCTAGCTCACCACAGCCCTGTGGCACACCTCTCTAGCTCACCACAGCCCTGTGGCACACCTCTCTAGCTCACCACAGCCCTGTGGCACACCTCTCTAGCTCACCATAGCCCTGTGGCACACCTCTCTAGCTCACGACAGCCCTGTGGCACACCTCTCTAGCTCACGACAGCCCTGTGGCACATCTCCCTAGCTCACGACAGCCCTATGGCACACCTCTCCAGCTCACGACAGCCCTGTGGCACACCTCCCTAGCTCATGACAGCCCTGTGGCACAGCTCTCTAGCTCATGACAGCCCTGTGGCACACCTCAACAGCCCTGTGGCACACCTCCCTAGCTCACGACAGCCCTGTGGCACACCTCTCTAGCTCACGACAGCCCTGTGGCACACCTCTCTAGCTCACGACAGCCCTGTGGCACACCTCCCTAGCTCATGACAGCCCTGTGGCACACCTCCCTAGCTCACGACAGCCCTGTGGCACACCTCTCCAGCTCACGACAGCCCTGTGGCACACCTCCCTAGCTCATGACAGCCCTGTGGCACACCTCCCTAGCTCACGACAGCCCTGTGGCACAGCTCTCTAGCTCATGACAGCCCTGTGGCACACCTCAACAGCCCTGTGGCACACCTCCCTAGCTCACGACAGCCCTGTGGCACACCTCCCTAGCTCACGACAGCCCTGTGGCACACCTCTCTAGCTCACGACAGCCCTGTGGCACACCTCTCTAGCTCACGACAGCCCTGTGGCACACCTCTCTAGCTCACAACAGCCCTGTGGCACACCTCTCTAGCTCACCACAGCCCTGTGGCACACCTCTCTAGCTCACCACAGCCCTGTGGCACACCTCTCTAGCTCACCACAGCCCTGTGGCACACCTCTCTAGCTCACCACAGCCCTGTGGCACACCTCTCTAGCTCACCATAGCCCTGTGGCACACCTCTCTAGCTCACGACAGCCCTGTGGCACACCTCTCTAGCTCACGACAGCCCTGTGGCACATCTCCCTAGCTCACGACAGCCCTATGGCACACCTCTCCAGCTCACGACAGCCCTGTGGCACACCTCCCTAGCTCATGACAGCCCTGTGGCACAGCTCTCTAGCTCATGACAGCCCTGTGGCACACCTCAACAGCCCTGTGGCACACCTCCCTAGCTCACGACAGCCCTGTGGCACACCTCTCTAGCTCACGACAGCCCTGTGGCACACCTCTCTAGCTCACGACAGCCCTGTGGCACACCTCTCTAGCTCACGATAGCCCTGTGGCACACCTCTCTAGCACACCACAGCCCTGTGGCACACCTCTCTAGCTCACCACAGCCCTGTGGCACACCTCTCTTGCTCACCACAGCCCTGTGGCACACCTCTCTAGCTCACCACAGCCCTGTGGCACACCTCTCTAGCTCACCACAGCCCTGTGGCACACCTCTCTAGCTCACCACAGCCCTGTGGCACACCTCTCTAGCTCACCATAGCCCTGTGGCACACTTCTCTAGCTCACGACAGCCCTGTGGCACACCTCCCTAGCTCACGACAGCCCTGTGGCACACCTCTCTAGCTCACCACAGCCTTGTGACACACCTCTCTAGCTCACCACAGTTCTGTGGCACACCTCTCTAGCTCACCATAGCCCTGTAGCACACCTCTCTAGCTCACCACAGCCCTGTGGCACACCTCTAGCTCACCACAGCCCTGTGGCACACCTCTCTAGCTCACCACAGCCCTGTGGCACACCTCTAGCTCACCACAGCCTTGTAGCACACCTCTCTAGCTTATGTAACCCTCCACCTCTCAGCCTCACCATTAACATGCAACTGCCTCAATTATTCATGCACCAACTAACCCAATGTTGAGATAGCTGACCTAGGGAGCAGCTGGTATGTGCAACAGCCACTGGGATCCTTCATTATTTACAATGAAAAAAAATGGAGATATAATCAGTTAATCCACAGTTTTAAAAAAATGCATATTGTGACTTAAGTTGTTTAATATGCGGCTTATATCTAATTAGTGCAATGAGGGTCCATCGATCTTTCTCTCAAACTACAACTTGGCCTCAGTGAAGTAATCAATTCTCCACTCTAACTCTACCCAAATCTCATAAGAAAGTAATCTCTTGAACATTTTCAATCGGCAGGAAAATCCTCCCACATCTAAACTCCCTGTCCTTATAAATATCTTAACACTTTGTCTCTAAGCAACAAAGTAAAAAGTATGAAAGTCGACACTGGTGGGTCCACCCATCAGTCAGAGCATTAAGAATGGTGGGTCTGATACTAGGATGTATGAGTTCCCCCATCAGTCAGAGCATTAAGAGTGGTGGGTCTGATACTAGGATGTATGAGTTCCCCCATCAGTCAGAGCATTAAGAGTGGTGGGTCTGATACTAGGATGTATGAGTTTCCCCATCAGTCAGAGCATTAAGAATGGTGGGTCTGATACTAGGATGTATGAGTTCCCCCATCAGTCAGAGCATTAAGAGTGGTGGGTCTGATACTAGGATGTATGAGTTCCCCCATCAGTCAGAGCATTAAGAGTGGTGGGTCTGATACTAGGATGTATGAGTTCCCCCATCAGTCAGAGCATTAAGAGTGGTGGGTCTGACACTAGGATGTATGAGTTCCCCCATCAGTCAGAGCATTAAGAATGGTGGGTCTGACACTAGGATGTATGAGTTCCCACATCAGTCAGAGCATTAAGAGTGGTGGGTCTGATACTAGGATGTATGAGTTCTCCCATCAGTCAGAGCATTAAGAGTGGAGGGTCTGATACTAGGATGTATGAGTTCCCCCATCAGTCAGAGCATTAAGAGTGGTGGGTCTGACACTAGGATGTATGAGTTCCCACATCAGTCCTTACATTTAAGATGGAATGAGACCAGCAACAAGTACCAACATCCCACCATACAAGCCTGCCATGTTCCTATCTGAATACTTCCTGTAATCGCACATGGTTTGTATTAGAACTATGCAACAAGTCTCCCATGTAATACTAGTGCTGCAACCTTTCAAAGCAATGTATTGATGGGTGGACAGGAAAATCCTCCCACATCTAAACTCCCTGTTCTTATAAACTAAGATATGCATGGGTGCTGGTGAGAAAAAAATATTTGACGGAACATTTTCGGCGAAAAGCGAGCCTTGCAAACTTAACCGAAAAGCGATTGGTGTGGGTAGCCGAGTCGTCAAAATATTAGCCAATCAAAATCCGTCAAACTCTACCGAAGCAGCCCGCAACACCAAAACAAGGCGGCGGCCACAAGCGGTAAGCAAACGACTGAATTTTCGATGTTTTGGGTCGATTTGTGCAATTTTGATGACACGAAATTATTTTTTTTACGGAGGAATCGATTCGATTTGACAGATTTTCCGTTAACGGATTTTAAATTTTGACGGAAATCCGTCTGTAGACGGAGGACCAGCACCCATGGATATGACAGGGAGTTTAGATGTGGGAGGATTTTCCTGCCAATTGAATGTTCTTATTTTCAATTTTCATACCTATGTTGAATTAAAATTATGCTAAGAACATATCCGTTGTTTTCTCAAGAATCAACATAACACACTGCGAGGCAAAGCAAATGTCTTATCAAGGAGAATAATATGGGTGGGTCTGAGGACCACCCGGCGCGTGCCAGGTGCAGGTAATAGGAGGTGAAGGCATTTGTTTAGGGAATAGGTGAAGGCTTGCGGGGTGTCACTGCCATGTGTCCCACACAATGGTATCCCCCTCCTATTCCCCCCCCCCACTCCCGACATCTCATCTACCTTCACCTGTCCACAGCCTGCACCTGGGTCACCCACTCCCACCTGTCACGACTCTGCTCGCCACCTCCATTTATGACCCTATAGGTCTACTATTTCCGTATGAAATGCACACACTGGGTGCCTGAGACTCTGAGGTTAATTTGTTGCAGTTTGGCCTCTGGGATATATGCATAAGATCGGGTAACATAGCTCTTTGCAAACCAACCTTCTATGAAATGGTCATTCAAACACATGGAAAAAGCCTTGCCAGGTTATTCATTGACATATATGCAGGCATAATGAAAATGTGCAGCAGAGGAAGATGTGTAGAAATCTAATGTAGAAATAATTATAGAAAGTCTATTGCTGAATTCAATGCAATGAATTTTATATGCACAGTGAATGATTCTATGCCGCGCTACCTATTTGAATTCTTGAAAATAAGTCATTACATAAATAACACTATCAAGATTTTGATTTATTTTGAAAGAGTGAAAACCATTTCTGAGAGTATTTAGAGAGTTAAGCTGCTTTACATTTAGCATCATCACAGGAATGCAATGAATGTGATGCACTTGACACTTAAAGCTCCTGGTTCAGTTGTAGATGGCAACCACTAACATACCTAATCACATAACATTCATAAATGTCATTAAACACTTGATGATGGTATTGTCACGTTTGTGATGAAGTACTCACATGTGAAGATGGCTGACACAAGAGAGCCTGGAAGTCCCAGACTGGTCTCTGCATATCTCATGATAGATGCTGATTGTCGCGTTCTCATCAGCCCCTAATCTCTCCTATGATAGACTTATCAGGCACGGATCTGACTAATCCACTACGAGGGGTTGGCCAATCAGGGGCCGTCAGTTATTAGGGGTGAACCTGCCACTGACTCTACCACACCTTCCTTATTGAGTACAAAAAATGTGTCAACGTCTTATCTGTAGTAATCCTCAAAATAATGAGTTTGCCTGGTGTGTGTCGGGAGGCACATCCAGATAGATGCTCACACAATTCTTGTCTTCTGGTGCAGTGATCTTCATGCTGTAAACACATTATTCATGTCATTCTAACGTCTTATAGACAAATATTCTGTAAATATCTCTCTGTTTTCACACCCGATAAAGAGACTGCAGCATGTTGTTATAAATGCCTGAGAGTAGACTGAGGCAGGAATAAAGCTTACCTGTCCCTTATATACCTGAGCATGCTGTATAATGCATGGCCAGGCCGTACTACAGTGGGGGCATTCACTCTAAGTATTTGGTTTCCATTCATAAAGACTCCACTGAGCCCAATCTGTTGCCCTGTAATCTAAGCCTTTCTATATATAAAGTTGCCTTGCCCTGTGCTCATAAAGTAGCATAAATATCTCTCTGATTGCAACTTTATGATCCAATCACGCAAAAAAAACAGCCTGACTTCTGTCGTGGTTGTCCTGGTAACCACGATCAAATTTGTTCTCACGTAAAAATCATATATCTTTTGATTAAAAAAAAGAGAAAAGTACTTGGCTCAGTTAAGACCTGGCTCCATCAAAGTCAAGCCATATGGAAATATAATAACAATCCGACTTTCATTTGAAAATATTGGGCTAATTTGACTGCCTATTTCCCCTGACACGACAAAAACTTGTTTTGGGTTTCTATTGCATGACCAGAGATTGCACACCACCATAATCTACCAGCCTGTCTCATCTTAAATTCCAATGGTGAAATTCCATTTGGATCGATCAAATTGCAGAATGAATTGCGCTATTTCATACAAAACCAAGGAGGCATGAATCATGGATCTGTGGAATCTGTCGGCTGTATTTCCATCTCTTACATTGCAAATTAACTAGGCCACCATTAATCTTACCTGGTTGTTACAAACCGACCAAAATAGAAACGTATCTTTTAAGGTGATCAAATATGGATGAGGTTGACTTTTTGGAGGGTGTGTTTTGTGCGGGTGAGGTACAGTTTGTATGTTTTGCTGCGGCATCTTGCCAGCAGGTGCACAATGGCCAGTCAGAACCAAACATCTATACGGTCACACATGAATATGACCAAACAAAGGCACGCAAGCCAATCAGGCGACCATTTTGTGACATGCATCGGCTGGATGTGACCAAATGTTTTCACAACAGCTTTCCTGCAGTCATGCACAACATTATACGGTCATATGTACATGACTCAATAGATGTCTGTCTCCAATTGCCTATCACTAAACTTCTGCCTATCACTATCTCCCCAGTCCTCAACATTAAACATCTCAATATTATTCTATTTTTCATACATGTTTCCTCATTTCAATGATGACTTAACAATGCTGAAGTGCCTCTTTGGTTCAAAGATAAATTGCTTGCTGACATAAACTGCAGCAGGATGAAATTACTGTTACCCAAATCATAGAGATTTTTATATTAATGCCTTAAAGTAAGACAACTGGTAATATGCAAAGCTGAAATCATCCTCCAGTATTCACAAACACAAATATAGAGGGAAGTATCTATAGGTTGTAGGCCGACAGCTTCACTATGTATATATAACATTGGATATAGCTGGCAATACTTGATATATGAGGCCTGTGGACCTGTCGGAAATGCCTGCCAAAATGGTCAACTCAATATAACAACTTAATGTCACACCAGAGACCCTCAAGATTTCACCACTCCAATTTCCTCTCTGTGAACACCAACTCAATTATACACATTTTCACTGCTTGGAGATTTCAGGTTATTTCTCAAATATTCTCAGAAGGCCTCTTTGTCTTGAAGAAATAATTGATCAATCTTTTAGTCCACAGTACAAGGGAAATGGAGCTTTGCAGTGCAAAAATCAAAGGGCAGGTGCTGTGGCGAACTTCTATTGCTTCGCTTTCCCACAACAGCCTAATTACTTTGTATTTATTTTTCAATATATCATACCTTGCTTATCCTACTCCAACCAAAGAAAATATAAAATGCATCTGATAATGAATATTCTTCTAAGCAAATGCTTTGTGATGTGTAAGCAATCAATAAGAAATGGCATGACTTAATTGTTGGTTTGTAATCCCATGTGAGACTTAGATATTTCCAGATCAAGTGTTTCATTCACCAGCAGATGCTGACCTGCCAATTCTAACCTCTAAACTTGGGACCTGACCATAACAGACAGTGCTGATCTAATCAACTACCTCCACAAACCACTCCACTCTTCACAGTTATTACTGAAACTCATATATAGCAATACATAGGACAAGGTGGCCATGGTGATTACATAAACAATAGATGAGGTGTGAAACACATGATATTATCTGCGTGAATGTGTGTGTCTTATTTAGACTGTGCTAATACTGGTTCACACAGCAGACAATGCTGCAGGAGAGGGTTGGGTGAGCTGACAGTGACAATAACTACAAGTTTATTTGTGAAACTGTCTGCTCTGTATTGATCTGCGTCTACTGCGATGGCTTCACATTAACTAAGCCAATAAACCCGCGATATTGCTTCATTCCAAAACAAACGTGAATGCTCTTTGCACACTTGTCATGTCACAAATCACCCGATGCTTCACCACACACTTTTATACCTCACAGATAATGTGTGAATCAATACAATGGCAATTACATTGTTATTGATACTGCTATCACTAGTTGCAAATTTTACACTTGCCTCGGGCCTCTTTTCAATTCCATTTTGTCATATACAATGCCAATAGACACAAATTTCATCAAGTAAAATAAACAAGTTCTTATTGCATGTCGATGGAAGCTTCTAAATTAAATTATCATACTTTTTCTTTCACGATCTCTTTGTGAATTAAAAATCTCATACAGTGGCTAATAAAGAATCTTATAAGCTAGAATTACAATGAGAGCAATATGAGATCCTAATATAGCTAATTCTTGCAGGGTGATATCCTCTTTTCAGATCCCATATCTATACAAAGTGAGAAAAAACATCCCATTAGCTGGGATCTGTAAAGTAGGTCAACTGGGCCAGAGTGATAGAACCCTCCCAATAGCTGGGATCTGTAAAGTAGGTCAGCTGGGCCAGAGTGATAGAACCTTCCCATTAGCTGGGATCTGTAAAGTAGGTCAGCTGGGCAGGAGAGGTGCATGGTGACAAGGATCTGCCATTTTTCTGGTATTGTTTATGCTGGCAGGGCATCGTTGTTGGAGAATCTACTCAGTGTACAGGCCAGCCAGAGTGCATACAGTATGAGGCAGTGACTAGAATATCCCATAACCTAATGCCATCACTTCAGGTGCCTCTCATAACGTAACATACACAAACCCATTCCCAATGTAGGTTTTACATTCAAATCTCTTTTCCTTTTTTCTTATTCAAATCATCAGATTTTATATTCAATCTTTTTTCTGCAAATAAAACAGTAGCTCTAAAAGTATTTGTTATTCCTAACCTGACATTGCAGGTGTGAACACTACATCTGCAATTTATACCAGGTGCCATTTCTAGAGAGTGTTTTTAAAAGAATAGTCTTGTATCCCAGGCTTAGCACCATGGCTGCACTGACCAGTCTAAGATACTCTGGAGTGCTATGATATTGTGTAAGGGGAGTGTTCCAGCTGTATATGGAAGGTGTGGGGTTGACTGGTATCCACACACCCACCTCTTCTGAAAACAAAAGCCCTGTTTGAGTGACGACCAGCCAAGACTCCACCCATCACCAGTCCTGTTTGACTAATCACTTGTTGCAAACTTTCAATGGAAAAGACTACCATAAAGTATTTGTGACTAAGTAACTAATAAAAGTAATATATCTGTATCTCTTGCTGACAATATTAAAATACTGGGGTAAATCTAGACATTTGTAGTAATTCGTCAGGAGAAAGTTCTTTGCTAAGTTCAATGAGTGTTTGCATATAATCCTGTTGAATGGTAGCCATCTGACTCTGCATGAGTTTGAACTGTGGCAGATATTGAGGCCATAATGGAGTGTCTACTTGAACACACTAGAGGTCATCTGCCATCAATCACTACCACTGAGTGGTGCTGGGAAAAGGAGAGGAAAGATAGGATGAAAAATAGCAGCACTGCCCCCTGGTGTCTAAGTGGTGGGATAATGGGGCATATAATGCTCATGTCTACCTGCCCTATATGTCTCTATCAATATCCATGTGCCCTGTATGCTGCTAAGATGGACTAAAGAAATATCTGGGATGCCTACATCAAAATCTAAAACCATTACCATGGTAACCTCCTTCAACTTTGATCTTCATCTTGTGACCATATAAATTATCGTCAAATAAAACTGGTTTTTTCTTTTCATTCTGCAAGCCTTACAAGTAATGATCACAGAATAAATATCTACCTGTAATTAGAGTCAATCACAACAAGATCTGTGGAACTTAACTTCCTTGACTCCTGCACACATCACATACCTGTTTTTATCACAATCCATACCATGCCATATCTTTCTTTTAGAAAATTCCACATAAACTGGAAAATTCACTTAATGCAATAGCTAAACTGTCAGGTCCAGGAAAGACTTCTATGCATGAATCTGGAAGGAATGGCTGAACATATCTTGATCCATGTAGTGTATTCTGCTTATGTTGTGAATTCCTAAACAGGAAGTCATTCATGACAGATAGCTGATAACCTGAAATCTAAATCTTCATATTGTCTTGTACAACCTTCAAGGCCCTCTTATCACCTGGAAATGGCTTTCACCAATTTAACTCTACATTTCCAGTGACAATATTAAAAATTCTGCTTACCATAGTGTGTAAAAAATCCATTCACGCAATCTTGTTTCAATTTGGAAAATCTAATCATGCCATAATAGAGGGCGAGCAATGCAAGGAGGACGTTAGCAATTAGTCTCATGTGCTGAGCAGTTCAGTCCTTGTCTCCCTGTCCTTTCATTATACCAGCGTCCTGAATGAGAATGAGCTCCTTCACTCAGCCACGGGCCGCTCTGCCACCCACACCATCACACACACTGATATTCGTTTGATAGGTTGAGGACAAAGAGAGGCAGGCTGGATCAGACTTGGGTTTTCAAAATGTAGATGAGTTTCTTTCAAGACGAATGTGATTATGCAACCTCGTCAACAGATGCTGACTTGACTGCATGAGACGTGTTGCCTCCTCATGGTAAATGTTGAGCAACAAGTGTAATTGGGTTGGATGATGAATCCATCCACCGTCTGCCTATACAGCCTCAAAGTCATTATCTGCGGTCAACATCCATTCCAAACTATTCCCTCATAACACAGCACCATGGCAACAAAACATATCTCAAATGTGATTAGAAGTTGGCAACATTTTTGCCATGTCAACTTCCCGGGGCATTTTATGACATGGTAAAAATGAAAAATCGGAAGTTATAATGCATGAGTTAGAGTTAATGGAATTCTGGTATATGGTCGGAATTGCTTGTCTTCTTCAATGTTCTCCTGTCTCAGACAAGTGAGATTATACTTCATTGAGGTTTGATTCCCTGATACATACAGGAGAGATTGCTAGCAATGTATGACTCGTCTCATCACAGACGCAATGTATGACTCGTCTCATCAGATACAATGTCTGCTCCTCATCACAGACACAATGTCTGCTCCTCATCACAGACGCAATGTATGACTCGTCTCATCACAGACGCAATGTCTGCTCCTCATCACAGACGCAATGTATGACTCGTCTCATCACAGACGCAATGTCTGCTCCTCATCACAGACGCAATGTCTGCTCCTCATCACAGACGCAATGTATGACTCGTCTCATCACAGATGCAATGTCTGCTCCTCATCACTGACACAATGTCTGCTCCTCATCACAGACACAATGTCTGCTCCTCATCACAGACGCAATGTATGACTCATCTCATCACAGACGCAATGTCTGCTCCTCATCACAGATGCAATATCTGCTCCTCATCACTGACACAATGTCTGCTCCTCATCACAGACACAATGTCTGCTCCTCATCACAGACGCAATGTATGACTCATCTCATCACAGACGCAATGTCTGCTCCTCATCACAGACGCAATGTCTGCTCCTCATCACGGACGCAATGTCTGCTCCTCATCACGGACGCAATGTCTGCTCCTCATCACAGACGAAATGTCTACTCCTCATCACTGATGCAATGTCTGCTCCTCATCACGGACGCAATGTCTGCTCATCATGGATGCAGCAACGTCTGCTCCTCATCACAGACGCAATGTCTACTCCTCATCACGGATGCAATGTCTGCTCCTCATCATGGACGCAATGTCTGCTCCTCATCACAGACGCAATGTCTGCTCCTCATCACGGATGCAACATCTGCTCCTCATCATGGACGCAACGTCTGCTCCTCATCACGGACGCAATGTCTGCTCCTCATCACGGACACAACGTCTGCTCCTCATCACAGACGCAACGTCTGCTCCTCATCACGGATGAAATGTCTGCTCCTCATCACAGACGCAATGTCTGCTCATCATGGATGCAGCAACGTCTGCTCCTCATCACAGACGCAATGTCTACTCCTCATCACGGATGCAATGTCTGCTCCTCATCATGGACGCAATGTCTACTCCTCATCACGGATGAAATGTCTGCTCCTCATCACAGACGCAATGTATGACTCGTCTCATCAGACGCAATGTCTGCTCCTCATCACTGACACAATGTCTGCTCCTCATCACAGACACAATGTCTGCTCCTCAACACGGATGCAATGTCTGCTCCTCATCACAGACGCAATGTCTACTCCTCATCACGGACACAACGTCTGCTCCTCATCACAGACGCAACGTCTGCTCCTCATCACGGATGAAATGTCTGCTCCTCATCACAGACGCAATGTCTACTCCTCATCACGGACACAACGTCTGCTCCTCATCACAGACGCAACGTCTGCTCCTCATCACGGATGAAATGTCTGCTCCTCATCACAGACGCAATGTCTGCTCATCATGGATGCAGCAACGTCTGCTCCTCATCACAGACGCAATGTCTACTCCTCATCACGGATGCAATGTCTGCTCCTCATCATGGACGCAATGTCTACTCCTCATTACGGATGAAATGTCTGCTCCTCATCACAGACGCAATGTATGACTCGTCTCATCACTGACGCAATGTCTGCTCCTCATCACTGACACAATGTCTGCTCCTCATCACAGACACAATGTCTGCTCCTCATCACAGACACAATGTCTGCTCCTCACCACGGATGCAATGTCTGCTCCTCACCACGGATGCAATGTCTGCTCCTCATCACGGACACAATGTCTGCTCCTCACCACGGATGCAATGTCTGCTCCTCATCACAGATGCAATGTCTGCTCCTCATTATGGATACAATGTCATTATCCAGGCAATGCTCCAAGGTTTTCACCCTCTCTCTTTCTGAATCTTGTTTACTTTTTTACATTTGGTGGACACATCTTATTTATTTTTTACATTTTGTGGACACCGGCATCTTGTTTACTTTTTGACATTTTGAGTACACATACATCATAATGCTGAGTCAGACATAAAACAAGGCATGCTTCAGCACCAAGACACCATTTGAGCCACTATTTATACTCACGGAAAGCTTTGTAGAACTCAGTCAGTGCCACGTTCTGGTCCTCGTCCTCATCATCGAAGGAGAGGAGGTCGACGAGTCCACAGAAGCGGGACAGTTTGTCGAGGTGGTCCCTGTGTTCTATGTCCTCCAGCTCCACCTCATCCAGCAGCTGGTTGCTGTTCAGATCATAGTAGTTGAACATAATATTGGCCACAAACTGCTTACCTACAAAAAACAAACAAGATATCTCATGTTATTGTTACATATATAGTGCTTGTTAAATGCTTCCTATGTTTTAGGGAGAAAAATATCGAAAAAACATTCATCTGTTTTATAAATATCAAAGTTGGTGTATACTTTGTATCAGAAATCATATAAACATAAATAATTTGAAAGAAAAACAGAGAGTAATTGCAAATATAGTATTTCATACACAATCCAATTGGATCTGTCTGTCAAATGTCGCTGGTAACGAGATAAGAGATGTTCATGGGCAATGAATAAGTATGGTCTGGGGAAGAGACGGATATAATGGGTGATAATAGAGACAAATAGGGGATATATATCATGGGATGGACACCGCCATCTAATCTGATGACAGTCACTTGTCACAGAAACATATTCCCTGAGAATAAGGTCTGCCTTCAATGTTTATTAACACATTGCTCTGAATCATGTGAGTGCCTATTTTCTGAGTGAGCACTTCTTATTGGGGTATGTGTCGGTCAGGCATGTGGCAGGAATATGTGTGTGCCGGCTGTCGACTCCTCACGGCATCGTGGCAGCCATTTTGATGGCCCAGCCGTGTCTCTTCACGTCTTATTTATGGTCATCTTGCCGAGACTCTTGTACTCTGAGGGCTGAGGGAATCATGCCCGCGGCCAGAGCCCATCAATAAACTGCCGACTAATTTGTATGTGAAGACTCTTCTCGTGCCATTCGCCGATGCCATACATGCCCACAGCCACTTCTCAGTGATAGGTTTTTTGTTTATCAGCCACTTTTCAGGGGATACTTTCCCTGGTGGGGCATGCTGGCTGGGTTTGTTTTGGAGTGCAATGTTCTTGTGACACCACTCTTAGAGCTGTACCTTCAAACACTTGTGGCTGCCATGATATCAAGCCGAAGGCTCCACCTGGGTCTCAAGAGCTGCTCTGCAAATGTTCACCGCCACACATTCTCTGTTGTAATATATTTATATATAGACAAACTTATATAATATATATATATATATAGAGAGAGAGAGAGATCTATATATCTATATAAGCACATATATGGATGGAATAGCTGTGATGATAAAAGATAGGCACTGCCCCAAGGTATTTCCTTTGAATCTATGTGACTTATAGGATGGCCTGTGTGGACAAGAAGGCAGTCTGAGACAGGCCATCCATCAGTCCCTCTGCCACATCTCCCAGACCTCAGCCACGTCTCCAACCTTAACCTCTTGCTCATCACATTCCCCTGTACCACATCAAAATGTTAGATATTTTCAAATATTAATAGCATTTGAGGCAGCACTGAAGGGCGGGAGAGCAACATGTGGAATGACTGACTTATTCAACACATGGGATAACTTACTACTTTCAAAGATGTTTAAATTACTTTTGGTGTATGTTTTAGGGTAGGGTCCCAGCCATCAAAGATGGCCGCCCTGCAGGCAGGATGGGAGATATCCGCCGCCACTGTGTCAAACTCTGAGGCAAGATTCCTGCATTAGTACAATCAATGGGCATCCAGACTCCTGTCGAGAGTCCCGAAGAGACAGATGGACAAGCCCAGACATGGCCGCACTGATAGCACTCAGTGTGGGATAGCAGAGTCGTCAGGTCTCCATAGTGATAGGTTATGGATGACCTGTTCTGGGCATCCCAGCATCTCACTATGTGCAGGCCACTGATGGTTTTGTCAGAGCCTTTTTGGGGTGGTTTCTGTTTGACCATGAAAGCCTGTGAGTGCCCATTGCTCGCACCTCCGGCCTATCATGTATACTGTATATGCTGCAGGCCCCAGGCAGCCTGATGATGCTAATAGTGATGGATGAATACCTCACAATGTCCACACAATGCCCTCAGACTCACCTTGTATCCACCACCAACAATGTCACATACAAGCCACAGCAAAAACTTTCCTGTGACATGTGGCATCAATTACATATCAAAATGATTATTGCATGTATATTCTGAAACATTGTTTCACTTGATGTATTTTACGATGATCTTTCAAACAATACATTTATGTGACCTCTGAGACAATAAATATGTTTCTTATGACATAAGAGACAATGTACATTTGACCTCTGAGAGAAGGTCATTTGAATCTCATAAGGGAAATCCTCTTCCTCATTCTGTACTGCACAAGAAATATCCCAGGAGGAAGATAATTTACACCTGAGCCAAGTCCCAGTGGAGGTGACCCATATGTCTTGGACATAATTTCTCCCCTGAGAGTCCACATGTGGGCCCCACACATTAATGAAAAATGTGACCAACACCTGACTTTCTCAAATTTGGCAGTGTGATAAGTCACATGACCTTTCCATGACTACTTCCTGTCACGGAGTGAAATTATTACACATTTAATGTTAATGCCTACAATATATTTGCTGAAATTTAAGACAATTGAACAAAATATACTGGGAAAAAATGATACGATTCTATGGATATCTCTTCAGAGCATGTGATATCTATACCACTCAGCCTTTATCCTGCTCAATAATCTGATACCCAGATGAAACCTACCTGGGTGGGCTCAGCTTATATAGCAGCATCAACAAGTAGGCATATAGTTCACAAAAAAACACTCAAATTCAATGTGACATGGTCCGCTGTGTTTCCTGATAATCTCAATAATATCATATTGCAAGAAAAGGCTTGGGGATAGATGTACAAAATAAAAAAACGATAATAAAAATTTATATCTGCTATCCATAATGAGTCTAGTGAAGGCATAAATTTCAAAGCATAAAGTATTCATTGTCTGGCAGAGAAATGTAATGGCTCAATATTATGTTTGCCAATTCTCCATTAATGTCTTGTGTCTAAAGGAGCCATAACATGAGAAGGACAAATATATGAACCAATCATATCGAGGGAATTAATCTTGCTGCTGCTTAAGTAGTAGTAATGAGAAGCCATATTGGTTGGGTTTGCAAAAATTGTGGTCACTTGGCATTGAATCTGTGACCAACAGAGTGGCTGCAGTGCATGACCCATGGCCATTAGTCTGGCTTGCACCACACTTGTGCTGCAGACTGCTGGTATTGAAGGTTTTCAGCGAGCCTGACAGCAAACCCCATGGATTTAGTTGGTGTTCAGGTTGGCCCATGGAGATAGAACTGACCTAGATTTACCTTTGCTGAGCTGCCCAATATACAACTTTCATTATATGGGAACTATACCATTGGGATGGAATGCAGCCACCCCAACCATGTCTATATAGTACAGCCATTTACATATATATACTTATATAGATACTGTTATGGTATGAAGCACCACCCTGATATTTGGTATATAGATCAGTATACTTACGAGGAGACTCTGCTCCACAGTTGGGCTCTCCAATGCGGGCACAGTGGAACTGAAGCAGGTTGTTCTTGAAGTGGTCGTATTCCAGGTCAGTGCAGACGAGCTCAGTCTTGGGTTCGATCTCTACTAAGTCATCCTGGGGATTCTGCCTTCCCTTCAGCTTCTCCATGCTCACCTTCACCTTCAAGTCCATCTTCTCCTTCTTCTCAATCTTTTCCAACTTGTCCATCTTTTCCATCATCATTTCCTTCTTTTCCAACATCTCCATTTTCTCCGTTTTGTCCAGTTTGACCTTGAGTTTGGAGTCGAGCCGGTTCTTCCTGTGGTGGCGTTCTTTGGTTGTTTCATCCACCACATGCTCAACACGCTTTGGTACTTCTGTAAAAGAAATAATAAAATGTCATTAAACCATCGCAATGTCATCTAACCAATTACATAATACTTCAATCAGGTCTATTGCAAGATCACTGTCTTTTTTAAATTGCTATACAGATTTTAATACAATTATCATAAAGCACCTGCCCCAGTGACCTATAATTAATTGAGTGCTAATAATGGGCCCTGTCTTAGCATTGCCATAGGACTCACATGGCAGGGTTCTGTACAATCTAGTAGGATTTAATGTTGCTTGTTTTATATACCATTGGTTTTTATTGTTACAATCCTTGCAATTGTTGTGCCTCTCACTAACCAAATGAAACAGGTGAAATTGGTCTGATCGGATCTGGAATACCTTTGATATCAGATACGTGTGAGTGAATTTCTGCATATGACTAGTCATATATGTATGTAGCAAGTGAACCTTGTGATAAGTGACTGATACTTTAAGTCTCCGCGTGTTCTATTTGCATCTGTTGCAGGAGTACTGATTTGATGACCTTCCACATTGTGACATGAATATTGATACCATGAGCAAGGTGGATGCTGACTTTTCCATTTCCACCAAATTACTTCCTTTATTTGTTACAGCAACAACTGGCACAGGATGTGTATACTGCTATAATCTGTTGGATATCCTGCATTGGGACACCAACCACCTGCACCATACATCACACGGCGGCGGCCATGTTGTCATAACTACACCCGACCTTGGTGTTGGTGGCTGCATCCAATAGGTCTGTGATTTAATGGCCCATGTAGACCGGGCCATTAGAATGGTACCAGAGAACAAAGACACTAGCTGCCTGACAGGTCACATCCCTTTACTGGACACTCTCCACAAACATCACGGACAGAGGTACACACATTAAGACAATGTCACAAACCCATAGGTCAATAACACATCAGGGAAAAACAGCTAGCATTGTCGACCAGCATTCTAACACAGTACATGTGCAGTGTCGACTTTCAGGTAAAGCAATTTTGACATATATAAATATCAAAACAACTGATATCCAACTCGATGCAGTAAAACTAATCCCTAAGAATTAAAGGCACAAGACGAGATTATGGGTTTGGGGTTCATTTGTGTTTTGGATGAGATGAGGTCTGATGACAGTTGAATAGACTGCCAATGTTGGTAATTTCAAGCAGTAATGATACCTCAGGAGACCCATTAGGCTATGCCAGGCTAGTCAGCACAAAACATGAAACAAATAGCAAGTCCAGGTGATGACCATTATCAGACATACTCCGCACATCTCTGCACTCATTATGCTCAGTGCTGACACCTCCTGCTACTAGTGTATAGTGGGGCTCCTGTGGGGATCCCATGGGGCTCCTATGGGGCTCCTGTGGGTCCTGTGGTACATATGTGGCAGATATCTTTTGACAAAATATATCTATCGAGTGGCAAGAAACTGTCTGAGTACAAAATAAATTTGAAATATTGAAAAAAGATGAGGCGTGTAGTTTGCACCACCCACGTTATTTCTTGCCGCTGTCTATGGACGTCTACTGAGTTGATTATCTGTCCGTGACAGCTCCTCCCCCTAGACCTGCCCCCTATCTCTGCCACTGCCATGTCCTGGTCTCCTGTCTAATGTTACACAACTCCCCTTCCACTGAGCACTACCCTTATGTCATACATTCATCACAACTGGTCCCCTCTCCCGTCTGTGAGCTGCTGACAAGGATCTAATGCCTCTCCAAACAATGTCTCATCACAAGTAATCCCTGTCTCACATCACCAGTTCTATTTTCAATATTTCTGCTGATTCATAAAAGTCCAAGGCTCAGACTACAATGATAGTATTACAAGGCAACATTAAAAAGACAACATTAAAATATGTTTAAACATTATTATCAAATTGTATCTTGGTATCATTTTCATTCATAAGAATATTTAGCACTATACAAACTATAATCAGACAATATGCCAATTCAGTTATTAAAAGCAAAAAGGTCAGAAATGTCAGCTCATCTGCTTCTGATTACTTTCTCAACATAAAGTGGTTAGCTCTATTTCAGCTTAAGAATACTGATCCAGAAGTACCATGAATGATACAGTTTTCATTTAAGCAATAATATGCCCAACAAATCTTATTTGGAATTGGTCTGCAGTGTAGCAGTTCCATGCCCACACCAACCATTATGTTTCCTGTTGTTAATAGCTGGCTGTTTCCAGAATGGTTTAAGCAGGACCCCTCTACCTTATTGTAGCTTCACACAACATACTGAGCATATATACCACGATCTGTGAGCTGTTTCTTTGTCTTCATGCACTATCATAAACAAATAACTCACTCCCTATCTGCACAGGCATGGACTGTGGTCATAAACCATTTATATGCAATAAAACTGGGTTGCTTAAAAGTTAAGACATAAAGAGTTTTGTTTATAGCAGCAATGTCTGTCAATCATCATCAACTGGAACATTTTATTTGATATATTGAATGACTAGGCATTAAATTGAGTTTGTTTATTGTGGTATAAACCTGAGAACAGTTTGGATCATTACCAGTATTTTTTCTCAGGGAAATTTGCTTTCCAAAAGAGCAGTAAAACAGCCATTGCAGGCCATATTCTCTGGTGTCAGGTTCTGCACAATCTCCTGTGGGAGTTTGCTTTTGACCAGACTCTGTAAACTGGGTTGTGTTTTTACCAAAAGACAAGACATTAAATTGAGTTTGTTCATTGTGTGGTAAACTCAAGAACAGTTGCATTCATTACCATATTTTTTCTCACAGAAATTTGCTTTCCAAAAAAAGCTAAATAAAACTGCCATTACAAGCCACATGCCCTGGTGCAGGGCTTTGCCCCTTCTCCTGTGGGAGTTTAATATTGACCAGATTCTGTGAAATGGGTTGTGTTTTTATTGCAGAGAGGTTATAGGCCACAGGTCTATTACCCTGAACATATATCTTGTCCAATCTGACACCCTATTGTTCTTTGCCATTGTCTTCAGGAAAAGCCATCCTCGATGGCAGTGGTGCAAGAACTTGAAATGATGCTTTAAGAATGTGGGATGAGGCAGTGAAGGGGGAAACTTCCTAACCAATGCCACTGCTTGGAATTATACTCCTGAGAATTGAAAACTTCATGGGCTTGAGAGCAATTTTCAGATTAGACCAATTGGGATAGCCTGTGATGACTATATTCCGATGGCC
Source organism: Amphiduros pacificus (assembly GCA_949316495.1). NCBI lineage: Eukaryota > Metazoa > Annelida > Polychaeta > Phyllodocida > Hesionidae > Amphiduros > Amphiduros pacificus. Next base: position 5,943,701 of record OX439002.1, read on the forward strand.
ATTCATATGGCAAGAATCACCGTAAATGTAGATTGCAATTATTTTATTCACTACAAAACTTGGAACTGATTTGATGTGATTTGTTACTACTTCAAGAAGAAATAATTATGGGTAAAAATTGTAATGAGAAAATGTTAACAATCATCGTTACTTATCACAAAAAGCTTAAAATGTGGGAACAAGCAAACCTGTCTCAACATTCTTTGCATTAGTTCTCTTTCTTCTCACTATTGTCTTCAGTGAAGGTCTTGCTTGATGGGTCCAGTGAGACAAACTTGGCTAATGTAAGATTAGCTCATGATGAGCAACTGAGAGGGTTGAGATGGGCCAAATAATGGCCAAACCTAGAGAGGGTACGCTGCAGAAGGTGGTGCCTGCTGGGAGCAAAGTGCTTCCTGTGAGGACATCTGCTTCACAACACCAATTGTTCTATGCTGAGGAAGAACACATAGAGACCTTGGCACAGATATGTCCTGCACACATAGTGGTGTGTCCAATCAATAAAGGGCAAGCACACATTGTACTAGCAAGCAACATTCAATCTCAGTAATGCAGGATGCATATCCTTCAGCCACAAGTCTACATGGCACCTCTACATCTCTGTGATACCAATCCCAGCCACCTACATTGTATGATGGTTGGACAGTCTTACAAGTCTACATGGCACCTCTACATCTCTGTGATACCAATCCCAGCCACCTGCATTGTATGATGGTTGGACAGTCTTTTAAGTCTAAATGGCACCTCTACATAAATCTGATACCAATGCCTTTTTTCAGCTACATACATTGCACTCTGTATTGACAGTCTTGCATACAACTTCATATGACAACATGACATCTTTGTGACTCTGACGGAACTTGTCTGCCACATATATTGCACATGATGTTGCATGTTTTAAATACAACTCTATAAAGCTTTTGCATTTTTCTGTTGGGCTTTGCATGCCACCAGGTGTCAGGTTTGCTAGACAACTAGTGACCTGATTCTTATAGGCAGGAGAATACAGGCCACAATAAAAGCTGTGTCTTTCTACCATTCAAGTGTGAGATATCTAAAAGCTTCACTGAAGAATCAATGTCTATAACAAAAGAGTCTTCTGCAAATAAAACAAAACAAAAACTGAGTACAGGCAAATTTAGTCATGACAAAACACAATTAGGTATTACCTATACAAGATATATGTTTGCACCTAATGGGTTTGGGTTGATTCTATAACGTGAAGCATTGTAGGTGTTATGACAATTATATTCTGTAGCTTTTACGCTAATGATCCTTACAGACTCTATAAACTGCGTGCATAAAATGTCATTTAGTTTTCACCCGAAAATATGAAATGTGGCTTTACACGTCCGTTGTGCAGGCATTGTGTAAGTCTTCTTCTATTGAGCGAGTGGCCATAAATGCTGCCAGACATGGCAATTATAGCAGTGTGGTGAGAACCTGCCTTGTGGCCCATATGGCATAACTGTATACCTCCCAGCTACTGTACTACACCCCAGACACCACAGTGTTATACATAATGAGGCTGGGTTGTCCTAGCCTCCTTCTAATGAGCTTCTAGCATAGATTGCCATGAGCAAAATCTTCACTAAGACATCCTATTTGGTACAATATATAATGCTGTTCTGTCATAGGAGACAGGGTCTAATGTGCAGAATAAAGGCCTCAAAATGTAACTTATATTTGTCAGGATTCTTCATTGTTACATTCATGGCAGATTTGATAACTTTTATGGCAATTATGGCTCTGGAAATGTACACTGGTATTGTTGTAAGAGAAACAGTCCATATCATGACGTGCGCAGCAGGATCGGTCCATAACAAGACACATGCAGCAGGATCAGTCCATATCATGACATGCGCAGCAGGATCGGTCCATAGCAAGACACGTGCAGCAGGATCAGTCCATAACACGACACGTGCAGCAGGATCAGTCCATATCATGACACGTGCAGCAGGATCAGTCCATATCATGACACATGCAGCAGGATCAGTCCATATCATGACTCGTGCAGCAAGATCAGTCCATATCATGACACATGCAGCAGGATCAGTCCATATCATGACACATGCAGCAGGATCAGTCCATATCATGACTCGTGCAGCAGGATCAGTCCATATCATGACACGTGCAGCAGGATCAGTCCATATCATGACACATGCAGCAGGATCAGTCCATATCATGACTCGTGCAGCAGGATCAGTCCATATCATGACACATGCAGCAGGATCAGTCCATATCATGACTCGTGCAGCAGGATCAGTCCATATCATGGCACGTGCAGCAGAAATAGTCCATCGAATGAAGCATGCAGATTTGTTTGTTTTTCTGGGGGTTTTACATTACTTTCAACATTATTTCAGTTATTTTCATGATGAGACCTACATGTAGCAGATATAGTGCTGCCTCACTGAATTGTCATGTTGCAGGATCCTTGACATGACAACCCATCCGGTCACAGATTTACAAGGACATTGGGTTTGTCACATTAACAGGACCCCTGTTTGCTCCCTGTCCACGTGTCAGACCCTACCATCTATGCACCATCTCATTCATAGCATCAATTACTCCATTCTTGTCCAGATAAAGGATTAAGACAGTAAATAGTATTTTCTGCATAAAAATTTACATTTTTGATAATAAGTGAGTCTTGGTGCAATAGAAGAGGCTTAGAAAATTATCTGTCATTGTCTGTCAAGCATAGACACACAAATCCCCCATCAAGTCCAGTTAGATACTCATATCTTAGCAAGCACAAAACACACCCCCTCACAAGTACAGCTAATATTCAATTTGCAACTTTCCTTCTGTGGTAATCAAATAAATAGCTTCCACCAGACAGCTTCTTCGGGGAAATAAAGCCAAATCAAAGACAATTTTCATTATGGTATGAAGCCAAGCAAGGAAAATTACTGAATTGACAGGGTGGGAGTGTCTTTAAGTAATGGGCAGAGAATATTATCCGAGCCAGCGGGATCCTCCTTTAAATATAACAGGGAACATATAGCAAGGCAGAGGAGCTGGGAATTACATAACATTCAATTACAATGCCTTGGTGGTTTATAAAAGGACAATTTCTCTCTATTAAAATACCACTCAAAATGAAATGTTTGATGGAGTAAAAGCAAAGCTAGTACACTGAATTTCATATATCTGCTTCCTAAGATGCTATATAGACTAGAAAAATATAGGATTTTGGCTAAATTAAAGCCAATGTTATGATAACATTTGTGATCAATAACAACAAATGATGAGGAATCTTCTCTCAAAACATGACCTGACCTGACCTAGTTACACTAAAAATGTCAGACTGTCAAGTGGAAAAGAAAATGTTTGTGTCTAAACTAATTTTTGAGAAGGATTGGAATGTTTATCAAGTTTAACTATTTTCTATGAAAGTGATAGCCAATTTGCCAGCCAATGAAAACTTGACCTGGCAGTCGGCATCAATACTGAGACCAAATAACGAGTGTGAATGCAGACGGTCACAACATATAAAACTTTAAGACACCACCTTTTTAAAGTCTAATTTCCAGCAAAGTCTGAGTGGCTAAATCTTGTTTCCTAACCCAGACCCTGAGAAGGGAACAATATCAGTTGATGCTTGGCAAAGTGCCCGCCCATCGCTAACATTGATTGGTCGACAACGTAACACAGAGCCTCATTCTGGAAGCTGATCCAATTTGTTCTCTCCGGAGCATCAGCACTGGGATCCATTTTAGCAAATAATGGAAAATATTGAAAGGGTGTGATGCAAATGCTTTCTGCAATCAATGAAATATTTGATTCTATTTTTAGGATGACTTATTTTCACATTTAGTCCTGGAGTAAAAAAACCCATTGATTACAGGGTAGGAGTAAATGTGACTTGCTGTTTGTGGATGCTGGTGGTTTGGCCATGCTGGAGGTGGCACTGACCTGCTTAGACGGCCGAGCCTGGTATGGGCTGCTCAATGGCTGAGGTAGGCCCCCTTCATGGCCTGATGAAGCAGCCAATTTACACTCACACGAGATGCCATTTAGAGGAGGTAGCTAGAGTTGGGTGGCTAACATCATATACATGCCATAACTGTGAACAGCCTTGCCACCTGGTCAACCACGCCACCTACTGGGCTTATAATCACTCACTGATCCCTTCCTCCTTCACACACTGGGGTCACATCTTTCTCTGATCCCTCCCTCCTTCACATTTGATCAACTTTGACTTCTCCATTCCAAACATACACGCCCTACAGACAAGACAATTAAACCCAGGTTGACTAACAACAGATTACTCAATCTTAAATCACAGCGGGTTTTGCCCAAGATGCTTTTCTGTTGAAAAATATCTCATTTGATTTTTCTGCCCTGGGTTACTATCAAGTACAGAGTTAATTGACCTTTAGTTCAATGAATTATTTTCAAAGATAAACTAAGTTGTGACCTCTGAGTAATTGAGGTAGGTAAGTTCAGAGCCTGCTTCAGGGCACCATCACCTTTGACCGCTGTCTCTCCCTCCATTCCTCTCCCATTCTTTGCTTTATATTTGCTAACATAGCCCCACAAAACAAGGTAACATATTCATTGTAGTGAGCAGCAAGTGAGTCCAGGTGATGAGTCAGGGAAGGATGGTGGTCCACAAAAATCACAATCTTATTGCATTAAACTGCAATCAATACTTGAGTCATGATGTGACTTTCAGGCAAAATATAAAACAGGTACTGCTAACCCTGTTTTTACACAAAGTTGGAATAAAATATTTATGTATTCACTTAATCTTTTAATGTGTTTACTAAATCTTACTCATGTTACTGTTCAAAAATCTAACCTGTAAACTTTTTGTCATCTTTCCATTTTCTGAAGAATGCCTGCATTATATATGTATGTTTGAAGGTATCATGGGATTATCCACAACAATACATGGTGAGCAATTATAGCGTAAGGTTTCTCCCTTTGTGCTATGCTTTTAAGATGAGAATCTGAATGTCACTATCAAAGTCTCTAGATAGCATTTCATTTAAGTCACGCACTGGACAGGTCATTACACGGTACTAGCAACCAATCAGGAAGAAGCACCAGTTACTATGGCAACAATGACCTGTTGCTGCCTGCAATTTTGAAGCGATGACTTATTGAGAAGTTTGATAAAAAGTGTTGTGCTGTCCTGGCAATGTGGGTCTCGGATATTGTACTCATGTGGAATAATGACCTGCAGGGAAATCTTCACATAGGTCAAATGACTGGTGATCTGCAGCTAAATGCCATGTGACCGTCAGCGCCATCTGCCGAGGCTCATACCTACTTGATTTCCAGACATTGGGTCCTCCTCCATATCACATAATCTCCTGCTGAGCTTGACCTATTCCTCTGACATTTTCCACTCATTATAATCTGATCATGTTTATTTTACCATCAAAACATAATCAGTATTTTAGTCAAAGTGAGTGAGACCCAGGACATACAGGTGCTGCCCCCTGCATCCTTCCTCATATTGACGTGCATTAATAATGACAATGAGGCACTGAAGCATAATTAGATTTGGAAGTCCATTTTGAGGGGATTATTTGAGCTTGACTATTTCATTAGTCAGTCTTGTAGTGGATATGCAAAGAGACTAGACAGTGCATTAGTATCGGCAAATATAAATCTTGCAACATTAATTCTTCATCAATATCTCATAACCCTCTTTTATATTTCATAAAAACAATGATACTTTACAAGAAAATGAAAATATCTATTAAGCCTCCTGGGCAAATCTTAATTGTCTCCTTGGCAGACACTAAACTCTTTAGCAGACGCTGTGCTTTGCTTCCATAATTAGCCTCATGCAGCACATGCATTCCCAGACAAACATGGTCTGGGGAGGAATATCTCTGGCCAAACTCCCCACAACCTCTGCAGATAGTTCAAAAGGCAATTAAACAAGCTGTCACGCCAAATGTGTCAGCAATGAATGTTGTAGGCTGGGATCTGGCCTATGGATTCATATCTTAATTACCTTACCAGGATACACTCTCCTGCTCTGCTCTGGTAGACCATCAGATGCATGGACAACTCATTTGCCTTTTTCATGTGCAGGGAGAGCAGAACATGAACAAATTATCAACTTGTGGTTTCCCATTTCCCTTGTTCAAATTGTGGGAAATAGTAAGTTTCTACCTATTTCACTTATTCATAAATTTTCAGCATTTTTTACATGTACAAAGATTTCATCTTAAGGTGGTTACAGCTTGTTTAAAATGCTTTGAATTACATATTTTCTAAAATCATTTATCTTTCTTCTTATTTTGACAGTGGAGAATATTTGCAACATTTTGATAATTGCATATTCAAGGCTTCAATAATCTGCAGTGTTCTTCAGGCATTCATGTTAGAACTCTCCCTTGTTTGAATTCATCTTTCGTTTTTTCAAGGCTTAGAGTGCACTTCTTTGTAACAAATGCTGAATTCATTTGTGCCTATCTCCTCCCTCATTATTTTCAAATTCTTGTTCTGCACTTGTTCAGAAGTCAGCAGATTTATCTTTGAGGTTTCTTGTGGACGTTTCCTCAGAGAGGAGACGTCGGCAAGGCTGTCAGATCCGCATGCTTTTACTATGAATCCCTACCATCTGTGAGGTGTGTGCAACCTTCCTCAGATTACATCCACCAACAAACAGTGCCCTCTGGGGACAGAATATCACCATTCAGATTTCTTCTCAAAATAATATCACAACCAAGGAGCTTCCCTTGGGTCTCAATCTGTCAACTTTGATATCTTTTCTAACCTAATTCCCAGAACAAAACTAATTCTTTGATGATTAATCTTGTGTGGAAAACATCCTGTGTACCATCCTTAGATATAAGCAGCCATTAGTCTCTATACCCACAATGTTTAATTCTAATTTTCATTTTTTTCTGATACAGTATCCAGCTTGTCATTTTTTTCAACATAGAAAATGATTAACTTTGGATATCACATATACAAGAGAGATATTTATGGAATCTTTGTCTCAACATATCATCTTCCTATAAACTTAAACTACAATCTCAGCAAACATATCCTGGGCAGGTTACATATTGCAGTTCAGACAGGTCCTGATTGATCTGCCATACCCTAGAAGCAGCTCAGGTCATTTTATCAACATGTTGACATAGGAACAAGGTCAACATTGTGACAGCCATCATGCCTCCAATCTGTATGACATCCTGCTGCAGAAGCTGCCGTGGTCACCAAGTGAGAGGGCAATTTTCCTGAGATAGCTTCTGTCACCAAAATGATGAATTTTGACAGAATGAGACAACACAGACATCCAGGGAGCCTTGTTTTGTCCTTATTTTATTTATTTGGGACCGATTAAACACTGCATGCTTAGAATAAAAGGTCCTCCATAAATTCCCTGCTTGGCAAGGTGAAGTGGAGTGGAAAATCACTGCAAGGAAATCAGATGACAGAATCCATAATTATACCTGCCACATTCCACAGGTGAAAGGACTTATTCTTCAACATTCTAACAAAGACTTCCTCTGAGCACAGCTTTGTACCATCTATTCCCACTTCAATACCAGTCATGTCATCTGTCAGCTTCCAAGTTTTTTCTAGCAGTCTTTGGGGTTTTAGGCAGCCAGGCTAAATTTAATTTCCATTTGACAGAGCTTCGTTGCTGAGTGAGACGTGTGTTGCCATGGACAACGATGTGCCTGCTTATCCCGGTATGAATCTGGTTGCCAACTTTGGCCCACTTATACAGCAGAACGAAGTGGATTTTATTGACTGGTCACAGCCCGTATGTGTCTTCTCTAAATCTGGATGCAATATACTGTATGACCTTGGCCGCTTGTGGGGCTCTGGCTGAGAGACAAACAAGGGCCAATGCACTGCTTCTCTACTTTGCTTACATCATCAAATCATCTCTTTGATGGTGATTTTTACCTCTTTCAGGCATCTCTTTCAAGTTAATTTGTATAGTAAGAAATTGTGGTACTCTTGCCATAATATGACATCATATGTATCTTCCAATAAGGAAAGGTCCTTAAACTGAATGCATCTGTAATGACCATGCCTCAGTCTGGATTGTTGGCACCAACATGTGTCATACTTTGTGCCTGAGCAATAACTGCCATTTATACTGCTCATTTCCTTTTTATCATTCCAATGTGTGCAGGATCTACTGCTTGTTTCATGTTGAGCCCATAACAATGTGCAGAGGGATGTTGAAAGGTGGCGGATGGCCAGTCTCAAACGCTAATGAGGACAAAGTACAGCTGAATAACAACGTGAAGCGCTTGGCCTCGGTCCAGCATTAAGTATGTTCTCACAACATCTTGGACACTGCTCACTAGGAATGCTATAATCAATTCCACTCTTGTTATCGGATGAAATTCCACTCCAAAGCTCATACATCAATTTACAGATCTGACTCACAGTACAGGACTTCTGCCTTCCCAAGAGAGGGGGATCTGTCAAAATAAGACCAGCAAGCCCTGAACAGCTGATACGATAATAAATCCAATTTTGGAAGCTGACCATCATATCCATATTAACTCTCTCTCCCCGATCCCCGATCCCCTCTCCCCGATCCCCTCTCCCTGATCCCCTCTGCATGAGCCTGTTTGTCTACCAACCCTGGCATTAGGCAAAGACTCTGAGAGTCATTGTCACCTGGCAATAAGCAGCTTACTATGATAGATAATTCTGAAGTGTCTAAGTCATCCTCTGTGGATTGTCTATAGATACTGCCCATGCTGCAACAACCCCAAATAGAGGTACAACCTTGAATAGATGTCACATGGCGAGAGATACGACCCTGAATAGATGTCACATGGCAAGAGATACGACCCTGAATAGATGTCACATGGCAAGAGATAAGACCCTGAATAGATGTCACATGGCAAGAAATAAGACCCTGAATAGGTGTCACATGGCAAGAAATACAACCCTGAATAGATGTCACATGGCAAAAGATACAACCCTGAATAGATGTCACATGGCAAGAGATACTGCCCTGAATAGATGTCACAGGGCAAGAGATACTGCCCTGAGTAGATGTCACATGGCAAGGGGTACAATCTTGAATAGGTGTCCCATGGTAAGAGATATAACTAAATGTCTCCTGATTTGTACCGATTGAGAAATTGGTCACATTTATGTCCTCATCATGAGCTTGGTAGCAGTTTCAGAATAAAAACATTGGCCGAATGCTTAAAAGCTATGCTACAAAATGTTTTTGGATAATGTTGTGATTATTTCTGAATAATTCCTGCAATTTGCTTTATAAATGGTAATGTTCATTTGGCCAGTTTTACATGTTGAGGTGCAGTCAATATTTCAAGTAATATATCCAATATGGTGGCCGAATCACTTGCCCTAACACAGCTTTTTTACTGTTCCGTCACTGCTGTTGATGCTAATTTTAGGAAATACTTTAATACTGATAACATCTCCGATTCCTTTTCTTTTAAAGGACATTCAAAGTTTTCTGAAATGCAAACCTCTTCTATTTCATCTTTTCTGTCATTTCACCTGCACTTTCTCATGTCAAAATACATTGTTGAGCATGAAAAAATTCAAGGACCTGATCATGACATCCTGTCAAGATTCTTTTTCAAACATGATAGAATAGTTTCAATATGAGACTTTCCTATCATATTGAAGTCTTACTTAAAGATAGATACTTTTTTACCAAACCACCACCCAAATCTATACAAATGGACTAGGTCCCTTTCTGACCATATTGGTTCATGTACAACCCAAACAATTTTGGTTTTGCATGAGCCCAAACTATCAGACATGATATCATTATGCATTTATGACACTATTTTAGAGCCCTGTCACCCTAGAAATAATAGCTACTGAACAAAATAGTTCCAAACCGTGGCAAATCCCTGATGAGACTTCAGATAAAGTTGGAACCCCTGGAAGGAGCCACATCGCCATCTGTTATACCTTGCACTTTGTCGGTTCAAATATACCTTAAAGATATATGCTTTTTTCAACAATATAAGAATATGTCCCACCTTGCTTAGCATGTTTGCACTGATGTCCAGTGTGGTCAATGCCGATATGAATTCCTCGGATACAAGCCATACGGTGGAGCTCGCAGTGGCTGGGGTAGAGGTTTCCATCGGATCCACAAACCTGCTTCGTATGGGCCTTGCAGTAGTCCTGATCTGCACACATACATTCTCCACGCCCATCTGGGGTCACCCGGCACACCCGACCATAGTGACAGTATACGTCCTTACATGGGTCTACAAATACACACAATAACATGGAAATAAATAAACATATCTCATTCTCCAAGCATTTGTATAAAATACCCACAATATGCATATGCAGATTACAGCTCATATAAAAAGCATTCAGTGATTCATAGTTTCCAAGCGTGCTTTGCCTACAATATGTTTATCACCATGCATGCTTAGGGATTTGAAATCAATAAACATCCAAGTTATGTTTCTCCTTCTAAGTATGTAATGAACGTAATGAATATAAAAAATGAATATAAAAAAGTTTGCATGATATATTTGCTCCTCACAGCAACATTAAACTACCAAGTTTTCCCAACAGAGTTAATGTTTATTTCACAGGCAAATACCCAAATAGATATTTCATTCTGCTTGAAAATAAAACAGTCATGAATTTGGAAAGTTGGCCTAAAATGACTACCACAACTTATAGAAGAGTTTAGTTGGAGTAAAGCCAGCGTGCAGCCTCTGAAGAACTCCACTTCCTGTTCCCCGGGTCACATGATCATCATGTGATCTATCAGTGTCAGTCACCCAGACTTCATTAGACTGGCCTCCTCTCTTCATAACTAATTACTGCTATCTTTTCTAACAGGATGCATCCAGGCAAAGTGTTTTTAAGATGGTGTGAGTATACTGTGAGGTCAACCTCTTAGTCTGCGAACAAGGTCTTTTTATCCATACAAACTAATGACGTGACAAATATTCATCCTTGAGAAAGCTTAACACAAATCAAGGAAAAGTTTAATGTTCTCTAATCAACAAAAAAATGGATGGTTCAACGTTGAATTACAGATCTACTGTTTGACAAAAAAGAATATGTTATGTGTCTTAATCCATCATGTAAGTAGACAATCACAGTTCCTAATTATGACAGACAGAGGATTTGAAAAATTTCCAGCAATTAATTAGGATTAACGTAAATGATCTTCATGCATGGGATTGAGCTAAAAATAGAATCGGAACAATGCATCATGCTTTCATTCAAAAATGAAATTAAATTCTTCTTTGAAACTATATGAATTTTAATTCCACAACTATTTTTTGGGTGACAACTTGATCTTGGTCTCATTAGTGCTGTTCACACATGTAGCGTGATTCCTTCACTTTATCAATCTTTCTCATGTAGGATCAAAACTTGGGCACATCAAAATTCATGACTGTATTAATTTCACTCTGCTCGGCCAGTTTTATCAATCACAGATTAATTGGTGGGTAACTGATCAATCATAACTCATCTGACACACAGACAGCTTCCAAATTGTCAACTTTGTTAAGTGCACGTTTGTTATTTCCGATTTTCTCCATTTCCCACTTTTTCTCTCTGCCCATATGCACAATTTGTGATGTGAATTGAACAATAATCAATAAGTAATCAATAGTGTATCCTGACCTGGTGACTGGCTACTGCTGCTGAGGGGTGAGAGCTGGTTTCTACATGCACCCTATCCTACCTAACCTACTTAGCTCTCACACCATTTCTCCTGGTCTCCAGCCCATAATATGCCTGCTGGCACAAAAAAACAGCCTGCTTGCCAAGTAACCCTACCAGATGTACATCTGCCCTGATCTAAATCAATAAATGATCAATTATAATATATATGTGTATATGTTACCACCCAAAGTCTAGAAAGTTTCAAAATGGTGACGCCCTTCATGAACTCATCAAACTTATTTTAATTTATCTCAATATTTGAGTTGGAATATGTGTTTCCATGAGTGTTATCTGCAGGCAAGCCTGGCAAGTTCTCATTATGTATTTCATAGCTGTCCTCTGTATTCCACACATTAGCCATCTATCATTAATTCTCTTTTACATGTCATGTGATCTTATATCACCGCTGTTTTGTATGTATCCCTTTCTATCTAGCCACGCTCTATGTTTTATAAAGACCCTTTTATTTCAAAGTCAAAGTCTTGGCAGCTGCTATCTAACCCATTTAGTACTGCATCTGAATGCCAGTTCTTGTATACACCACTCATATCCATATTTCATGGCTATTTTCACACTGTTTTGTCCGCCATAATTCAATATATGTGATCTATGGAGTGATTCTTGCAGCATACCGAGGTTATTAACAATAGGAGGCCTATATCTCCTACTTTTATTTCACTTATACCTTATATTTGGACTATTTCTCATATAATATCATATCCACTAGAGTAATACCGTTGCCATAGAAACCTGTGATATTTCTTGCAAGCGAGTTGTTAAAAGTTTATAAAGTTGACATATATGTAACACTTCCATGATGTATTTTCACTAACTCTTTATCATAAAAGGTTACATCCATTATTGTTGCAATTACCTGTGTGTTATACTTGCAGAGGTCATGACACAACTCTGATGTAATTAAACAGGACGAAAGTTTGAAATCCATTATAGATATTTTGACTCATGAACTTTTCACATGCAATGCAACATTTATTTGAAATATTTAAAACAGAATTGAGTTTTGTCTATTTGTGAGTTGTAAGGATGATTTGCAGGTATATATCAATATGATACATCACTATGTTGTGGTCTATCTGTGTCAGGGATATGTCGCTGCCTCTCATTTATAATAGCAACAAAGGAACCATCAGTGTGGTGTGCATGTCGGCCATTTACAGCTTTCAATACCTTTTGTTGCAATTAGGTTTGGTAAGTTCAATATAACCGATACATTTACCATGAATCTTATGAGCCATTAGGAGCTTTTACTGGTTCTATTTGAGGTTCCAGTGTGATGGAGGTGCACTGACCCTCTCAGTGGACATAACCCCTCCCCAGGCCCCCAGCATCAACCCCCTCGTGACCTCCCTATTTGCTCTCTATGATATTACTATCTGTCCACAAATTAAGTCCGGCGGACAGAGTCACACAGTTGGAAAATGATGTTAGTCATGAGGGAGGGATAGAGACTGGACGTCTCAGACTCATTCCACCATACAGCCTTGAGACAATGGGATTCTCCATCATAATATGACAACTGGGTCAAGCAATATCTCCTGCCTCATTCTCAAAACATCCAGCAAAGGTCATGACCTTTCAAATTTGCCAATGGGAAGAATATCACATATATATGTGGTTTGCTTTTTGGAATTTTTCAAATGTGATTTTTCATGATAATCATTACTATACGAAAATCATTATTTCCTAAAAGTTCATTAATGATTCTTCTCATATATTGATGGTTTTCAATGATTATCAAAACGTTTTGATGTCTCTCACAGTTGAGAAAACGCATATAATCTATCAGCGAAATTAAGAATTCCTTTTCCATTTTGATTGAAATTCTTCTAATATGTGAGATTAAGAACTGAATGGAACCACAACATAGCTGCCAGAGCCGAACAATAGCTGAATAATTAATTACTCTGCATGGAACAAACAGGCCAGGACAGCAAGGCATATCTGCTGAGATGATTGGTGGAGTGTTTGTGAACACGGCAGGACTGGTACACCTAGAGAGGTAGAGAAGAGCAGGGTCATGTGGTCTGCCTCCAGCGGGGTGGGATATGTCAGCAAAACAAGGGCATAAGATGCTGGACCAATGCAATACCACAGTAACCCCCCCATATCTCTAAAAGATAGATCAGCATATATATTCTGTAAGTAAAGGTATCTGTGTCAGAAATTGCCTCCTCCCTATAGCATTTGTTAGAAAATGCCTGTTCCCTATGGTATCTGTATCAGAAAATGCCTGCTCCCTTTAGTATCTGTGTTATAAAATGCCTGCTCCCCATAGTTGACCTTGTGTGGATGACCCTTTTTATCCTAAATGTCACTAAACTTTATCCTTTGAAGCCAAATGTTGTTTTAGTAAAATATTAATGATGTGAGATTACAAAGCAAATGATACATCCTCTCCCCCTGGTGGTAAGTCAAGAGATCACTAATAGTATGCCTAAATCCACATACCTTCATACCTGTCATAAAGATCACTACTCCAAAACAGAATAAGCAGTCAATCACCTATCTTAATGGTAATTTCAATTGTTATATTGTCATGAATGGTGATGTAAAAAGAAAATGATGTTTCTTTATTTCTTCAGAATAAATGATTGGAGATATAAACAGATTTCAAGGGAGCCAATTTTCCCATTTACCGCAGTATTGTAGCAGGTTGTCAGATGAATGTCCAGGCCAAGACACACTGGTCAGTCAAGCCCACAACTGTCACTTTAGCTATGCCCGACTAAAAGCATTTGGCACACTGAGATGTTTTGAGGTGGCATTGAGAGTTTTCAATCAAGGTCAAGGTCAACAGAAGAGTACCCCATGATGCTTTGCTCATCACATTACAGCCCACTAAGCACATAATTCCATCACAAAAGCTTAAAGTGTTTAATGTATTTTTTCATAAGAAATATTGATAACCATACAGATAACTTCTTATAGTAATTCAATAATTGAGACAACATGGTTGACTTGTTACATAAATCGTGAAAGATATAAGAAGAGAAATGAAACATGATGATTTTAATTCCCATTATAAAGCAATGATAGAGAAATGATAAGCTTGGGGCCTTGCCAGGGGATTTCCTGAATTGTAAAATGGTTGGATGAATATTTCAAACACTAACAAATCTTGTCCATTACACAACACATTGCCTGACAGGACAAATATATCACTTATCCCAGTGGCTAATGTTTTAATTAACAAAATATTTTTCAAACATGATGGATGCAAAACGCTTGAGGTCCCAAGGGAGGCAAACTTCCATTTACCAAACAGAAACCCCATCCCTTCAGACTGGGATTACAACTGTTTGCAAAAGTATGGTCCGTAGATACTTCATCTTCCAAGCTACATCCAAAACAATTGGTAATATCTCACTCTTAATCAATATTTTTAGATATTAATGTTTAATACACTAAAGTGGAGTAGTTGATAAATACAGGCCTCATTTTTAACTATAATGTGGCATTTAAACTGAAGTACCAGGCCGCTACCTGCCTGAGATGGATCACGGGTGCGTGATCACCACACATCTATATTCTGTTTGATCGTCTTCATTTCCTTATTTTGGATTTGCTATTGGAACAGATATACATCAAGTCCAACTCTAGGTGTACCTGAGACTACACACCTTCCTTCAAAAAGACATGTTACCATGGTTACCAATATAAACTAAAGGAATTTTAGATAATCACATTTAAACATGTAATTCATTTGTACTGTGTAAACTTCAGGAACTTAGTTACATCATTATTACCAGTTAATGTCATTATGGTCAATGCCAATATGGTTTATGGTTTATTATAATCAATATAGGAAAACACAGGACAACCCATACCAGATTTAGCACCCTCTACTCTGGGTGTATAGTGGCCAGGGCATGTCCAGTCTAGCACCCTCTACTCTGGGTGTATGGTGGCCAGGGCATGCCCAGTCTAGCACCCTCTACTCTGGGTGTATGGTGGCCAGGACATGCCCAGTCTAGCACCCTCTACTCTGGGTGTATGGTGGCCAGGGCATGCCCAGTCTAGCACCCTCTACTCTGGGTGTATGGTGGCCAGGGCATACCCAGTCTAGCACCCTCTACTCTGGGTGTATGGTGGCCAGGGCATGCCCAGTCTAGCACCCTCTACTCTGGGTGTATGGTGGCCAGGGCATACCCAGTCTAGCACCCTCTACTCTGGGTGTATGGTGGCCAGGGCATACCCAGTCTAGCACCCTCTACTCTGGGTGTATGGTGGCCAGGGCATACCCAGTCTAGCACCCTCTACTCTGGGTGTATGGTGGCTGGGGCATACCCAGTCTAGCACCCTCTACTCTGGGTGTATGGTGGCCAGGGCATGCCCAGTCTAGCACCCTCTACTCTGGGTGTATGGTGGCCAGGGCATACCCAGTCTAGCACCCTCTACTCTGGGTGTATGGTGGCCAGGGCATGCCCAGTCTAGCACCCTCTACTCAGGTTGTATGGTGGCCAGGGCATACCCAGCCTAGCACCCTTTACTCAGGTTGTATGGTGGCCAGGGCATACCCAGCCTAGCACCCTCTACTCAAGGTGTATGGTGGCCAGGGCATACCCAGTCTAGCATCCTCTACTCTGGGTGTATGGTGGCCAGGGCATGCCCAGTCTAGCACCCTCTACTCTGGGTGTATGGTGGCCAGGGCATGCCCAGTCTAGCACCCTCTACTCTGGGTGTATGATTTGTTTTTCCCCGAGTTAACCATACAGTGCAGCATCAGCCATTTAGTGTGCAGGTGGGTGCACATGATGTGGTCGTAGCAATGGCGTCTACTTTGTACTTGTCTGCATTGAGCCTATAAAACAAACACATCACTCATTAGACCTCGGCACAAAACGGCTTCAAAGCAATTCATCTCTAGTTGTCCTCTTTTTTTCCGGTTTGGTATATCCAGGCAGGAATATACCGGAATCAAATATTCATAAAGCCCAAGATGGCTAACGTGTATATGGTTTGTTATATATTCACAATGAGACATTGATCTGTCACTGTTCTTCATCTCTGAGACCACCCAGTGTTTGAACAGTAGAAATATTCATGGGTTCCTATTGCAGCCAAAGCCAAACAGCAAGGCCAGAGTTGTGTTTACCTGAGTCTCTCATCTCCCAGTTTATTCCCTTGTTCAATATCTGCCTCAATATCGCCTTCCATTTTTACCACACAGACAAGAGTCGCCTCCAGAACAAGCTGTGGGGGAAATCGAAGTTTCATCAAATATTGATAACCACTGCTGGTAGTGCGGATTGGCACAAAAAATACGTTCAGTGAGTCTAATAACATTTGTTAAATGGTCAGATGAACTTTAAGCAGGGAATGTTGAGAGTTGATGCTGGTATAGGCTTCGTGTGTTGGACACTGACCTGTGAAGTAAGTGGTTTGATGAAAGGTCACCACCAGGGTGCACCACCTTGTACTCTGTTGGCCAATAGATTTTCCTATGTAAAGGTTTCAAACTAATGTCAAATTATTGGCTCTGCGTCAAGCATTGACATCAAACTCATTTACAACAAAGCTTTTAAAGCGGAATTTGTCTGCCTGGCCAATCTTGATGCAAATAATGCTCCCAGCACTAACAGAAAGAGGTCAACGTTCATGAAGGCTTCTATGATCCACTGTGAATGTTAAAATGGTTTTCTCAGATCAGATTCACATAGGCACTTAACCCTGACACAGTAAGGGGCCAGACACCAGCCAATAATCACTGCTCATCCATCATTAAAATCCCTTCATAAAAGATTAAATACAATTTTGGGGGTTCAACACATTTTCACTTGACAGGGTGTCATAGGAAACAGGGTGTCATAGGTGACAGGGTGTCATAGTAGACAGGGTGTCATAGAGACTTGTAGAGGGCAGGAGTATGGTGTCATAGTAGACAGTGTGTCATAGTAGACCGGGTGTCATAGTGGACAGGGTGTCATAGTAGATAGGGTGTCATAGTAGACAGGGTGTCATAGTAGACAGGGTGTCATAGTAGACAGGGTGTCATAGTAGATAGGGTGTCATAGTAGACAGGGTGTCATAGGAGACAGGGTGCCATAGGAGACAGGGTGTCATAGGAGACAGGGTGTCATAGTAGACAGGGTGTCATAGGAGACAGGGTGTCATAGAGACTTTTAAGGGGCAGGAGGATGGTGCAAAGTAGACAGGGTGTCATAGTGGACAGGGTGTCATAGTAGACAGGGTGTCATAGTGGACAGGATGTCATAGTGTACAGGGTGTCATAGTGGACAGGATGTCATAGTGGACAGGGTGTCATGGTGGACAGGGTGTCATAGAAGACAGGATGTCATAGTGTACAGGGTGTCATAGTGGACAGGGTGTCATAGTAGACAGGGTGTCATAGAGACTTGTAGGGGGCAAGAGTACGGTGCCAAGTAGACAGGGTGTCATAGTAGACAGGGTGCCATAGGGCCCACACTGAGTATCACCACTGATGCTTCATCAAACATGGGGCTACATCTGTAAGCCTCGCTGCAGACGTCTCCCAGGCATGGACATCCCCACAGTGACTACTAATTGTTCTAGCTGACTGGCCAATACCTCAGACAGCCATTAACTCTGTTTGTTTTGCCCCTTACTACTGATCCAAACTTCTTAATGTTTTATGACCTTGATGTTGCCTCACTGATCCTGAACTATGTAGAAGCATATTTCTCGAGCTTGGCCAGATTGATAATAGGAAAATATCTCCACCTGATAAACACAACAAGCAAATCTGATCTGTTTTAAAATAATCCTTAATTTCTTTTGGGTAGAACTGCTGCATGTTCTCTCTGGATCTCTGGCTGTGGTTTTGTGCATGGCTTATTTGGAGGCATTGATTGGTAACATCAGAACATATGATGATCCAGGCAGGCGAGCAATATGAGAGCGGCAGCAAGTGAGGCATGCTTACTGCGGGTAATAATGACAGACTCCTGGGAGATGTCAGCCGCCTAATACGTGATGCATACGCTCGCCCGCCGGTCAGCAACAGACAGAATGCACATCACTACAAATGCCAGGATGTAGAGCAATGAGTTAGAGTGTCAAGTGTTCTCTCTCTCTGCCCAATCAGGGTGACAACTTCCCCATCTATAATCATTATGACATCCCACATAGTTAGGGTGCCCTCTGGTGGCAAAGCATTATGCAGTGACTATGTTCAGCTTATGACCATGTGGTAAGTCAGAGCTGGCTCAAATAGTATGGGCTTCCCTCATATTCAGAATCACTTCAAAATGTCAAAACTAAACTGATTATCATTAGAAAAATTGCCTATGTTTTGACAAAACTTTCATTGTGACTTACATCCTTACATAAAATATTTAAACTCCTTCTTCCTTGTGTCTTGAGCAAATCCCTGTAATCATATTCATGATAAAGTAAAGATATTACAATAAAAACAAATGTAATTTTAATATATATTTAGTCAGGATGTTTCAGAATAAGAAGTAAATGCAGGGAGGAAGGCATGGAGAATAAAACGCTGCATCCTGTCAGACCTCACTGCTCACCACCCCCTGCTCCCTGGCCCCCTCCCTGGCCCCCACCCTGCCTCCGTGGCCCCCTTCAGCCATCTTCTAACCACTAAATGATAATAAGTCAAAAAAAGAGCTAAGTCAGTAGGCTGTGCTGGCTTCTGCTGGCTTCTGGCGGTGCATGCTTGTGGCATTAATCTTAATTTAGCGGTGTTAGAGAGAGAACATGAGAGAGGGTCTTGAAATATGCAAGGACATGATGTGGCCAATGGCCATAATGAGCCTGTGCATAGTGATAGACAAAGCTGGCTGAGTAGACTGGCTGAGTAGACTGGCTGAGTGGACTGGCTGAGTAGACTGGCTGAGTGGACTGGCCGAGTAGACTGGCCGAGTAGACTGGCCGAGTAGACTGGCCGAGTGGACTGGCTAAGTAGACTGGCCGAGTAGACTGGCCTAGCAGACTGGCCGAGCAGACTGGCCGAGCGGACTGGCTGAGTGACTGGCTGAGTAGACTGGCTGAGTAGACTGGCTGAGTAGACTGGCTGAGTAGACTGGCTGAGTAGACTGGCTGAGTAGAGTGGACTGGCTGAGTGGACTGGCTGAGTGGACTGGCTGAGTAGACTGGCTGAGTGGACTGGCTGAGTGGACTGGCTGAGTGGACTGGCTGAGTAGACTGGCTGAGTAGACTGGCTGAGTAGACTGGCTGAGTGGACTGGCTGAGTGGACTGGCTGAGTGGACTGGCTGAGTGGACTGGCTGATAAACTCATATGATGATCTCACATTCTGACCTCATAGTAAACAATATCTCCATTGCAACTCTGGTTGACTGTGTGAGATTGAGTTCCTAATGTGTTTGAATATATAAATGTATAATCTGCATGTTTCTAAATGGTTGAGGTGAATATAAAGCAGATAGAGATAGCACTTTATTTGTGGATTGCACTTTGATGTTGAGGCAGATGGTAGCGTACATACAGTGAGGGGTCTGGGAGTCTATTAGGCCAAGCAATACTAACATAGTCATCCATTCTACAGGCTTTTGGGGGAACTGAGGAATAAAAAGTGCTGTAGATATGCCCCGAGGAGACATTAGACGGCCATACAGCAGTCAGTCTCTACCATGTTCTGACACAAGAAAGTATCCCTCTGGTCTGAGGCTTATGTAACTGGTTTGAGATAAGTCCTGGCTAAACCCACGCAACCCAGACTGTGAGGCCCATGTCAATACTCAGCCTTGGACTATATATGCTTTATTTTATCATACATAGCGTAACCAATTTAAATAAATTAAAACAATTTAAATATGTTCAGGATTATTGATTCTTTATATTTTTTGAAAATTTGATTTATTTTTGAAAATTTATTCATAACACATGCCCCTAAATATGAAATACTGAATTATATTTGCCCATTTTGGGTAACACTGGTCCTGACACTCTGGACTGATGCTCAACGTCATAATATTGTGCAATATTAAACTTTTTAAGTGATAAATAACTTGATCAAATCGTGTGATATTAGACTTGACCCTTTTGAGTGATATCCAATTTGACCTTTTTGAGTGATATCTAACCTGACCAATTTGCATGATTATTTACTCGACCATTTTGCAGAACGTTCAACTTCACTTGGCTATAAACATTTGCAACCAAATTGTTAATTTGATATCATCTTTGTTTTGGACATCAAGCTCCAATTTCCATGACAAATTGTTTAATCTAAATATCAATAGAAAGTTTAATCAATACACAAACATATTTATAAACAGTCTATTTGAGGACAAAGGATTTTCTCCATCAGAATAAAGAGGAGTTGCTGTCTGTGAGCTCTGGGCCTGCCTATTATATCACTGCATGTTTCATGGCCAGATGTAGCATATGTTTAACCTAAGTGGTTGTCAAGCCTTGGTAAACTGGGCCTGACATACTGAGGTGGGTAGCACACACACACTGTTAACATTAGCCACACCTTGCTGGGGGCTGTGTAGGCTGTCTGCTCCACCTTGACTTATATCAAACCCTCACCAGATCTCTATCAATTCCAAACCACCCACCTATCTTAAATGTGAAAAATGGCATTTGATCCCTTCACCAGAGGTTCACATATGTTCACCTGGTATGTGTGAACACGTTTTTAAAATCATTGCTTGACAGTTCTGACAATCTGAAGTAAAGAGATTTAAAGGTGCTATGTAAAAACACTAAAGGCCTAAAAACAATATCTTGGCAAATATGCACACACCTCAGTTGCATTCTCAAATTTAGGTTTGTAGTCACCTTCTAAAACAACCTTGTCTGAAATAATGTCACATCTCTGGCAAATATATATAGGAGGCTATGTCTAGTGAGTCTTGAACCATGCTTCATCTCTGGCGAATATATATCGGAGGCTATGTCTAGTGAGTCTTGAACCATGCTTCATCTCTGGCAAATATATATAGGAGGCTATGTCTAGTGAGACATGCATCATGCTTCATCTCTGGCAAATATATATAGGAGGTTATGTCCAGTGAGACTTGAACCATGCTTCATCTCTGGCAAATATATATAGGAGGCTATGTCCAGTGAGACATGCATCATGCTTCATCTCTGGCAAATATATATAGGAGGCTATGTCCAGTGAGACATGCATCATGCTTCATCTCTGGCAAATATATACAGGAGGCTATGTCCAGTGAGACTTGAACCATGCTTCATCTCTGGCAATATATATAGGAGGCTATGTCCAGTGAGACTTGAACCATGCTTCATCTCTGGCATATATATAGGAGGCTATGTCTAATGAGACTTGCATCATGCTTCATCTCTGGCAATATATATAGGAGGCTAAGTCTAGTGAGACTTGCATTAAAAGATGTTTTTTTCTGCCATACACTCTCTAAGCACCTTAATGATAGGATGTGTTTTGATGATGAGCATCATCCCGACCAGTGAGTGTTGTGGGATGATAACACGCCTCTCATCACCGCTCTGCATGCTCAGCAATGCACTCTAACCACACTCTAAACTGTATGAAAATAGCCTACAATCTCCCTTAATATTTGAAGCAATAAGTTATTTCAATCTACTAATAAAATATTTTCATATTTCAAGCTTATATTAAAAAGATCAAGGTGTATAAAGGTTTAAGTTTTACATATATATGGATATAAAGTATCTCTGATGACTTTATTCCATATTAGAATACACGAGTCCCCATGGAGAATTATCAATATATAGGTGAGTAGCCGCACATACGTTTCTAGGTTTGAGATGTTTTCAACATGCAAGAGTTGCATTTGTGAACTTGACACACATATATAAATAGGCAGGCTTGGTATAGCTTCACCACGAGTCATACACTGTGCCCCAGACTGAGGTAGCATGAGTAGATACTCGCTGGTCTGGAGGCTGACAGCTTGCACGGCTTTACCATGAGTCATACACTGTGCCCCAGACTGAGGTAGCATGAGTAGATACTCGCTGGTCTGGAGGCTGACAGCTTGCTCGGCTTCACCATGTGTCATACACTGTGCCCCAGACTGAGGTAGCATGAGTAGATACTCGCTGGTCTGGAGGCTGACACCTTGCACGGCTTTACCATGAGTCATACACTGTGCCCCAGACTGAGGTAGCATGAGTAGATACTCGCTGGTCTGGAGGCTGACAGCTTGCACGGCTTCACCATGTGTCATACACTGTGCCCCAGACTGAGGTAGCATGAGTAGATACTCGCTGGTCTGGAGGCTGACAGCTTGCACGGCTTTACCATGAGTCATACACTGTGCCCCAGACTGAGGTAGCATGAGTAGATACTTGCTGGTCTGGAGACTGACAGCTTGCACGGCTTTACCATGAGTCATACACTGTGCCCCAGACTGAGGTAGCATGAGTAGATACTCGCTGGTCTGGAGGCTGACAGCTTGCACGGCTTTACCATGAGTCATACACTGTGCCCCAGACTGAGGTAGCATGAGTAGATACTCGCTGGTCTGGAGGCTGACAGCTTGCACGGCTTTACCATGAGTCATACACTGTGCCCCAGACTGAGGTAGCATGAGTAGATACTCGCTGGTCTGGAGGCTGACAGCTTGCACGGCTTCACCATGAGTCATACACTGTGCCCCAGACTGAGGTAGCATGAGTAGATACTCGCTGGTCTGGAGGCTGACAGCTTGCACGGCTTCACCATGAGTCATACACTGTGCCCCAGACTGAGGTAGCATGAGTAGATACTTGCTGGTCTGGAGACTGACAGCTTGCACGGCTTCACCATGAGTCATACACTGTGCCCCAGACTGAGGTAGCATGAGTAGATACTCGCTGGTCTGGAGGCTGACAGCTTGCACGGCTTCACCATGAGTCATACACTGTGCCCCAGACTGAGGTAGCATGAGTAGATACTCGCTGGTCTGGAGGCTGACAGCTTGCACGGCTTTACCATGAGTCATAAACTGTGTCCCAGACTGAGGTAGCATGAGTAGATACTTGCTGGTCTGGAGACTGACAGCTTGCACGGCTTCACCATGAGTCATACACTGTGCCCCAGACTGAGGTAGCATGAGTAGATACTCGCTGGTCTGGAGGCTGACAGCTTGCACGGCTTCACCATGAGTCATACACTGTGCCCCAGACTGAGGTAGCATGAGTAGATACTCGCTGGTCTGGAGACTGACAGCTTGCACGGCTTCACCATGAGTCATACACTGTGCCCCAGACTGAGGTAGCATGAGTAGATACTCGCTGGTCTGGAGACTGACAGCTTGCACGGCTTCACCATGAGTCATACACTGTGCCCCAGACTGAGGTAGCATGAGTAGATACTTGCTGGTCTGGAGACTGACAGCTTGCACGGCTTCACCATGAGTCATACACTGTGCCCCAGACTGAGGTAGCATGAGTAGATACTCGCTGGTCTGGAGACTGACAGCTTGCACGGCTTCACCATGAGTCATACACTGTGACCCAGACTGAGGACTGAGATGCAAACTGCTTTCATCTACCAGCTCAGCCTACAATGACCTGTCCATACTGGCATGTAACATGCATGTCATTCTGAGCTATCTATTTGGAGTATAAACTTGATTACATTGCATTGTCCACTTTCTTTTTATTTTCAATCAAATTGTGCACTTTAGATTAAAATAATAAATAAGGACAGAAACATACTATCTCACGTTGCAAAATTCTGTTACAGTAATCTACAAACCTATATAATCTTGGT
The DNA here is from genome assembly GCA_949316495.1 of Amphiduros pacificus. Classification (NCBI taxonomy): domain Eukaryota; kingdom Metazoa; phylum Annelida; class Polychaeta; order Phyllodocida; family Hesionidae; genus Amphiduros; species Amphiduros pacificus. The sequence goes on from OX439002.1 coordinate 5,968,037, forward strand.
CGAATGGAGATTTATTTTCATTAAAAAAAGTCTCATTAAAAACATCACTTAAAGCAATGAAAGAGGACTACTATGGTGTTATGAACAGCTCAGACATTCTGTCTCCTTACTGTACTCGCTCACTGATACGATGTGCCCTGAACACCACAGGCAGGAAAACACTGACACCTCCTGCACCTACACTGGGTCACTGACAGGAAAACACTGACACCTCCTACACCTACACTGGGTCACTGACAGGAAAACACTGACACCTCCTACACCTACACTAGGTCACTGACAGGAAAACACTGACACCTCCTACACCTACACTGGGTCACTGACAGGAAAACACTGACACCTCCTGCACCTACACTGGGTCACTGACAGGAAAACACTGACACCTCCTACACCTACACTAGGTCACTGACAGGAAAACACTGATACCTCCTACACCTACACTAGGTCACTGACAGGAAAACACTGACACCTCCTACACCTACACTGGGTCACTGACAGGAAAACACTGACACCTCCTACACCTACACTAGGTCACTGACAGGAAAACACTGACACCTCCTACACCTACACTGGGTCACTGACAGGAAAACACTGATACCTCCTACACCTACACTAGGTCACTGACAGGAAAACACTGACACCTCCTACACCTACACTGGGTCACTGACAGGAAAACACTGACACCTCCTGCACCTACACTGGGTCACTGACAGGAAAACACTGACACCTCCTACACCTACACTGGGTCACTGACAGGAAAACACTGACACCTCCTACACCTACACTAGGTCACTGACAGGAAAACACTGATACCTCCTACACCTACACTAGGTCACTGACAGGAAAACACTGACACCTCCTACACCTACACTGGGTCACTGACAGGAAAACACTGACACCTCCTGCACCTACACTGGGTCACTGACAGGAAAACACTGACACCTCCTACACCTACACTGGGTCACTGACAGGAAAACACTGACACCTCCTACACCTACACTAGGTCACAGACAGGAAAACACTGACACCTCCTACACCTACACTGGGTCACTGACAGGAAAACACTGACACCTCCTACACCTACACTAGGTCACTGACAGGAAAACACTGACACCTCCTACACCTACACTGGGTCACTGACAGGAAAACACTGACACCTCCTACACCTACACTGGGTCACTGACAGGAAAACACTGACACCTCCTACACCTACACTAGGTCACTGACAGGAAAACACTGATACCTCCTACACCTACACTAGGTCACTGCAGGAAAACACTGACACCTCCTACCCCGGGGGGGGTACTCTCATAGTCAGCGTTACCGGGGAAGCTGGGCTAAATAGGGTCCTTTTCGCTGATATTTTCCCTAAAACAGGTTAAGATATTTTATCATTTTCCCTAAAACAGGGTACTGTTTTTCAAATTTCTCCCTAAAACAGGGATCACAATCGCCCTTTCCAAATCTCCCCCTTCTGCATCATCCCTAAATGAGGGTATCAAAAATTCAGCTAGTCCTAAATCAGGGTACCAAATTTCAGCTAGTCCTAAATCAGGGTACCAATAATGATAGAATATTTCCCTAATTCAGGCTCTGGGGTTTTCAGTTCCATCCCAGCCTCCGCGGGTTAAAATCATGAGAGTACCCCCCCCGGGCCTCCTACACCTACACTAGGTCACAGACAGGAAAACACTGACACCTCCTACACCTACACTAGGTCACTGCAGGAAAACACTGACACCTCATACACATATACTGAGTTACTGACACAAAAATACTGACATCTACTACACCTACACTGTGTGAGAGTGATGTCAAAAGAACACTGACTTCTGCTACACCTGTACTTTATCACTGACAGAGTGGCCAGCTGGGCATTCAAGAACCAAATTCTGTCACCAATTTTAAATTGTTGTAAACAATTTTCTTTCTCAAATCATAATTCAAGCTTATTCAACGTGGTCAAACATCATATTATTGGTTGAGGACAGAGGCCAGAAGACATTAGCATTCAGCAGACCACACAGATGCTTCAAACGTTGCCTCCATTATGCAGCTGTTTTATGAGATTTCACTTTGCAAGAGTTTCAAAATGACGGCAAAATAAGGAGGTGGAATTGTAGCAAGCTGTATTGGTGACCGCGTAACCGTCTGTTTACTTCACTGCTGACATCACACCTGTGGTTTCACTGACATCCCATCTACTCGGTCACTGACTTCACATCTACACTGGATCATTGACTTCGCACCTGCCCTGTTTCTCTATAGATAGACGTCACTGATCTTACTTTTATGCGCTCCACGATACTCGCTTCGTCTCATACCCATTATACCTTGGTCTGCTGCCGACATCCTATCTGGACTAATCTATCATTCCTTAATAAACTTCCTATGATATTCTCTTAGTTGGGAGGTATTAATTTGACTCTGAATATGGAGTATACAGTCGAGGTGCTCCACCATTAAGGTTATACAATAAGCATCCTTCATTCAGCAGGCTGCAGTTTGACTCTTCTTTATGCTTTATGACTATCACAATGCTTACAACTTGTAGTCTGCACAACAAAGATCACAGGAGGAAGAAGTTTTAATATGCAGAAAACATTTCCTTCCTGATCACAAGGTCTTTGTCTTTGAGAATGTGAAAATTAACTATAATGAAAATTCTCTTGATCTGACGTACTAAACAAAGCTTTCTTATTTTCATATAAGGAGCAAGGAATCATTAAGGAATATATTCTGCATATCATTCTTCATCATCTTTCTATCTTTGATAACACATGTTCAAGTTAAGGTAGAAAATGTTTTATTAATGAAACTCAGCAATAAGATTAGGTTATTTGTTAAAGTATAAAATATCTCATTCTGCCCTGTCCTCATCATGTAATAGCAAATATCACTGTAAAAAGGTCATCAATAACCTTGTCTAAATCCTACAGCAACTAATTAACAAAAAATGCATAGTTTATTTTTTAATTTATATATACACACATTTATCAACATTAATGTATAAAATCAAATTAATAACTGAGATAAGAAATGTCTAACATAGCTTTGACAATAATCTGCTGTTATGTCATTTGATTTTTTCTCTGTGAAATTATCCCATGTTAACAAATATCCCAAATAGAAGTTCTGCCATATTATATATATATGCTGTGTTCATTCTTGTAAAGTTAAGCTAATTCCTTGATGGAATATCAGATGGCATTTGCTGCTTCACATTTATAGAGATTTGTATATTCTTACAAATATCTTTTTTATGATTACCACGACTACAAACAGAAAAAAAATATTTTTTTAGTAATGCATAAATCTATTAAATAATGTTGAATCCATATTTTATTGCCTGTTTCAAAAGAAAAATGGCATGACAATTCATAGCATGTAATAAGTTTCTGAATATGAGCACATCCATCAGGCAGTGACAACCATACATGCAACGCTTCAATTCTATATTGAAAAGGTGAACAGTTCAAGAAATAGCTGTGTGCTAAGCTCAGTCTGAGTCTCCTTGTTTGAGGCATTCAGGTCTGATTCATGTTCTCTTTGGGTCTGATCTGTTCTCTTTAGGTCCGATCTGTTCGCTTTGGGTCCGATCTGTTCTCTTTGGGTCCGATCTGTTCTCTTTGGGTCCAATCTGTTCTCTTTGGATCTGATTTATTTTCATACTTACCGTGTAACATCACCACATTCTGTAGAAATGATAATTACCAGGTGACATTACCACACTTAGTAGATGCGGTAATTATGTGGCAATTTCACTGTATTCAGTAAATATAACAAATTTTCAGTTGACATCACCACACTTAATAGATGCGGTAATTATGTGGCAACATCACTGCATTCAGTAAACTCATACAGTAATTATCAGGTGGCATCACGGCTGACAAAGTAAACACAGATTAGGACTGAAGCAAGGTTATCAGAACCTGCACATTTGGCTGGTAGTCAACACTAATCTGTGCCAAGAGTTAGTAAGTATAATCTCCCCTCAATAACCAACAACAACCAAGATCCCTGTCTTCTTCAATTATACAGGAACTTTAGAAAAGGAGGAATCTTTATTGATTCAGAAAACGTACAAAAAACTGAAATTGGCAATGTACTCAAATAATTTTAAAATGAAATCTTAAACCATTTTTCATTCACAAAACAACATTTTGTTTGTTATTTGCTTGTGCTAAAGATGATTTTTTTGTCTAGACACTGAATGATCGGAAAATTCAGTACAAATGTGGAGTCCATTACCGGTGACAATATTTACACGATGTCTGACACCTGAGTAAGAACTGCATGGTCCCTTGCCAGTCAAAATATCAGGGAAAAAAGTGGAGCACTTGAGGATCAGGCCAAACACACGGCCCTCTCCTCATCTTCCCTGCTCTTATGACTGTTTGTTATACATCCTCAAAGAAAAAAGGTATGTCTGGGTCACCCAAGCTCTCTTTTGAACCAAAAAGCTCTTTGTCTCATAAGCATAACAAAATAGCTGAAGGACCGGCATGAGAGTGATTATTCACAGGTTGTTTATAGGCTGAGTGATGCTTACCTCAGCCTCCTGCTTCTTTACTCGGACAACTTCCGTCCACTACTCAATGTTCAGTCATGTTTAATTACATTGCTCACCTATCCATCAGCCTTTAGCATGACAAACACTAGTCATTCTTAGCACAGAATTGAAAACAAGTACTGAAAGGTTATGTTTACTGGATACTTCCGACTTTATTCTGTTTGGTCCAATGTTCATAAGCAATTGCCAAAACAGTACAGCTACAAAAAAAAAGAAAAAAAAAGAAAACGATTTGGCACTGGCAAGGTATTGGTATGGCAACCTGTTAGGGGGAGCATAGCATGGATGGTCCGAGCATGAGTAGATGGGATGTCTCTCACCTGCCTCGATGCCAGCCAGATGACCTTACCACCCTCATCATAGAGGCATCAACAGCCCCAATCTCTATTACCCCATGCTTAACACCCCATGTAACCCTCCCCTATGGCTTAACACCCTATGTAACCCCCCCCCCTATGTCAGCATCCCATAGCTGCAGTAACCCTACCCATCTCAACCTCTAGTGAAGCAATGCACCAACAAGATAGAGTCAAAGAAAAAAACAGCCAAGTTATCTTAAATATGGCTGGGATCCAAGTTGTGTGTTTTGAGAAGGTGAATAATATGCTGCCAGCTCAGAGAGCAAGACTGCCATCATAAATCACTGCCACATCCTTCATAAACTTACACTCCTTCTCTAAACTTTATACACATTTCATACATTGTAAACATAAGATTCATATCATATACTCGTTACATAGCAATGCCTCTTCCAGTCATTTGTTTTTGTCGGTGGTGAGACATGATTCATAAGGCCTCCAGCTTTCTTTTTTTCCTTCAGGAGTACGAGAGACTGGAGTGAAGTGTACCGTCCCAGTCGTATGACTCATCCTGCTTGTGGTTTATTAACATGTCCAGATTTCCTGCTTATCTTCATCATGATCCAAAGCTTCGGAGGCTGGATATTGCCTTCTTCCTTCCCATCCCACTCCGCTATTCTTCTCCCATGTATTGTTTATTAATATCAGGGCAGTGTTTGCAGCATCGCCATACTTAAAAAACAACTCACCATGAGATAACTGATAAAGGTCATCCCAGATCACACAAAGGTCACCATAGATCAGGTAAAGGTCACCCTAAATCAAGCAAAGGTTAACCTAGATCAGTAAAGGTCACCCTAGATTGGTAAAGGTCACTTTACATCAGGTAAAGGTCACCCTAGACCAGGACCAGCATAATAAGCTCCAAAGTTTCCCTGTCAACTGTCAAAAAAATCTGTAAAGTTGAACTCAGTTCAGGTATGATCCCATTTTTGCAGTTACATGGTTTTTGGGATAACTGCAGGCTGTTATGTAACTTTTCAGACATTTTTCCTGTATGTATTCCTTGTCACGGTATGCACCTCAAGTGCAGCTGTGCTCAGATACATATATGCATTAATCATCTCCATATACACTATATGCATATCTAAATTGATCTTCCTGATATTAAAGGTAATAGAACTGCTAACCTTCATTTCGTGAAATACTCACTATTTCCTACCTCATCTCATCTCAACCAATATGTCAACAGACAGATTATAATGGACGAAACTTCGGAGTTTGCGACACACACAAGTGGAGTTACTGATTTCAAATGTGAAGGTATAAGTACACATTGGAAAACATTTCATTCTCTGGATCTGAATACACATCTTCTCTGACATCTAATACTATTTGTTCCAATGAATTAAGAAAGGAAACCACTATTGTTTTTTGAATCCCAATGTTCTTCTTTCAATGACCGGTTTCTTGGAGTACTACTGAGCTGATATTCTCTACTCGCCTTCACCTGTATTTATTGATACTTGACATTTGATAATGTTCATCTGATGCATCACACGTTACCAGGAATCAATGTTATAAATATGCAAACCACATTACCATCCACGTGAGCAAATTTGGCTGCTGAGTTATTAACATAATTAGACCATACATTATAATTTTGGAATGTTCAGGCATAAAAGTGGCTGCATAGATATAAAAAATAAGTAAAGTTTACATGGAGAGTTCTGACTGAGTTAAAGGTACTGTCTGGCGTCACTGACAATGGATGAGGACAGATTATAGCTGCTCTACCCGTCATTTAGATCAAATAAGATGATCCTCAGATTATACCGGATTATACAAGTCACTGACATGTAATGCAGGGGGCAGCACTCATCATGAAACCTGACACTGTTAATATTCATGAGATATTTACTGGGTCAGTTGCCATCATGTTAAAATTTGACACATACTCTAGTTGTAAATATTTTATATCATCATTATAAAAAAAAAAAATTTGGTCAAATCATCATTATTCTAATACTGGCAAACTGTCAGAAATGCATAAACTTTCACTTCATTTGGGTGTTACACAGTGAATGTTGGCAAGCTGAGGAGCTTGTTACAGGTACAGCATTGTACGGCTGGCACCACACCTAGTCAACAATCCTCGCCACTGCTGGCTGAGACAAGCTCTTAGTAAGGCAATCCTCCGCAAATTATTCCTCAGTGATGATAATATAGCAAAATCTAATAATCCATTGATGTCATCAATAATTTATTATTCCAATGATCGAAGTGCTGCTCATTGTTTTACTAAATGTGAATGTCTAATAGCAGTGTCAGTGTCCAGGTTTGTGTCCACTCATCATGAATATACAGGTAGATATTAGTTTATGTCTGGTTCCTATATGATTCCCCTTATAGCAAAATCATATTAATAACATGCAGAGTTGATTGCTCAGTGTTTATGAGTAATTTCTGCATATATATAATCATATGTAATACATCCAAATGGATACAAATCTATTGTTCTGGGCCATTATAGTACAATGTGAGAAAAACACCTTAAGATCATATTTTGCCTTTACATCAGTCTATTTTTATACCATCATCATATTTCAATAGTAGTTTTCAATTAACTTATATAGTACCCATTTGTTTACATTTATCCATCTGCTAAGCTTGTTGGCAGTGCTAAAGTATAGTTGGAACCAATCTAGTGCATTCTATATGCACCTTGAGGATCCAGATTGTCAATATCACCGCCCTGGCACTTGTTAACATATAATTTGCCAATTAGTTAAATGGAATTGGTGAACAGTTATGATTTCTGGAATTACTGTCTAATCTTTAGAATTGTAGTCTCAATTTACACTGCAGAGGTGGAACATGTTAGGATATCTATATGTTGATCATAAGGATAATTGAATGAGAATAAAATGTTATTTAATGCATATTTAATTATCCTCTGTGCCCATGGTGAATATTGATTGGACACAGACCCTCCATAACATTAGTATTGCCGTATTATAAATAAACTCAACATCTAAATGTCACAAAATGACTTGTACTGATCACACAAAAACCCTTCCACAAGGGGGCGTTGGTAAAAATTAAATTCTATTGGTTATGAAGAAAGTGACAGAAACCAATGAAAGCATACGGTCCATCAGTTGCATATGCACACAACTGACATGGCGCCCTCTGGTGGAGTTTGACAGTATATCACATGAGAGCTAATAATCTAAGTCATCTGATCCATCAAAAATTATATCATTATCTTTCTAATGAAATAAATTTAGCTGAAACAGTTGTATAATAGTGATATACAATAAAAGTCCTTTAAACATCACATCACTTAAATGAAAGCTGTGAACAAGACTGAAAAAAATAAGAGCATAAAGATTACCATATCCATAGTCTGCCAAGCTTATTTACCACAGAAGACTTTCTAATTACAGTCACAAACATGAGACTAACCAGCAAAAGGGCAAGCGTCTCATATGAAATGTCAAATACGACATATAATATCATCAAATGGCTGTCTAGATCATGATAACACGTAGCTCATTCTCACACAACCAGCCCAGTCTGACTGCCACATGGTCACACATGGTCAGGACCATATATGGTGGAGCTTGAGCATGAACTTAAAGGGCATGACAGATAGGTCTTAAAGGGCATGACAGATAGGGCTTAAAGGGCATGACAGAGCCTAAAGGGCATGACAGATAGGGCTTAAAGGGCATGACAGATAGGTCTTAAAGGGCATGACAGATAGAGCTTAAAGGGCATGACAGATAGGTCTTAAAGGGCATGACAGATAGGACTTAAAGGGCATGACAGAGCCTAAAGGGCATGACAGATAGGGCTTAAAGGGCATGACAGACAGAGCTTAAAGGGCATGACAGATAGGTCTTAAAGGGCATGACAGATAGAGCTTAAAGGGCATGACAGATAGGGCTTAAAGGGCATGACAGATAGGGCTTAAAGGGCATGACAGATAGGGCTTAAAGGGCATGACAGATAGGGCTTAAAGGGCATGACAGATAGGGCTTAAAGGGCATGACAGATAGGGCTTAAAGGGCATGACAGATAGGGCTTAAAGGGCATGACAGACAGAGCTTAAAGGGCATGACAGATAGGTCTTAAAGGGCATGACAGATAGAGCTTAAAGGACATGACAGATAGGGCTTAAAGGGCATGACAGATAGGGCTTAAAGGGCATGACAGATATGGTCCACTTGTAATAAATTAACCAAAACTGCATATACTAAAATATTCCTTTAATCAAGAGCATACCTTTGCAGTCAGAGTCATGATTTGTGACTCCTAGGTGGCGCTTTACATCCTGCAGAGGACACCAAAGCAGTATATGTTGGGCACATTGTCGGAGTGTGAATGCCGACATTCTGACGATACCCTCGCACATCTCTGTCTCTGGCTTCATCATTAATGTATAGAGGTGGGAGACAGTTGTGTGATCTCCCTCCACCACATATATAGCACCCTCCTCATGCTCACTCAATGTATGATCTCAATGTATGATCTCAATGAAGCAAATACACTTTCTACTGCCATGCGTGCCGACGTCTACCTCCCTCAGACATGCTGTCTTGCTTACTTTGTCCAATATTACAGACATTCATCAATTCTCCATTAATCTTACATGAAAAACTTCACTGTAAGACAAGTGAAATTTTAAAGATCATTTTCAGATAATTCAAAGCAGAAAAATCTGGATTGTGATTTCAAGATAGTATCATTTATTCTTACTTCAATTAACAAAATTACACATTTGTTATAATCAATATTGTGGTATTGCTGTTTTGTTTAATGTCATAAAGCTCCATCATGTCTGTGTTTTGCATCAGATAAAACATCACAAACATGGCTATATTTACTGGAAATATCTCTCACTTAAAAAGCTCATTCAGGATATTATAGAAACCATGCAGTAAAGTCATATTTGGGCAAGACAATTGGCATATTCTTTAATTGCACAGGGCATTGACACCAGGGCCTCGACACCTGGGCCTTGACACCAAGGCCTTGACAGCTGGACCTTGATGTCATCAGATTTTTCTAATTAACTGTTGGCCTATGTGCTCAAATTTCAGCATGAAAGTATTCCAACATCAGCTGGCGGCACCAAATGTAATGCTGATATTGACCTGTCTCTACAATAATAACACCCGAGATTTGAGCCATCTCCCATATTTATCTGGCAATATTCCTGGGCATTGTGGACAGCATACACACTATGCATATGACATCTAAACATACCCTGTGTTTCAGCATGGTCTGCCTAGAGCTGCAGGGTGTGGAGTTTGGGCAAACTTTGGAAGCTTCTATAAATCTTCTGGCAGAGCAAACAGCTGAATGAACAATGACTGCCTGTTATCTTTCAATCCAAATCTAATAGAAAGAAAATAAGAGCCTTATTTGAGGCTTTTCAAAAAAAGGTTTTCTCATAGAATTAAATTATTTCCTTATGATAAAGGTATTCACTCTTTTGAGCTGGAATTTGGCTAATTGGTGAAAGATACCATCAATGAAGGACCTTTTCTTTCAATGCCCTGAGTGCTGATATAGCCCTTACAAGATGAAGGGAAGTGAAACTCATTCAAAGAGAACTGCTTTATATGACATTATCTGCAATGTTTTCTTTCTGTATGGCTAACTTTAATACACATAAGCACTAATATCGTTAATCTAATTTTGAAAAAAATTCATAGTAGTTCATGGGCTCATGTGACTAGATTACTTCCATCTTTTGCTGCACCTTCCCAGGTATTAGGTTTAGAATGGTGTGTGTCTATGTTACACCTTCCCAGGTATTAGGTTTAGATTGGTGTGTGTCTATGTTACATCTTCCCAGGTATTAGGTTTAGATTGGTGTGTGTCTATGTTACACCTTCCCAGGTATTAGGTTTAGAATGGTGTGTATCTATGTTACACCTTCCCAGGTATTAGGTTTAGATTGGTGTGTATCTATGTTACACCTTCCCATGTATTAGGTTTAGAATGGTGTGTATCTATGTTACACCTTCCCAGGTATTAGGTTTAGAATGGTGTGTATCTATGTTACACCTTCCCAGGTATTAGGTTTAGATTGGTGTGTATCTATGTTACACCTTCCCAGGTATTAGGTTTAGAATGGTGTGTATCTATGTTACACCTTCCCAGGTATTAGGTTTAGATTGGTGTGTATCTATGATACACCTTCCCAGGTATTAGGTTGAGAATGGTGTGTATCTATGTAAGCGTGTTCTACTTTAGCATGGCTTCCACTGGTCTATATTATCACAGTTGCATCCCAGCCACAGCCAACATTTCCTGTGGAAACCCCGCACGCACAATAAACAAGCCACCAACATCGGCCACCAATCATATATCAAAATTACAGTATTTTGGGACTGGAATCTGCAATAATAGAAACTCCATAGGGGAGTGATTGAGAAGTAAAGTCCATCAGATACCCATTGTCTGCTGTCACTATAGAAACCATAAAACTTGAAGATAATTCTGTTTGGCATCTTGAGATGGAACCTTAATATGGGACGAGTCACGGCCATTCAGCCCCACAAAATGGGTCGACCACCGGGAGGTCCATCCAGATATCATAATGGACTGCCACCTCATTGAAGAGTTCACACATGTCCTTCTGATGACACGCCATTAACTCTATGATCTAACTCTAATCCGGGCTCCCTTTCTATTTCTGCAATACATTAAAATCTCATTTCTATCTCTTTCCTGTGAACTGTGCTCATTCTGTAACAGGTGAATTGTTTCAATACAATTTTCTGGAGATGTTTGCATTCATATTTTCATCCTGTTACACTGTATTGCCACAATCTTCCATTTATTATTCCAGAACTTAGTAGTAACTTTAAACCTTTTCTCTACAATTCTGAAACTGCAATTATAATTATTTCCATATCAAATGTCAAGTTTGATATTTCTACCACAACATTTTTACTAACTACAGTCAGAGAAAAAGGAAGATTTCCATAAATGTACACATTTTACAACCTCACATAATCTGATTTCCATCTCAAGTTTCCGTTTTTTGCCCAGGATATCAAATATCAAATTTTCACTTTTACATGTCTATCTATACAACCATCAAAATGAGCATTTTATATAATTTTGATTACAAATTGTCCTTCATGAAGAGACAATGGATAAAGTTGGTTAATGGAGAGTGTGAAACTCACCAGTCAGTGTGTCATCGAGTAGAATGGCGTCTTTGTTGCCGATGTCCAGAAGGCTGTCGGCCTTGTTGTCATCGACGAGTTCCTCAACACTCTCCTCCAATTTGCTGTCTTCTGAAGTTGGGTATTTCTCATTTTTGGGATCGTACGACATCCATCGTGCTCCGCCAGTTTGTGTCAACTGGGACTCTGAGTACCCCACTGCTGCTCCAGGTGGCACCACTAGCTCCTCACGAAACACTTTGGCCTTCTTGTCACTCTGAAACAACACCAAAATAAACAAAACTATCAATAAATGTGCTACATGTTTGATAAATATAGGGACATATACACCATACATATATGCACATAATTTCTATTTTTAAAAAAATACCCTGTACCAAAAGGTCTCAGACAAATAAAATTGATGGCATATTGTCAAATCTCAGATCAAATGCAGCTGACCCAGAACCCTGCACACTGCAAGGAATATTGCTATTATTGTTTTAATAAGCATTTTATCAGTGACTATCTAATAGAAAATGAAATTCTATCAAAATCAACTTGGAGATTGGAAGGCCTGCAGAGTTCATTACAATGAATGAGATAACCTAGTTGCCCTGTTACTGCAGCAAAATCTCATTTCAGATATTGATATTGGTCATCACCATGGTTACCAGTATTTTAGATGATAACACAGATTTGGTGTTCCTGTCGTGTTTGTTTCCATCTGTTGAATACAGAACGTATCTTATCTCTGAGCTATATATTTAACTTTGATGTTAAACGTGATGAAACACTGTCACAAAGGATATGGGAGAATAAAATATTTGAATATGTTTTAGAGATGACAGAAAAGAATAGAGGCAATTTACTCTACCCTCTCAACCTATCAAACCACCCATCGGCTGGCCTTGCATAAGGCAAGTAAATATCAAGCTAAGAACTAACTATGACTAGCTGATTGTTATCATATGGGCAGTCTGAACGGGAAGGTTTGCCAGTGAGTATTTGTTACATTATTAATGGTATGACTGAATGAAGATTTCCTCAAATAGCCTAGGGGCTATTATATGGCAATGAGTTGTCACAGTGCATTGGGATTGCTTCCATCAGCCTGTGTACGTCCGACTTGTCCTATTGACTGTGTGAGAAGCCAGTATGCACCAAACATTACCTATAGACCGGGATCAATGCTTGTTTGAACTGCGAGGGCGCCCTGATCAATGTGGTCCACACTCCGGCAGTGGAGTCAGCAGGCTATTACCTGATTCCCACATCTGTAAAGCACAGCACTGGGCGTGGGGACACAACTTGTCAAATGCTACCCAGCTAATATTGTCATTCCACATTTAAAATAGAAAAATCATTTGTGATCATGTTGTCGGCATTGTGATTTTAATCTAAATAAAATGTAATTATCAGTTGGAGCCAAGTATCTATTTGGTCACGCAGGAATGTGATCAAATAAGGTCACATCATCTTGTCATACATAATGCCACATATACCTCATTAATTAGTGGCACAACAGGCTTAATAGATGACTGGCTCATAGGTGCAATATATATTCACTGACTCAATCGAAAACACTGTAACTACCAAATATAGTAAAAATATCATGATTGTTCTGTGCTTCTTGTTCTGGATGATTTCAAGATTCCCTGAGGGTTTAACGTCCTTCACTGTCATTCAAGGATAATATATCAGTCAGGTTACACAATGGAGCTAATGACACTCTGAGTGATGATATATAAGAGATGAGACAATGGAATATGGGTCACTATTGCCCTCCCCCCCTGGAGACATGCATGTTGCTATGGTTACTGACATCTGCAAAAACAATAATGGCATGATCAACAACTCTCAACCAGAGACATGTCAGTTACTATTGACTTGACTTGATATGAGCCTTATCTCATATAAACATTGCAATAATGCAGATCTACTTACCAACTCAAACACATTGAAATATATGTGTGTGTGTGCAAATATATTCACTTTTTTATTGGCTACTTAAAATAATGATACTAATGAAAGAATGTTTAAGTCCTTATCTACTTATTAACTAAACAATATTTGACCAATTATTCACTGATATCACTACAGGTGTACAGTAAACATGGCTATAATATACCATTGTTCCCCTTTCAGATATAAATTTATATAAGTTGATATTCATTACCATCACCATCTCTATCTGATCTGTAGGTCTGGTGCCAAAAGCTCGGTCATGCATGAACTAACAAGATACTCAGCTCTATCTAGAGCACTGGGTCAGCTAATATCAAAGATGAAGTTCACACTCATTTTCCTGTGATCTGTACTATTTATCTTGAATCAACAGTATTCATATCATTGGAGCATTTAATGCTTTGCTTCAACTTGGCAGCAAAATGTCAGGGCTTGGGGGGCTGAATCCATCAATAGTGGAAGCTGGTAGCACCTTTCATCTGCTCACCAACCAGTAACAGCCATCGCATGCCTCATGGCTTCATTTCATACAATTTCATATTGATGAAGAGGAATCTTAAGTGCACACAAAGCTGTGTGGTGAACGTATATGTTTTCATCACTATATCCCATTGGTTCACAGTTGCATACATCTCGGTCCAGTAAGCATATTCATATGACCGGATCTTGATTGCATTCTGTCCCAGTAGATCCCTGTCATATCCACCAACCAGATTCCTCTCATCCTGTCTCTGCCTAAAGTCTCTCATCCAATCTGGTGCCATATAAAAGGCCCGTACCCTGAGTGAAGCATGAGGGAAATACTGCTTTATACTGGTCTCCAGTGATCGATGCTTCTTGTATTGTGTTATGGGAACGATAGGTTACCTCTCACTCTCAATGCACAAGGTAGGGTACCAGACAGACTGGATACACAGGTCTCCTGTGTTATTGTAGCTATGAACTCAGCACAATGGGTTATATCAAGCAATCTTATCAACACTTTCTACTTTGTGATTCACTAAATAAAATATTGCCACAAAGTATTATTCCTATATCTTGGCTAATACTGCTTCGTACAGCCATTAGAGGAAATGTTTGGACAATAAGCAATCTAATATATCTTAGTGGCATATCAGTCTTCTCATACATTCAGTGGACACATGAGAGGAGCCATTTTGTTAATTTGCCAATGATCATGCCGATTCTCAACGGCTCTTGGCATCTTTAAGCCTTATATTTATAGTGAAAACAACACTTGTATAATGATTCTTTTCCTCTGAGATCGGTACTCATTTGAGCTTTTAAGTTTAAAGTAAACAGGAAGCTCAATATATCTTTTTACAATATAAATGTTTCATTCATCAGAGGTAAAATAGGAGGGAATATGCTCTATCTATCATCAGCCTCAATATGGTACAAGGTTCCCTGCACCTGATAGAGTTGCTCACTATCACTGTGTTATACTGAGGAATCCACAGCCAAAACCAAATGAAAAGACTTCACATGCAGACAACAGCCATTATACGCTCATGGCGAGAGAGTGCAGTTAACCCTTTACTTGGGATCTGTTTAGACGGCCAGGAAAGATCAGAGAAACGCTGCGTGCTGGTGCCATATGATCAGGCACCAAGTGTGAATACATAGAGTCACAGTTGACAGTTGCAGACCATCTGGACATGCATACCTCATGAATTCTATCATGTGACCATCCCACGTGACCTTATTAGTCTATTTATATATACAAGGGTTTAGTTCACAGCAGCTTGTCCTCTTAGCATCTATCACATCACTGCAAAAAATATAAAAAATATATCTTTCTTCCTGCAAATTCATATTTGCTGAGCACTGTAAATGGGGCAAACTGATTGTCTGTGTTTCAATTTAGCCTCGGCTTACCTAACCTTGTCAGGTTGTCAACAAACAGAATGGAAATGGTCTTGTGACCAGCAATTCCAAGTAAACCATTGTTGATATAACCCTTCAGACGTGATCCATTAAGGATCATAAGTGCCGAGCGCACAATAAATCATTTCTCAACATTATTGATCTGAATGAGTCAGCTTTAGTAAATGATATTGTCCAAAATGAGAAAATGGCCAGGATGTCTGTTCCCAAGTTGAAAACTGAATCTACTCATTGAGTGATTTGCTATGGAAGACACCACTAAATATAGGCTTATATGTTATGCAAGTAACATTTAGAGACCATCATGACATGAATAATTTAAAGATTACAATAACATCATTCAGTCAGCCTCATGTGCAAAGTACAGGCAAAATATTTTTTTGCGACCAATTAAAAAAATGAAGGGCTTGGGTACAGATGTATTTTTCAAGATGGCTGCCAAAACGATATTCTGCGACATGGTGTGTGCAGAGTTCACTTGCTTGCTGACCCTCCCCTGCGAGTGCTCTGAATGACTCATACAAGGCCTCTCATGATGAATCGCAACAAGTCATGTCACACCACTGCCGATGAAGCAAACCGTGGCATATTTTGTGATTTGACTGTCTTGTCAGCAGCATACCATGTGTTCTGGAGATACTCAGACCTTATTATTGGTGTCTACAGCTGTGATATATAGATCCCGTCAAATCCGAGCAGCTCGGGCTGGCAGCAGTAATCTCAGCTGAGCAGACCCACCATGTGCATGCTAATTACATGAGAGAACATGGCTGCTACATGCTAGCATGCTGCATTGTATTGATCTCAGTATCAGGCATATTGATTTAGCAATGAGCTGATTGAGTCTCTCGCTGGTCTGATGCAGGTGGGGATGGTTAAATTACCCACAATTCACCTCACCACCATCCTCTATTTACATCTATGTAAAAAAAAAAAAAAAACAAACAAACAAACAAAAAAAAACAATACACAAAACTGAAAACTGAAAACAATAAAACACTCCGTAAGATTACAAGGTATCAAAACTAAATAAATGTTGTATCAAGAAACGAGTGGAAATCTCAATATATCTGTCATACATTCTGTCCGTCGGGTACAACATCATGATGGCTATTCAATATCTATTTCACATATCAACTTTGGAGAATAACATTGTCTTTACTGCTGGCGACTCATAGGAATAGCACAGACACTCGCCTCACAATAACGCCACCATATTGCAGTATTGATACAGTGGAGACATTCTGGTCATGTTCTGACCAAACATTCTGCAAGTGTTATTCTTATTGATTCACATTGTGACCCTGGGCCTGTAGTGAGCATTACTGAGGTTACGTTTCCCCTGGGACGGCCGAGTCTGAGGCACAAGAAGGGGCTGGTAACCTTACACCCTCAACATGCTTAGCATTCAAGACCAGTACTATCATCATATATTTCTATGACCATCTTTTCGGTCCGCCAAATAAGTACATCCAGTTATTGCATTATAACAATTGGATAATTTGTGTCTAATATTGAAGGGGAATAAACATTTAAGGAAATTCACAGCAAATACAGAAAAGCTATGTTCACAATAACATACTGTTATACACACCGTGATGCTCCCCACCAATTAGTATGACATCCCTTCATATACACCGTGAGACTCTCCACCAATTAGTGTAACATAACCTTCATATACACCGTGATGCTCCCCAACAATTAGTGTAACATCCCGTCATATACATCGTGATGCTCCCCACCAATTAGTATGACATCCCGTCATATACACCGTGATGCTCCCCACCAATTAGTATGACATCCCGTCATATACACCGTGATGCTCCCCACCAATTAGTATGACATCCTGTCATATACACTGTGATGCTCCCCACCAATTAGTATGACATCCCGTCACATACACCGTGATGCTCCCCACCAATTAGTGTAACATCCCGTCATATACACCGTGATGCTCCCCACCAATTAGTATGACATCCCTTCATATACACCGTGATGCTCCCCACCAATTAGTATGACATCCCGTCATATACACCGTGATGCTCCCCACCAATTAGTGTAACATCCCGTCATACACACCATGATGCTCCCCACCAATTAGTGTAACATCCCGTCATACACACCATGATGCTCCCCACCAATTAGTATGACATCCCGTCACATACACCGTGATGCTCCCCACCAAGTAGTATGACATCCCGCCACATACACTGTGATGCTCCCCACCAATTAGTATGACATCCCGTCACATACACCTTGATGCTCCCCACCAATTAGTATGACATCCCGTCACATACACAGTGATGTTCCCCACCAATTAGTATGACATCCCATCATATACACCGTGATGCTCCCCACCAATTAGTATGACATCCCGTCACATACACAGTGATGTTCCCCACCAATTAGTATGACATCCCGTCATATACACCGTGATGCTCCCCACCAATTAGTATGACATCCCGTCATATACACCGTGATGCTCCCCACCAATTAGTATGACATCCTGTCATATACACTGTGATGCTCCCCACCAATTAGTATGACATCCCGTCACATACACCGTGATGCTCCCCACCAATTAGTGTAACATCCCGTCATATACACCGTGATGCTCCCCACCAATTAGTATGACATCCCTTCATATACACCGTGATGCTCCCCACCAATTAGTATGACATCCTGTCACATACACTGTGATGCTTCCCACCAATTAGTATGACATCCCGTCATATACACCGTGATGCTCCCCACCAATTAGTATGACATCCTGTCATATACACTGTGATGCTCCCCACCAATTAGTATAACATCCCGTCACATACACCGTGATGCTCCCCACCAATTAGTGTAACATCCCGTCATATACACCGTGATGCTCCCCACCAATTAGTATGACATCCCGTCACATACACCTTGATGCTCCCCACCAATTAGTATGACATCCCGTCACATACACAGTGATGTTCCCCACCAATTAGTATGACATCCCATCATATACACCGTGATGCTCCCCACCAATTAGTATGACATCCCGTCACATACACAGTGATGTTCCCCACCAATTAGTATGACATCCCGTCATATACACCGTGATGCTCCCCACCAATTAGTATGACATCCCGTCATATGCACCGTGATGCTCCCCACCAATTAGTATGACATCCCGTCACATACACCGTGATGCTCCCCACCAATTAGTATGACATCCCGTCATATGCACCGTGATGCTCCCCACCAATTAGTATGACATCCAGTCATATACACCGTGATGCTCCCCACCAATTAGTATGACATCCCGTCATATGCACCGTGATGCTCCCCACCAATTAGTATGACATCCCGTCATATGCACCGTGATGCTCCCCACCAATTAGTATGACATCCCGTCATATGCACCGTGATGCTCCCCACCAATTAGTATGACATCCTGTCACATACACCGTGATGCTCCCCACCAATTAGTATGACATCCTGTCACATACACCGTGATGCTCCTCACCAATTAGTATGACATCCCGTCACATACACTGTGATGCTCCCCACCAATTAGTATGACATCCTGTCACATACACTGTGATGCTCCGCACCAATTAGTATGACATCCTGTCACATACACCGTGATGCTCCCCACCAATTAGTGTGACTCTATACTTCCATTGTATGCAGTAAATATGTTGGCTTCTCTCCAACAAAGCTTGTAAATTGCTGCACACTTTACATTCTTTGTGAAAAACAATGTAAGGTTATACAGCAGAACAGTCCCTGAATTTATAGCAAACACTGATAGTTTAACACTTTCACTTAATTTTTCTGTGCATTTGATGTAAATTCCAGGAAGGTCTGATATTTTTTATGTATTTTGTATATCTGATTTATTTATGTAAAGTTAATTTTGTTTCATAATACATTTATAACTAATTCAACAGTGAATAGGAGATTTTTCATTGCAGTCAGCAACTATCAATCATTCAATAATCTTGGCAGACAAAACGGGAAGCAACATGCCGACAACCATCTACATTGCATAGGCTGTCTGCAATCAGTTAGAATCAACTGTAATGATAATGCGTGCTGCTTGTGGGGCCGACCTTATGACGACAGGTCAGCAGTGCACAACACTTGATACATAATGAAAGGGTGACAGTCTGGCTCCAACAATCACAGGGAGTCGAAACATATTGAAAGGGTGACAGTCTGGCTCCAACACTCACAGGGAGTCCAAACATAATGAAGAGGTGACAGTCTGGCTCCAACACTCACAGGGAGTCCAAACATAATGAACGGGTGACAGTCTGGCTCCAGCACTCACAGGGAGTCCAAACATAATGAAGAGGTGACAGTCTGGCTCCAACACTCACAGGGAGTCCAAACACTCACAAGCGGTCCAGTCAGGGAATGCACAATTAGCATCATATATACATGTATGTTTAATATATATGTACCGTCATACTGTGACCAAACTGAGCTACATCAGAGAACTATAATTGTATTTAATCTCACCTACGAGATTGCAGATTGTAGTGAGATTGCAGTTTGACTACAGTGTGATTGCAGGCTGATTGCAGTTGCAGTTCAGAACATGCTGCCAATGACAACAACTCTCATTTTGTCACTCACTTCAGATACCAATATCTAATAAAAACACATCATTGCTTTTTCTTTCTGTATTGTTCATGGTGTTAAAAGGAAAATTAAGCATGACCTGTCCATTTCGTGACATAATATAACCTCTAACAGTTTTTGTAAGCACCAACTAGTTTCTCAAGAATGTAGATAATGTTGTATTCAGCCAATCGGGCCTATTGATGTATACCACGTGCCATTTGGTGCAGGCAAAGCATTCATGAATGTTTGAAGAAGGTTGAATACAGCAATATACCAGTCATATGAAGCATACAGATGGTAAAGTCTAATGAACAGAACCGGCATTCACAAATATACATCCGGCGCAGGAAACTACATGGCCTTATCATGCTAATTCCACATTAATCATAAAACACAATAAAAATTAATTTGATAAGACTGTACTTTTTGCTTGTTGCCAGTCTCAGAGGGAGAACTACTAAATGTCAGACTTAAAGGAAAATAAATTGCTTCTTTGTGTCGTGCCACTCTCACAAACTATGTGAAGGTACAATGTTCAAGTGGCGCCACAATTTGCCATCTACCTATTGATGTCAGAATGTGTATGAGACCAGTGGACTACGGAGCAATACAAGGTGACCGCCTCCTGCCAACTCCAATCCTACAAGAATTGGAGAGAGAGAAAAAAATGAAAGAAGAAAAGAATCTGATTGGTTGTGTAGGCTCTAAGGCAGCTCGGCCATATATATATATTCTGCTCATTGCTAGCCCCAATTATCACTCATAAATATGTCCAGCTGTGGCTGTGGTACACTAATCTTATTCCTGCGATTAATCATGAATTTATTAATTACCATATGAGGAAGCCATAAATATATATATATATATATATATATATATATATATATATATATATATATATATATATATATATATATATATATATATATATATATATATATATATTTATATATATATATATATATATATATATATATATATATATATATATATATATATATATATATATATATATATATATATATATATATATATATATATATATATATATATATATATATATATATATATATATATATATATATATATATATATATATGGGCTCGGCCAAGCGATAACGGAGGGACAGCATCACTGAACAGCATAACATAAATGCATTTATTCCAGAAATACAAAATTATTAGAAATACTTAATTATTGTTTTTGACAAAGCCCACTGAACATTACAATATGCCAAAGTATTGAGGATCATACTGTAACAGTTTATGTATGGTATCAAAATATGTTTTCTGTAACGGAGGGACACTTTTGAACAGCAGCTTTGGAGTCATGTAGCAAAATGGGCTTAACATAAAGTTCTTATGAATATTCTTAAAAATCACTATATCATATATCATCTACACATACCTAAGTAGTAAATACCAAAATATCAAGTTTATAACCTTAACACTGTTTTATTTATTAAAGAAATATTGTCGTAACGGAGGGACAACAGAAAATAGTAACGGAGGGACACAAATGTTCAGCTGTAATCTTGTCAACAAGTAACTTCTGTAGCAAACTGTACATGTACTATTCAGGTGCTAAATCTTTATGAACTTGACAGAATAAACTTACAGAATAAATTGAATGAAATAACATAAGTAACAAAGACCAAATACACACCACAAATGACAACTGGGTACTAAGGATGGATTATGGTCAAAATAACCATGTGACAAAGGTGACCGTGGTACTGAACTGCCACATTAGACAGAATTTGGACATTTTGTGAATCTAAATTATCCACAAGTGTAAATTATCCACAAGTTGGAGAAAATATGAGTTTAACGATGCTTAGAAATGCATACTTTTAACATTTTTGGACGCCAAGCTTTAAAGATTATGCTAATGTCCAGGCCTGAGTAAAAAGTGAAAATATTAACAGAAAGATATGACGGACATGAGGTATAATGACGGCATAAAGTAGCTGAATAAGATTAAGATTGGCAGCTATGTTCAGGTTTTAGATAAGAGGAGGGAATATATAGCTATCAAATGAAATGCACATGCACTTGGTCCAGCGGTCCACTTCGTATCATGGTCATTTTGACCATGGTCATTTTGGTCATCATAAGGATGACACACACAACTTATTCCATTACATCATCATGTTCTTAGCCTTGTGTTATCCTAACTGTAAGCCAGGAACACTGCATTATCCCTAAGAATGGATTTGTCAGGTAAATTAGACACTTTGACAAGATCAAACGGTTACATAGTGTCACAAGGAATCACACCTATCAAACAGCAATTGTGTTGTCTCTGATGGGACAGCTTGTGTACCCAGTGCAGGTCAGCTGGTGGCTTTCTTCCTCTGACTAAAGTACCAATGCAAACAAATATGATTTTTTTGCCATAAACTCAGAGAGTATTGAAAACCAGTGTTTATAATACATGAGTATGTAGACAGGGAAATAGAATTATGTATCAATGACCATGTTGATTGATGCATGAGTATAGACGTGAAGTGTCTATTGTCTCTCAGGTGACAGACCACATATTAGCCAACCAATACATATTTAACCAAAAAAATTGCTTGTGTCCATTTCCACTTGACATAAACCACTTTAAGAAATAAAAATTTCTGGCAAATAACTGAAATAATAACAACTTGCATGTTCTTGAACATTTGTCCCTCCGTTACTAGTAACGGAGGGACAGGTTTTCTTCATATAAAATCAACCAAAAATTAAATGAGTTTCATGAAGCATACAGAAGGTTATGATACTTCACTATAAGCACCTTACTTCTAGAAAGTTTCACATTCCTTGTGATATGCATTATAGCATGAGGTAAAAATTTCAATATTTTTTGTAACGGAGGGACATGTGACGGAGGGACAAATTCATATTTTAAAGTTTTTCCCCCAAAACATCTTTAGACTTGTGTGCCAAGAATTTGAATTTAAATCATGATAACATAGCATCTCAACTTTATTAAAGTCCTATTTCCACTACTTTGCATGTGATTTCTAATAAAATACACCATATTTTCTAAATTGATAGAAAAACGACGACAGACAGCAAAATGAACCAACAAAATAGGGTCTTAAACAAATTGTGATTATTTCGCAACCAATAAGGGTAGAGAAAAAAATAAAACAGTTTCAGAAACTACAGTTTTTAGTTTATAAGGTACAATTTAAAAGAAGCACATATTTTGAGTTTCACTTTTTCATGTTAATGTTCACTTCCCCTTGGCTGAGCCCATATATATATATATATATATATATATATATATATATATATATATATATATATATATATATATATATATATATATATATATATATATATATATATATATATATATATATATATATATATATATATATATATATATATATATATATATATATATATATATATATATATATCAGTGTTCCAAACTGGGTCTGGGGAGCCACCCATGCTTGGCTAACAACAATCTATGCCTCATACTATAAATTATGCCTGCAATTATAATGCTACTATTCCTGCTCGCATATTAAATTCTGATATATTTCAACAATTTCTATGCAATCAAATTTATCACATGAAGCATGAAATTTATTTAAATTAAAGTTCTTTTCTTCATATAATCAATGATATTACCTGGAAATAATTCTGCTCCACAGAAATAATTAAACTTTATTATAAAAAATATCCATGAATCAGACATTATTAAGAGAATAATACAAACAATTTATTGAAAAATTTTGATAAACGTGTAGAAATTTCTCATTATTTAGATGTTTGTCTTCTGGCTTAGGCTTGTGATTGGATGAGCCGGTCAGCTAACTCCCACCATTGCTTCATGGCACCAGACGGCATTGATTTCATAACAATCCCCACAGGATAATAGGCTTGTAGTGGAGAATATTACTCCATTATGGCTTAGATCGGTAGCATAACCCAATCAAACCTACATGTACATAAGCTGAGGTCTCTCTGCACTGTGAGCACAGAGTCAGATGTGTTAGACCTGAGGTCCTCTACGGAGTCAGATGTGTGAGCTGAGGTCCCTCTAGAGTCAGATGTGTTAGAACTGAGGTCCTCTACTGGGCCAGATGTGTGAGCTGAGGTCCTCTACTGGGCCAGATGTGTTAGACCTGAGGTCCTCTACTGGGCCAGATGTGTTAGACCTGAGGTCCTCTACGGAGTCAGATGTGTGAGCTGAGGTCCTCTACTGGGCCAGATGTGTGAGCTGAGGTCCTCTACTGGGCCAGATGTGTGAGCTGAAGTCCTCTACTGGGCCAGATGTGTTAGACCTGAGGTCCTCTACTGGGCCAGATGTGTTAGACCTGAGGTCCTCTACTGGGTCAGATGTGTTAGACCTGAGGTCCTCTTCACCGTCTAATATGGAAAGGTTTGCTGAACCAATCAGTCACAAAAATGCATATTTAAGAATTAAACTTCGGCATCATTTCCTCAGTTGGCAATAACAGTTGTCAAGAGGCTGACCCCTTTTAAAATTGCACCACAGCTAGGATGGTGAGCATCTTAGCCTCATATCATTATCATTTAGACCTAGCATGGTCTATCATATACAAAAATGTCACAAACCAAATCACTTCACACAGAATTCAATTTTCTCTTCTACAAGAAGGTATCAAGGAATTTTCCACATGGCTACCTGAGCCGGCAAATTAATGCTTGCCTCCTCCGTATGCAACTTCATTGGCACGTCTGCTTGAGAACCTTGCCTCCTTAAGCAGATGCTTAAAGTCGACAACCAAATTAATATCACCCTTCTGCACAATCTATCAATTGTTAGTTCCACGATTTATTGTTGGCTGAACACAATTTTGTCTGATTCTTTCTTTTCTGAATCTCTATGTGTTAAATCTGTGCCCAAATTTCCATGAAGATTTTATGTTGCAATTGGTATTGCCCTTCAGTCATTAGATATTGCCCTTCAGCCATCATAAGAGTGATATTGTAGGTTATTTTCTACCTCTTTGGGCATATTACATTGCAGACAGATATGTACCCATGATGCGACTACCCTGGTTATATATAATGTTTCATGTCAAACTATCTTTATTTCTTTCATCCTATTGCCTTCTCCTTGACATAATCTATGATCCTCCGTCTCTCTCTAATCCCATCATCCCTCCATTTCTGCGACTCCCACTTCCCTTCCTGCCCACGATCTATGAGGTTTCGGGCTCACCCTCGGCCCATATATAGTGGGCTTTATCTCTGAGCATTGTCTCATGCAATGACCTCCAGGGCGGCCATCTTGTGTATAATATGGTGGCCTCCATGGCAGACGCTGTAAGCTCTGTATATGCATTCTATGTAAGGTCAGCCATGACTCACCAGCTCCCTCAGTCTCAGGCTCCTGCACCTCAAACCATTCTCTTTTCTCCCATAGATCTGTCTTGCCTTGCTTCTGTCTTGCCTTGCTTCTGTCTTTTGCCGGTGTCCTGCCTATTTGCTCAAACCTGCCTGTCTTGCATTTTTTTCTCACTACTGTCCTGCTCACACCTGTCTTGCCTTTTTGCTTGTGTCTGTCTTGCTTTTTTGCTTGTGTCTGTCTTGCCTTTTACTCGCGTCTGTCTTGCCTTTTTCTCACATCTGTCTTGCCTTTTGCTCGTGCCTATCTTGCCTTTTACCCATGTCTGTCTTGACATTTGCTCACGTCTGTCTCACCTTTTGCTTGTGCCTGTCTTGCCTTGTTGCTCGCAAATGTCTTGCCTTTGGAAGTGAATGCATGAGATCTTTAACTAAATAGGTTGTCACCCCATGTTTGCCATGTTTTGAAGTTTGTTGCCAGCTTTATACTAAAAGATAGCGCTTACACAATAAAATTTGAATACATGAATCACGGTGTGTGACCAAGTGCACAAAGGGTAAAGTATCAAAGAATCTCATGGTTGCCTCTCAAGAATTTGTTTAATGAAGAAATTATTTGCATTGGTTAGGCTTTTGAGTATCAATCATATTTCTTTACAAATCCAGTGAGGGCTTGATTTTCTTTTCAAATGAGCACTTGATGAAAGTTCTCGGCAATCTCACAGCAAAATACAGGTCATATATGCAATGGCTTCCAGTAGTCGCTTGTTTATGATGATAGTGAAGATGATGATATTTGTGGAAGCCAATTGCTGGCCTTATTACTCACAAAGTTAACCCAGTAATTGACTTGAAGCCAGCACAAGTCATGATTGGTTATAATGATTATCATCAGCTTGAGATAAACAGGGTTTGACTAACTACCTGAATTCTCCAATATTGGGACTGGGTGCTGACACTGGCAAATAACCACCAATATATTACCTGTGGCAACAGAATGGTATACTCCTACTTCCCACACATATAGCCTGAATGTGGTCTGAATATAATATTGAGCAATATAAAAGAGACTGACTGAATATGGACTGTATGTAATATTGAGCTGTATAATGTGGACTGACTATGAATGTGGTCAGAATATCACATTGTGTGGTAGAGTACTGACGTGATCATGATCTCAGCCAAATGCAACATTTCAACATAAAATGCTCCTATTTCTGTATATATCTTATTCCCATGTCTGCTCAAAATATCTGCTTACATCACTTCTCAAGATCATCAGCATATTGGTCATCAGAATAATGTATTAGTAATCATTTTTTGAACTGGGTTACAATCACGGGTACAAATAAACTGGCTCCTAATATGGCAAGGAAATGAAGTTAATATCATAATTAAGGTAATATGATTAACCTGTTTGTTGTGAGGTAATACGTGTGCATGGTTAAACTAATTGAGCCCCACATTTTCAACACAGATAATGATATGATCAATAAGTACCAAGTGACAGGGAGGTTCTGAAAGGCCCACTTACACAGGTGGGTTGCTTATTACACAGCAATCATCCCATCTCCATATATAGGAACTTGAGCTTCAAATATCTCCATAAATGACAAGTATTCTTGTGAAAACCAGTTCTCTTGTGACTGTCCAAGGTCACCTTGGCTTATTTTTCTCCTGCAAACTTCAGGTGTGGTTAACGGTATGGTCATGTGATACCTTGCATGACCAGATGACCAGAAAGTGGCTCAGTCATGTTTGCCTCTCATGCTGCATCTGCCGTGGAGGTAATTTTTTTCATGTTACTCCAGTCACATGGCTATTTTTGAATCTTCGATACTGATCTGCATTTCAAGATTGATAGTATAGTTCAACCTTAACCAATATAATAATATGAACAGTTTCCTTTGTGTTCAACCAGATTTACATGGTTATGTACATCTGGAACAACTATTTTGCTGCTTTTATTGATAATCTAAGAATCCCTCTCTCCTATTTTCTAGTTTCTTTCATTGTTAATCTTCTCCTCTATTTTCTCACTTTATTGAAGATATTTGCGTTCCTTTTCTTTTCCTGGCTTATGGTTGCAACAGGCTACTATTAAGGCTACAAAGATGGATGCATCAAGCAAGGGAGATGAATCAACTCGGCTGCATTAACAGTACAACCAGTTGTGTCATATTTTCTTTCCATTTCTTCAGCTCTCATTTAGGTTTTGGCATTGTCATGCTCCTGAATACTGCCTGTCAGTGCAAAAAAGGTCCTAAGCAGCTTTCAGCCCGAGCCCAGGAGGCCAGGATGACCTTCCAACTTTAATGGAAACAAAATGGTACGGAAGCTGGATCCATCCCACTATATCAATTATGAGCATTTACAGCATCTCAGGAGAGCCTCCAGTCCCCATTTTGTCTGAACTGAGCTTCTCAGTTGCTGAAATATTCATCTATGCTGCATCTAGGGGTGGCAGTAACTTAGTTAGGGTGCTGTGCCCCATCTGAAGGGAGGCGCCACCTATCCCACTCAAACCAAACCTCCGTATTGAAATCTAAAATTTGCAAATTACTGGTTGTCCTGGCAAAAAATACTCTTCTTTTCCATAAGTAGTTGATCCCTATCTTATTCTGTCTTCACTGCCCTCTTCTGCAATGTTCAGCTTTAGGCTGCAGATCATGAATATTCATTTTAATATAAATTGTGAATATTCATATCATCATCAGATTATCTCACTGTGTCCTCTATTGGCCTTATACCTGGCATAATATCAATTATCCTTTTTTGACAAAATATACTCTGGTGTCATATTTGATATTTTTAAGTGTGCTTAAAATTCAAAACTGAATAATATTTTGGCACAAGTGTAAGTTCACTGCTTGTTTCTGTTGCAAGACTTTCCTTACAATTAGCCTTTTGACAATAACATTCTGGCTCCATATGACATATTAAATATAACATGTATATGGAAATAGTAGAGGAATGTGACCAATGGTCATCCGGTAACCCCAGAAAAAACCTCAGAACATGAAAACTCTTGAAAATATATATCTGTATACAACTCTCCTACTTCTTTTCTTTTCTTTCCTTTATCCTCTTTTATGAGCCTTAGGGGGGTTTCCTGGCAACCCCCCCCCCCCAATCCCCCCTTGATACAACGCTGAAAGATATGGTGAAATCCCATCCATAATAAAACCAGAGCCTTAAAATGCATGCTGTTAAAACATATAAAGAATTTACTGTTCTTATAACCAACATACATTTTCAAAACTAAATATATATAAATTACCAATGAATGAGAGGACTTGTTTCTGATAACAGTCTGTTAACAGTCGTATAATATGTCTTCACATATACAGATTTAAGAGTCTCCAAACCGACACCATCATTGCATTAAGGTGGTAAACAAATTGCAGCATAACTTAAGGCTTGTTTTACAGATTTAATTGCAATCATCTAAATGCACTTCTGGAGCAAGTTTTAATCACCAATCATTCTATTATTAATGACATTGTTTTAAAACAAAATAAATGAGTGATCTCTCGGGTAATGTAAATGATATGCTCAAATAAATATTTGAGCTTTGTATTTTCTTGGTGCAATGCCAGAAAAATAACATTTCTGTGTAACTCTTCCTTTGAAAGCTAAGAGTCTTTATTTGTGAACTTTACACTGTCAGTCCATGTCCCAATTTAAACCTCATTTGATTCTACTCACAAAATAAATATTTGTTTATTTGAAATTATTTCTGTTTAAAGTAGCAATTTGTCAATAAAGGCCAGACTACAAATTTATCAGACTGGAAATGCTTTCATTGTGTTCAATTTGAAATAAAGAATGAAATCAAATCTGTCTCACAGATAAATGCTAAATGTAAATTAAGCTGGTCTGTTAAAGTAAGTATAAATGAATAAATCACAGAACAACATAAGTTGTAGTCTTTCTTAATATGAGAAATTGCAATACATATCATATGACAATGCAGTACATACTTTGCAAATATAATCATAATGATCCAATTAAAGAAACCTCAAAGTGTACTTTATCTATAACCATGATATGGGAAACAAGATTGCCATATATATTTTTTTCCTACTTTGAGACTGGTTTCTTAATTTAATCAGGAATCCAATATTTAAGCATTCAGCCATTAATACGTTTCTTGCCTTCTTTTAATATAGTGTGTAGATGTGTACATGAGTTAGTTGTGGTAATTATGTAAAGTGTGCAGTCTTTATAGCATGTTTCTATGAGACACTCTGCTACAGTAACCACAGAGCTTGGTGGAGAGGTATAAACATAAAAGGCTGGGGTGATGTGGCGTTAATGTACGGCTCAGTGAATCCTCACCCATCAACATACCTACAGGCACTTCTACATGTGCAAGCCCCGTACAGACATGCAACTATAATGGTACACATCCATACTCCCCTTGCTAACAATATCAATCATAAGCTTCTTGTCTCGGCCATCTTTGTTCTGTTACATGCATGCTTTCCTCATGTTCTGAATAAAGAATGTCATGGTGTCATGTGACCGGTTAACCTTCAAATAAAACAGGGTCAAAGCCTAATTTGATGTACTTTGGTGTGTATATATATGTCCTATATCTTACTTTATAGCATTACTATGAGCTGGGCTACCTATATGTACTTAACCTGATTGTGAAACCACAGCAAACATGCAGTAAATCACATCTCAGTAAGCAGATATAGTGAAATAAACTCCAAAACAGCCTTGGAAACCTACTTCCATAGATTGTTTCATTTTATGTCTTGTTCTTAATCTGGTTAGCCATTAGTTCCCTGTACATATATACAGGTGGTCTGGACAACACTCTCACTGTCACATCTCAATATTACACATGGTATTAGTATCTGATTAATGTACTAATTAAGGCATGCGATACATATCATTGAATGTCATCATACTAAATACTAGTAATTATATTTCCAAGAATGTTCAGATAATTAGTGGTCTGAAAGTGCCTGATATGAACAAATCTTATTTACAGGTGAACACTTTTATTCCCACACCTAATACCCCCCCAAAAAACTAACAAAAACCTTTTGCTTTTTTCAAAATCATTTCATTATGGATTAAACACTTTCATCTTATTGACCCCATTTGCTGATTACATTTTGTTTGTATTGTTCATATTTTGACCAATTTATCACCTGAGTGAATAAATTACATAATTTTGTGAAAATTTGCCTGCAGATGTAAATAAATATCAATATAAAACATGGGACATAGTTGAGCATCCACTTAAACATTGTCAAACTGTAAAGTATAAAATTAGCTTTTGACAAACTTGCTAAATTCACATCCATCGCTTCATCAATTAGAAATCAATTTATAAATGGATCTTTTGAAAATATTCCTTTTAATTGCTTCCTACTCTCAGTATTAAAATATAATATTGTTCTTTTCAATCCATGCTTGACCTGCAATATCTTGATATTATAAATGTTTTTTTAAAGAGATGCATATAGAAAATGATAATATCCATGTTAAATATATATATGTAACCTCACTGAAGGAATATTTGACAATCTAACATTGATATATGATGAGACTAGTTTTGGATGAGCGCTGCTGTTGTGTGACGATGTTGTTGTATATGAGAGGATTTCTGATAATTCTATAGTACACACTCACCTTATGATGATGATAAGGTTTCGCCAGACATACACCCGCCAACGCCAACAAAATCCACAGTTTGTAATCCATTCTGCACCTAAAACAACACAGATATCTTATGAGAAAGATGCCTGGTTTACAACCCTTGTGTTTCTATCGGTTCAACTTAAAAGGAAATGCACGGGATCGCCCATATTAGGAAGAAATTAGACAGCTGTCTCTGCACTACACATCAGTTCAGCCGGCGGAGTGGCACCGCTCAACACCTTAATAACATTACGTGATTCTGTCATATAGATGGCTTGTAAAACGCTTCTATTTCAACACAAGGATGGCCTAGACACTCACCTTTATGATGGAACCGTTGAATCTGTTTACAATACAGTCATGAAGGAAGTAGACCCCCGTTAAATATCCACGTCGGGGTTTCTCAGTGTTCTTTTGCGGTCTCTGGTTCCCCGTTATCTGCCTATTCTCCGCTGCAAAGATGGCGGCGGCACGGTCCACTTTGGCTCCGAAGGGGGCGGCAGCTACAACGCAGAATTACTCATCAGTAATGAAGTCGATGCCAGTGCTTCCGCCAACGCAGGGTAGGCAGGCTGGTAAGCAGGCAAACCTTGGTGTGGTTACATGATGCAGGGAGACTGCTGTATGCAGGCAGGGCGGCACCTAGCGGATCCTTAGTGCCTTCCCTGCACCCCCGACAGGTGCGTCATAGCATGGCCTGACTACCTGCGTTCAGTTCTGTATTCAGATGACAGCAGGTTTGAACATCGCTGGGTTCATCAAACGTGAACTATATTTCGCCAAGCGTGAAATACGCGCCAGTTTAATGGCGCTTGGAGATATATATTTGTACATATGCATGTCTAGCAGGTGGCTGGCACACGACTTGTCTCAGAGTACACGAGTCTTGTCTTGTGCCCTATGACTGGAGGCCTCCTCGCCCCGGGACCTCGTCCCCTTCATGATCACAAGCATTGAGCTTCAAATTTAGACATAAAAAGTTTGACCTGGCAACAACGTTTACATATGTATTGTGCATCAAGACCTCAGATCTTTTCAATAGGCATAACGCACAATCTATCTTAGGCCCACTATTATAATGTAGATGTAACATGATAAATGTAAATTTGAACAATAGATTACCACAGTGCCATTAATTACTGTTTGAGAAAATATATTTTGCAAAAATGTATTATAAATGAAAAATGTAAATCATATAAAACAGTCAGATTGTTCCATGTTGTTCCAGTTGAAGACCATAATATTGACAACCTCTTCTTCAGACCACTGGATATCATTAAGACAATTACAGAGACTGCCTCAATGACCTCAGGTGATGCCTTTGTATGATGTCTATGTTACGTTGTCTTTGATGTGGTCATATATTTAAGCACTGATTTAGGTCCTCAGGGCGAAGAGGAAGTGAGGGAAAGTGTGATGCCATATATGGTATATAAAGAGCTGCTTCCAATGTACCATGGTGTATTTCACATTTATATCACACTTGGTGTCGCTGTTGATTTTGGCCCATATAATGCATATTTTCACAAACAGTTTCATATTTCAATGAATCAGGTAGTTTAGCATGAGCTGGTATATTAAACCTGCAAAGTTTAATTAACATTTGCCTCATTTGTTTAAACGAGAGTTCCTCCATTGCCCTACTTTGGTTTAACAAGAATTGTCTAAGACATTTCCCAACCTTCTGTCTTTTCTGAGCAGAAATTTAGTTTGCCTTTATGTGTATAAAAAACTACGTTTTTGTGCAAAATATTTTTACTTCATCATTATTAGAGTTGTGAAACATATTGGCAATATGGCAGGCCAAACTTAGGCCAGACAAATAGATTGTCAGTTAAGGGGAATTGCTTCAGAACTGAGTTAGCTTATTGAATAGATAATAGCGATATAAAACTGAATAAAATATATCAATATGATCATCTTACTATTATTTAATCACAATTACTTTTCAAAATAATTGTATCTGTATCTGATATTGAAACAGAAATAATTCTGCATGTTCTACAAACATCCCCAAATCACTTGTCTTGGCTTGCCAGGGAGTGGTGATTGGAGAATACTAACATACATTGTACAATACAGATTAATATTGCCAGGGAGTGGTGACTGGAGAATACTAACATTCATTGTACGATACAGATTAATATTGCCAGGGAGTGGTGACTGGAGAATACTAACATTCATTGTACGATACAGATTAATATTGCCAGGGAGTGGTGACTGGAGAATACTAACATTCATTGTACGATACAGATTAATATTGCCAGGGAGTGGTGACTGGAGAATACTAACATACATTGTACGATACAGATTAATATTGCCAGGGAGTGGTGACTGGAGAATACTAACATTCATTGTACGATACAGATTAATATTGCCAGGGAGTGGTGACTGGAGAATACTAACATTCATTGTACGATACAGATTAATATTGCCAGGGAGTGGTGACTGGAGAATACTAACATACATTGTACAATACAGATTAATATTGCCAGGGAGTGGTGACTGGAGAATACTAACATTCATTGTACGATACAGATTAATATTGCCAGGGAGTGGTGACTGGAGAATACTAACATACATTGTACAATACAGATTAATATTGCCAGGGAGTGGTGACTGGAGAATACTAACATTCATTGTACGATACAGATTAATATTGCCAGGGAGTGGTGACTGGAGAATACTAACATACATTGTACGATACAGATTAATATTGCCAGGGAGTGGTGACTGGAGAATACTAACATTCATTGTACGATACAGATTAATATTGCCAGGGAGTGGTGACTGGAGAATACTAACATTCATTGTACGATACAGATTAATATTGCCAGGGAGTGGTGACTGGAGAATACTAACATACATTGTACGATACAGATTAATATTGCCAGGGAGTGGTGACTGGAGAATACTAACATTCATTGTACGATACAGATTAATATTGCCAGGGAGTGGTGACTGGAGAATACTAACATTCATTGTACGATACAGATTAATATTGCCAGGGAGTGGTGACTGGAGAATACTAACATACATTGTACGATACAGATTAATATTGCCAGGGAGTGGTGACTGGAGAATACTAACATTCATTGTACGATACAGATTAATATTGCCAGGGAGTGGTGACTGGAGAATACTAACATTAATTGTACGATACAGATTAATATTGCCAGGGAGTGGTGACTGGAGAATACTAACATACATTGTACGATACAGATTAATATTGCCAGGGAGTGGTGACTGGAGAATACTAACATTCATTGTACGATACAGATTAATATTGCCAGGGAGTGGTGACTGGAGAATACTAACATACATTGTACAATACAGATTAATATTGCCAGGGAGTGGTGACTGGAGAATACTAACATTCATTGTACGATACAGATTAATATTGCCAGGGAGTGGTGACTGGAGAATACTAACATACATTGTACGATACAGATTAATATTGCCAGGGAGTGGTGACTGGAGAATACTAACATTCATTGTACGATACAGATTAATATTGCCAGGGAGTGGTGACTGGAGAATACTAACATTCATTGTACGATACAGATTAATATTGCCAGGGAGTGGTGACTGGAGAATACTAACATTCATTGTACGATACAGATTAATATTGCCAGGGAGTGGTGACTGGAGAATACTAACATTCATTGTACGATACAGATTAATATTGCCAGGGAGTGGTGACTGGAGAATACTAACATTCATTGTACGATACAGATTAATATTGCCAGGGAGTGGTGACTGGAGAATACTAACATTCATTGTACGATACAGATTAATATTGCCAGGGAGTGGTGACTGGAGAATACTAACATACATTGTACGATACAGATTAATATTGCCAGGGAGTGGTGACTGGAGAATACTAACATTCATTGTACGATACAGATTAATATTGCCAGGGAGTGGTGACTGGAGAATACTAACATTCATTGTACAATACAGATTAATATTGCCAGGGAGTGGTGACTGGAGAATACTAACATTCATTGTACGATACAGATTAATATTGCCAGGGAGTGGTGACTGGAGAATACTAACATTCATTGTACGATACTGATTAATATTGCCAGGGAGTGGTGACTGGAGAATACTAACATTCATTGTACGATACAGATTAATATTGCCAGGGAGTGGTGATTTGAGTATACTAACATACATTGTACGATACAGATTGGTATTGCCAGGGAGTGGTGATTGGAGAATACTAACATACAGTGTACGATACTGATTAATAAAAGGTATAAAATTTGTGGTGGAAGTAAATCATTGATCAGTGATCATGGCATAATTAAGTTTTGGATCCGCTTGAATGAACTTCAGTTTGTGCCATATATTGCTTTTTGTATTGAAGCCTCAGGCCTAAACTGCACCATTCACAATGTGTCTACGTCATCGTTCTCAGTGTAAAGGGCACGTGGGTGGTTCAACGGACTCATACAGGCCAGCCGATAAGGAGACCCTAGGTTTAATCCCCCCCCAAGGCTCTATATTAACATATATATTTTTTTATATATTAAGAGTATCATATATTTTTATCAAATCATCCTCTTATAATTGAACCCTACACTAATATACTGCCATAAATATATAATCTTCAAAATTCAAATTGGATACAAAGGCTGAGGTGAAAGGGGCTGAGGAAAGGGGGCCGAGGGAAGGGGGAGAGGCTGAGGAAAGGGGGCTGAGGGAAGGGGGCCGAGGGAAGGGGGAGAGGCTGAGGAAAGGGGGCTGATGGAAGAGTGAGGGACTGAGGTGAGAGGCTGAGGTATGAGATTATGTGGCTTGAAGGAATAGGCTGAGATTCAGGAAGGATGCCTCAGAGCAGGGAGGTTGGATGTCTGATCTCTCGCTAGTTATGTGAATTAAACTCCTTAATGAAAAAGAACGTAATTTTTCTGTCAAAACTATTCAACTGAAACATTTTAGAAAAGAAATGTTTGTACCATTATTAACTGATTAGAAATAAGTTTTAACTACAGATTCTCATATTATACATGTTAGATAAGTTTTTCATGGCATTCTTTGTATAAGTGCATTTTTAAGTGTGGATTTAATGTTTTTGACATGCTGGGGCAGGTCATTCCATATATTCCTCAAAAGCCCTATCACCGCACATCTATATATCAGATACTCTGCATGGCGAGGTAGAGTTTCAGCAATCCTGGATCTGCTATGGAAAGTACATATCAGAGGCTACCATATTCATGGTTATTACTGGACCACAAAGTCTTGTGATTATCATGTGATTTTAAAAGAGACGACAATTGCGTAATCATTTTGTACTTTCCATATGAGTATTGACATCCTAAAATATATTTTATGATCATGTTTTCTTGTTTCCCAAATCCTCTTGCTGAGGAATTTTGTGCAGTTTAGTTATTTCACATTTTGGAATTCCCACCCGAAGTTAGTTTCTACGATCTAATGCAGAAATAACAAATGCATGCACGAGGATATTTGCTGTTTTTTCATCCCAACGATTAATTATTAATAGGATAGATTTAGAATAAATAACAGATTAGAATATTTAAAACATAAAACTTATTTTTGCAGATTTCTCTCAGGGTATAATCTGTAACTATCCCCAGATCTCTGACCTTATTTGATATGTGGATGTAGGCATCCCCCTCATGATTTGAGGTGAACATTATGAAATGTGAGTTCTTACAACATATCAGCATTTCAGTCTTACCATCATTTAGCTTCATTTTGAAATTAGATATGCTGTATACATTTCATTAATTCATTGCAGGATCTTGTGATTTCATGTGGAGATGAGGTCGAATGTAATATTATTAGCATAGTGCTGTTGACATGCAAAATCATTCTTACCAAAATATACCATTTTTATATGCGCGATCATATTTTATTCACCCAGGACAATTAAAGAGAAAATAGGGCAAGCAGATTGTCGGTGTCCTGCCTTGGCGCCACTGATTGATTATGTTTTTGTTTATTCAGGTATCGGTTAAATATGACAAGCTATTGCACATGTTTTAGTTCCTATGCTGCTGATTTCTAATTACTACTGCACATCAGGGTCATCAATGGTTGCATAAAGTGCATTTACATAACACAAAGCGAAAGTGATGTGTTTTGTATGGAAGAAAAATAAAATAAATTACCACCATCTTCTAACTATTCAGATGACAAAGTATTACATTGTCAAGCCCCTGTTTTAAAATAGTAATAATATGGGCTTGTTAATTTAAAAAAAGAGCTGTGTTAAGTGCATTACATTCTTTAAAATATTCATCAGGTATTATCATTTCAGATTATAAAATTCTAAATTTGTTTAATGAATGTGTGACTGATAGAGAAAACCAAGAGAAACAAAAAACACTTCAAGCCACGAAGACTGGAACCCAAGGGCACATAGTAGATCAAAGATGATCCTAGGGATAAGTATGATTACCTAAAAATAAACTTAACAAGGACTATGAGGGCAAGAAGGTATCCACTAACATACCTCTGCCTCCAAACTGATAGGAACAAGTGGAAAAACTATCCGCCAGATGTCACTAGACACCAAACCCACTCTGAAGAGGATACATGGGAGCACATGTGATAAGGACAGGGTAACCATCAAGGACACTACAGTTGGAATTGCAAAAACATGAATGACAATTTGGAACGTCATTAGAGAATTTGAGGAAGAAAAAGGGGGAAACAGGTGATTTCAAGGATAAATGTTTCAATTTTGCCAAAGGACAATGCAGAAATGGAAGCAAATGCTAATATCTTCATGCCAATCCTGGAGCAAACTACAAGTCCAAGGACCCAAGAACATATGGCATTAAGAGTCCTCAGAAATCAAATAGAGTAAAAAACAAACAACAACAAAAAACAACAACAACAACAACAAACCGAGAAATTATTGACAATCATATAGTGTATGGGGTAGAAATCTAGAAATGAAAAAGTGTGACGCAAATGTAAAATCGGTTCTAACTTGATACAGATGACCATAATATTTAGATATAAGTCAATATATTTTTCTGCGGCCTACAATAACATTGAATCATTATTTCTAAATTAATGAACCCAATAAACAATTTATTCATTGTTCCTTTAAGAAGATGTTCTAAGTCTTGTACAATAGCACTTCAGACGCACAATTCTGAAATCATAATGCATGGACAGAAGGTAAGTGAAATATCACTTATTGAAATCAAGCATTTACTGCCTGATGAATCTACATCATTGCTATAAATAATATAACATTTGGTGAAAACGATTCCTGTGTGGCAATACTGACCATCATAAAAGACAATAGGAGAAGTGTCAGTACAGGTGACCACATATTTCTGCTAAAGAATTACATAACAACCCCTGACGCTGTAGCTTATCACAATAAAAAAACTTTTAATGCACAATCCCTTAGGAATGAAGCGGAATGCATAAATGACCTAAAAATAGAGGATGACCTTGATATCATTCTAATAACTGAAACTTGGCTAAGAAATCAAGACAAAAATGATGAGACCATTATTAATGATATAAAAAAAACATGACTATGAGTTTATAGATAATCCTCGCGTTGGAAAGGGAGGTGGGATACGGGAATTGCTTTTAAAAAAGAAAGGAGAGTGGTGCACGTGATCAAGGGAAAACCAAACAAATGGAGGTTGTGGAAATAGAATTAATAATAACTGAAAAAATATTACATTTATCAGAATATACAGAGCGGAGCCTCAAAACAAATCTGTAAACAGTGTCAGGATGTTATCCACAAAAGTGTGTTGCATTGCACTCCATATACTAATGGCTGTATTTGTTGGAAAACATTCAACACTAGCTATTTACGCTATGTACATAGCATTCAATCAATAAATGCATTATGATGCATTTTGATACCAAAGAAAACTTCCAGAAGTTATCCATGTTTGAGCCATAAAGAGTATCAGGCGTGCAACTGTGGTCCAAAAGCTTATTTGATTCATCAGTTAATGCTTATGCAATAATTATTTTTCAAATAGACTTTTCTCTAATATGTATCAAGCATTACATTGTTTCAGGACATGAAAGATGATTTTCAATCCTCAACAAAAATCAAAAAGAAATTCAAGGATAAAAAATAAAGCTCAAGGGTTTTATGGACCTTTGTGTATTTTGATTAACATATTATTACTATTTGGATTAGTACATTTTAGACCCAGATATTGGGTTGGTAATTTATATCTTAGTTATTTGTCTGTAATATATGCAAGCTTTGTCTGGCTTGGAAACTTTATAACCATATTAATTGAAATAATAGTATGGTTCTATGTTGGAAACCTTCACGATACATCTATAATTTTTGATAAGTTTTATAACAACACTTTTGATTTAATATGTTTCATAAATTCTTGTCTTATTCATTGGGCATGCTGGAAAGGTCATGTCTTTACATTTTTTAAAATCTTAAACTCTATTCAGCATAACATGGATCTTATTCACAAGGAATCAGAAAAAACTAGGCAGAAATATAGTAAGGAAAGTAAAATATTTTTGATTGTAGGACTGGGTGTATCTCTAGCTCTAGTAGGGTACAATCTTTACCTCATTTGTCAAAATAATATGTCAATCCACTCCACACTTTACAATTTAATCAACATCAAGTCTGATCTTATAATAAGTTTTCTGAAATATAATGGCATTGTATTTTCTGTTTTCAAACTATTGATATTTTATCTATATCCCGTGGCTTTGTTTTGTTTTTGTATTGTGATTGAAGGTGAAATCACAAATTTCAATAATGCTTTTAAAGTTACACTACAAACTAAAAATGTAGAAAGCCTTGAGATGTACAGGACATACTTTGAAGCCATATATGATTTGATACAACTTAGTAATGAAATATTTAGTAAATATGTTGGTCTCAATCTGGTTGTTCAACTGTTATTCATTATATTTGGAATTTATCATATTGTGAAAGAATCCTTTTTGCATCTTTTCATTTTGGATGTGACATCAATATTTGTGATGATGGTAACTGTTTTGATTGGAGGAATGAAAATCAGTAATAAGGTGAGTTATCTGTTGTTATTATAAATGACAGACATGATCTGCAAGTTTGTTTGCTTAAAAAGTTAAGGCCTTTCCTTTTAGCTCTTTGTGGCAATGCCATTGAATAAGGTTTGTTAAAAATAACTCATAGCACACATCTATTTTCTAATGAACATTGCTTGAAAGATGCCAAATGTTACAGTATGAAACTCTTAAAGTGAATTATTATCTAACACTGACTTAATAATTGGATAAATCACTGGAGCAAAGTCTTTAATTAAGATTACTGAAAAAAATGTATTTCCCAATTTAGTGAGAAATTATAAATGTACCTCATTTACTGATATGAAAAGCAAACTAAAAGCAAACTCTATTAACAAAAAGAGATAATATAATATGGAATGTTAAGTAAAAAGATAATTATAAAAATCTTGAAAATTGTTTATGAAATCAAACATATATTTCACTTAATTAGAATATGATTTTTACTTTTGAGTTTTATAGAATATATTGTAGACCACATAAAATGCAGCAATTAAATACAAAGGTGATCTAAAGTTTAACTATTTAATCTGTTTAGGAGGTAAATATGAGAAACTTTGGTTCCTTTCACCTCAAAATGCTATAATAAATATTGGAGAGCACATTATATACTACATAGCTCTAGACTGATCAGAAATGTAACATGCTGATTTCCACATCTGCATTATGCTGCTTTTAAAATGATGAATAATATACACAAGTTAGTTTATGAATTAGTTTTTGACTGAACCTGACACATGTGTTTGATTCCATTTCCATTCTATATATATATCAATTAAAGTTACCTGGATGTATAGATATTGTTTATATCCTTCAAACAAGTGGTTCTTTAGATCCTTCAAACAAGTGGTCATTTATAATAGTTTTGCAAATACATGAAATTTCTGATGAAGCATATCAATTATATTTACAATGCTCCAGGGGCTTATATCCTACCAAGCCTTAAAAACACCAGTTAATTTATAAAGATATTTGTTGGCAAAAGGTTACTGTATTGTTTATCACGAATATTTCATATTGCAATTGACATTGATTTTTAAGACCAGGATTTTAATTTATATTGTTATTCCAGGTGAGGGACTCTATGGATATCATACATAAATTAGATATGAGCAGAGCATCATTATTGACTCTTAACCAGGTATCACATAATTTGAATTATTGATTCTGTTGTACAGCTGTTCCTCGAACATATTGTAATAATATATGATTACGAAAAGGGCAATTGGCTATTGTCAAATATGTTATAATTTGCCTGAATTATACCTATTATCATTATAATTGTATCAATTATATTTTACTTACAGTGATGTTATTGATTATATCAAAACGATTATACTGTTCAATGAAAATTTAAACTTAATGTCAGATATCATCTTTTGCCTATGATCATTATAATCTAATACAATTTGTGAATCAATTAGAATTGAATTTCAATTAAACAAAATAATCAGCACAATCTGACATAAATTGGTGTAGATGGTAATTTCCTTTGGCATATCTGAGAAGGAGGTGTATTTTTCAGAGCAATTTATTTCTGCACAGACTAAACCAACCAATAGGAATTACTGCAGCTGGCTTCATTGTTTTGGACAACAGTACATATCTGGCTGTGAGTCATTGCTTAATTGTATCCTGTATTCACTGCGTGTAATTAAGTGTAAAACTCAAACCTCTAGCTTATTTGGACATGTATTTTATTACTTTCAGGTTTTAGGAACAATGGTTACATATATTATTGTCATCGTCCAGTTTGGAGCAACATAGGTGTAACAGTGATAGCATGACCTTTGATATTCAATCACTACCAATTAAAAAATATAGAATGCTGGAAGGATATTATGTGAATTTTGTACCTATGCATTCTCGTATCTTATGATATGCAGTAAATAGACATATTGCTTTATCTTTTACACAGTCCATATTAATAAGTACTATAAATTGTCTTTCGGGTCTTGGTCCAGAAAAAAAAGCTATTGGTTTGAGGATCCTGGCAACTGCACACTTTATAAATTATGGATAGCCTTCTGACCTTTGAGCGAACAATTATACACATATCTGCTAACGGGGCCAGCTTTATAGAGTTAAAAAAGTAGTACCAACTGTGTGCCCAGGAATCATCCCACTTGCACAAGGAATACACATTTCAGGGAGGCATTCATTCATTTCCTTTAAATTGTACACCATTTGAATAAGCAGCATTCATGTTTCACATCACATGTGAGTAAGTCACCAAGGGCAATACTCAGGGCTAAAATCACAATCCTTCAAAGCTTGAGATATCTCCAGTTTCCACAGATCCTTCAAAGCTTGAGATATCTCCAGTTTCCACAGATCCTTCAAACCTTGAGATATCTCCACATTACGTGTTTTTCCCTTAAGCCAACATACCTGACAAAAAGAGGAAAGTCTCAGGTAAGGGTACCGTAGGTAGAGATTAAAAATATGAGCTGGCGTCCTGCTGGGAACACTTGCTTACTGAGATTAGTACTCAGATAAGTGGGGTGTGTAGTCACTTTCACATGTCAAAAATAGTGGGCAAATCACTGTACACACATCTGAGCATTATTACTACACATGTTTCTTATTCAAATTGTGGATTTATTTGACCATCAAAATAATGATTGCAATATTTGAATTTATTTCAAATATAGAAATTCTAATTCTATATTGTTAGTAGTGTTTGAACAACTGTGAAACTAGAGAACTATTTTCGAGGTATGGACACCATTTCCAAGAGGTGATCTTTGCACATATGAGTACATGCATTGTTGGCTGATCTCACTGGACAACAGAGAAATGCACATACAGGTGACATGTGACCTGTTGATTTCCATCCTGTCAGTGAGCAATCCTGCCATGAGAAAAGGTCAAAGCAAATCATCAG
This sequence comes from Amphiduros pacificus, assembly GCA_949316495.1. Classification (NCBI taxonomy): domain Eukaryota; kingdom Metazoa; phylum Annelida; class Polychaeta; order Phyllodocida; family Hesionidae; genus Amphiduros; species Amphiduros pacificus. The sequence goes on from OX439002.1 coordinate 6,011,482, forward strand.
ACCTGGGAGACACATAATAATGCTGAAACATTGGGAACTATTGCATTGCACTGGATTTATTCAGAGATGCTCAAGGTTGGCCTCTTGATCAACTTACTCGAAGTTTAAAGTCTATGATAAATTCTTGAAATTGGATCCATGTTATAATTCGTTTTTTTCTAAACTGAAATAAAATTGGAATATGAAGATTTCATATTTGTTTTCTGCATATAATTACTATTTTTTATATTTTCTATGTTGGCAAAAAACATATTCAATTCTATATGTTCTGACATGCATATTGCTCGAATATTACCCCAGTATGAAGATTTTATATTTGTTCACTATATAAAGTCAGTATTATCCATATTGTCTATGTTTGCAAAATAAAATAATAAAAATTATATTCTTCTGATATGCAAATTGCTCAATAAGAGCTCCAATATAAAGATTTCATTTTTTGGGGGGTATCAAATCATTTCTATCATTTTATATTCTTCTGCATTTGCAATAGACAAATCAATTTATGTTTCCTGAAGTACATATCACTCAAACAGAACCCCAATATTAAGATTTCACCTTCAGCATGAAAATAAGACTTTTCCCAACCAGGATTCGAACCCTGGACTTTTAGCATAGAAGACAGACATCTTAACCACTGAGCTATGTATCACCCTATATCAGTACTGTAGAAAACTTGGAGTCACAGCATTGTATGAAAATTGAAATTGTTCCATTTCTTTGCTAATAAAGACATTTTATTTTATTTTTTTTGTATTTTCTCCATTTGCCAAAAAAAAAAAAAAAAAAAAAAAAAAAAAAAAGAAAAAACACATTTTACATGTTCTGACTTTCATTCTGCTCTAAAAAGACCCCAACATGAAGATTTCACCTTTGAAGATTTCACCTTTGTTTATTGTATCGTCATTATTTTTTATAATTTCTATCAAAATAAAAAATTCTATTCTATATGTTCAATTCTATATGTTCTGATGTGCATGTTGCAAAAATAAAACTTCAAAATGAAGATTTCAGTTTCAGCATGAATAAAAAAAAATATATTATTCCTGGTGGGAATCGAACCCCAGACCTTTAGCATGGGAGCCAGATGTCTTACCCACTGAGCCATGTTGATTAGTATGATTTGACCTTCTCACTGGTAAATCACACAAATAGTCAACATCTTTATCACTTGATCAAGTTATTTTTATAAAGGGATATTCCGTTATTTCAAACAACAGCCTAAATTAAATTTATAGAGTAAAATTTTCCAAAAATATGTTTGTCTAAGATGATATCAATAGTAATGCAAATCGATAAAAAGAAACAGATATCTATAACTCATCTCTCATTTAAATCTAACCATTTTCTAGTTGATTCTCTGAAGGTAGGTATATAAGGTTAGCATGTAATAATTTATATTGAATATGAGGTGTGTCATATAATGTCCATACACATTTTATATATTTAACTCAACCACATAAAACAGAGAATTGAAATTAGCCAAAGAAAATCAGTTACTGGAGTGGTGCACATTTTTCTGGAGAAGTCATATGGAAAGTAGTCCGGTAGGATGTTAATTTCATAGGAAGTTAATGTGTTAATATGTACTCAATGAGTTCACTCATAACAGAAATCAAGATGGCCGAATGTTGGTTGAGAAAGTGCTTGATTTCTCTTAAGGGGAGTACACGTCATGAGTTTCCACAGATCCTTCAAAGCTTGAGATATCTCCAGTTTCCACAGATCCTGCAAACCTTGAGATATCTCCAGTTTCCACAGATCCTTCAAACCATGGCTCAGCCAACTGAAGTCACATGTCAACAACAAATCATCACTTTCTGAGTATATGCGTGTGTACTGTGGATAATTGATGTCTTTATTTGATGTGTAATGTATCCATGTATATGTTGGATGTAAAGCTGTACATAAATAAATCAGCTTTGATACCCAAATAATATTAGCATAAAGTAATCTACAAATTAAGAAATATTTCTACTACCTAACATCCCGTCTATCATATCAGTAAGGTGTGATGAATATGGCATGTTAATTAACCCTTAGACAACTGTATACCTAATAATGAAGAGAATAGATTCTGAACAATAATCAATCATACAAGAGTTATTGGAATAAACCAATCATCATTGAATCCAATTACAATAAAATAAAAGTTCAATCAAACCAGACTATGTACTTGCATAATTACACTTCATTGCAAGTAAATACGAGAATAAATATATGACACTTTGTCCCATACCAAAATATCAAACTATGGCAAAGATAATCCACTGAGCACATTTTGTCAGGGAGTATTAAACTAGAGATCTGAGTAAAAACTGAACACTCAATGACCTGGATCAGAGATCCAAATTGAGAAGTTGGGACATCCGGTCGAAATCTCAATTATCTGGTCAAAATCACTTAATTGCTAGAGTATTTGCCTTGAGACCCAGGGATGTCTGGTTTGGATCCTGGCCAGTTAATACCAACAACAATGAGAAGACATTTTCTGGAATCAGCGGGATATAAATGCCAGCTTTACCTTTTACTATCCTTTTACATAGCTGTCATAGTCCGGCCATGGAGGGGCCATTTTTTGCCATACCCCCTTTCGGCGGATAAAGTTTTTTTCTGTTTTGTTTATTCATCTATGGGGTCCTAGTAACATTTTCTGGGGGGGTGTGAAACTCTCACCCTTGAGCAATTTTTTTTATGGGCGTTAACATAAACCGCGTCTAAATAGCAAAAACGTCACAAATTTAAAATGTCCAAACTACTCTTTTTTAGTAATCTCTTTATAAATTGTTAGCAGAAGCCAAATGATATCTTAAATCAATCAGATTAAATTGTGCAATATCAATATAGAAAATATTCATCAATGGGGAGGTCATTTATAGGTCAAAAGGTCATAAAATGGGACATAAACTAGAAGTGAATTATATGGATCTTTCTGTGCCAAAATGTATCAAATAAACACCTAATTTCAGTATGTATCTTTATTTCTAGTAATGTGTATTGAATGAATATCATAATTTTTGTGGTAAAGTTACAAAATATAAGGCTATTGAGTAATTTGAGGTAGTTGAGATGTCGTTCAGAATATCAAACATTATGGTTAAACATATAAAAATGAAACAGAAATAAACTTGTCAATTGTCACAGTAGACTATTTTATCAAATAAGTCTGTAATCTTATGGAAATAAACTAATACAATAATATCCTGTAGTGAAGCCTTGTAATTTTTTACAATGTACTTGATACATGCATCTGAGTAATGCTATACCATACATTTAATATGACAACTGATTGATGGAGACACTGGTACTGAACTGGTACTGGAATTATCAAAGCAATGGCAGTCATTTGCATAGGATTTAATAAAAGTATTTTCATTGCAAATAAAGAATGTCAGAATGCATGGGCACCATACTAAATATATAAGCTGTAAAATAATAATGGTATTCATGAGCAGAATGCTGACGCTCTAGTGAACATTGTTACCGGAAAAGTGCACACACATTCATCACTGAATGTTGACCGTGCAGTGGAATGCGGCAAAAAGCAAATGGAGGACTATGAGAAAAGCTTGCCAAAGGGTTTCCATGACACTATCCACAGGACAGTCAACACAATGGCAATGGAGAAAAAATATATCAAAGTTAGTGAAACAAAGGTATATGATACAGAGATCATTTATGCCAGAATAATGGGTCTGCAGGACAGTGCCAGAACATATGATACAAAACAGCTTATGGCTCATGAACTGTCCCCACAGCCAACTTCCATGTTTGACAAAAATGGAAACATGAGAGTAGCAAAAGCCAAGTCAACTTTGAAGAACACCCTCAGCATAGAGGTACCAAGCAGAAATGTGAAGTATGATGCAGCTTTTCTAGATGGCTGTGCTGTATTGTGGGTGGTGCCATGGCCAACTAGTGGGATTGTTCAAGATTACCTGAACAATTTCCGTAGTCACATCATGGATTACCTGAAAAGCAGTGATGTGTATCTGGTTTTTGATAGGTAACTATCCAATTTTATTATCAATAAAATATACAGAAAGTTATTAGATTATATGTAGAAAATTATAATTTCCCTTAGTCTAAGTCATATTGTGAATTATTTTTGATAGTCTAACACCTGTCTAAATGTTTAATATACTATTTATGTATCATGTTACATTTAGTATTCATGATTGTGTTGATGTTTTCCAGATACACAGAAGGGAGTATTAAGGAGTCCACAAGACTTACTCGTGACCAAGGCTCAAGCAGGACATACACTCTGAACCCAGTTACAAAACTACCCCCTCAAACAGTTATGCTGACTGTCAGCAAAAACAAGAAGCAGTTGATCTCATTGATCATAGAAGATCTCATACTTCACAAGGATGAGTTCACAGCGACACTGTTTCTCACAGGCAGTGACCCAGTTCCAACAGAAATCAACTCAGGGGTTGTCATCAACCGGCAGGACATGAGGATCACACATGAGGAAGCAGACACAATTTTGATTCATCAGTGTGCCTCTGCAAATGTGTCCAGCAGTATTGTTGTGGCTGATGACACTGATGTATTTGCCCTACTGTGCCACTTTGTCCACATGGGTCAAATTCATGGATCTGTGAAAATGGTGGGACCAGCAAAAGGCAGAACAATCATAGACATCAATGAGACAGTGAAGAACAACATAGCTGTACTTCCCCATCTCCTAGCTGCTCATGGCTTGAGTGGATGTGACACTGTGGCAACATGCTATGGAATTGGGAAGGCAGCAGCTTTGAAAGTCCTGCGGTCACAAAAATATCCTCTGGACAAAGTTGGCAATGTTGGTTGTCCACTGAAGGAAGTAGTACAGCAGGGAACAAGCTTCATGTTGGCATGCTACAACAAGTCCAACTGCCAATCAATGACTGATGCCCGTCACAAAACGTGGAAACAAAAAGTGTCCCAAAAGCTTGCCTCTGCACCAAAATTGGAGTCTCTGCCACCAACCGATGAGGCCTTTCAAGAAAATGTGGCTAGAGCTCACCTACAGATTGCTATTTGGAGACATGCTCTTCTACCAGATCCACCTCCACTGGACCCATGTCAACATGGCTGGATAAAAGATCCAGTGTCAGATCTGCTGACACCAGTCACAGTGCCATCAGGAGTATCTCTTGCTCCGGTTGAGATATTGAAACTAATAAGATGCTCATGTGAGAGCACAGAGCCATGCAAAAGCAGGCGGTGTAGCTGTAATGCAGCAGGTATCTCTTGCACAACCTTTTGCGCATGCCAAGGAAATAACAGCTGTTATAATGAACAAACAAGACAATCTCTGCATGAAGATGATGAGATGGAGTAGTTCAAATGATTAATGAAATGATTATTGATGCTATGATTCAAAGTACTGTTATTTTGCAGTGTATAAGAAATATGACTTACAAGAATATCAAAAGTGCTTACTCAGCAGATTTTCTGATTAAATCTCATTTGGGCTGTAATTGTATGTGTTAAGATGCCTTATGTATGACAAATGTTTAATTAAATTGTACTAAGGCATAACATGTCAGTTTGGGCATTATAATTACATCTATGGAATCTGTAAAACATTTTCTACATTTAAGTTCATAACTTCAAGACCATAAAAATAATATTTCACACAATCATTTACATATTAATTTTACAAAAGTGAAATTCGATATATATTTTTTTCTATTTTTCTTGAATAATAAAATAAATATTTGTCCAACATCTTCAATATTATAAAATAATAGTTGCAGTAGGTTCTCAGGAATCCAAATCTGAAATCAGAATTGAAATATCCCTATTAGATCAAAAGTTACATGATGTTTTCTATGAGCCCTTCCCGTTGCCATGGCAACAAAATGTAGGTGGCGCCACCACAAATTGCTCAAGGGTGACAGTTTCACACCCCCCTAGAAATCAATAACTAATGTCCATAGAATAATAATCTGCAGAGAAAAAAACTTTATCGGGCAACATGGGGTACCCCCCACCTTTTGCCGGACTATCATGCTTCTTTTCAGTATACACACATGAAACACCCAAAACATTTCCCTGTTTGACAAATAAAATAGCAGCAAACTGTCCTTGAATAATTTTGCCTAATGTTCTGTACGGAAAGATATTTATTGGGGAGTAACACACAGATGTCATTTATGTACACCCGAATGTCTGACCATGTCAGGAGTAGGGAATTGAATACCATTGAATACCATTTTTTCATAACACAAATGTTACTTAGAATATTTGTCCCCATTAGTTCGACATGCCACAACCCAGGTACTGTAATTAGGCCTAGTACGCATAATTTCTTATCGATATAAACAAGTAAGTCATTCTTGACATGGGACATGTTACATGTCCAAAGTATTCACAAGACTGCACCGTTTTACACTACAAACAAGAGTCCTAAAAACCCTTTCACAATACTCTTTATATGAAGTGCATTACCACATCTTTAATATTAAAACTAGAATCATCAATATTCTAAATCTGAGAAAGAAAAAAACAATGATTGGTATGATGAAACTAGATAGGATAAGAGCATTGATAGTGATAATGTCTACTAAACCTCTATTTGCACTTATCACACCCTGAGTAAAGCCCATTGTTAGATACTCAGAAGTGTCACTATGGATAAGGTGTAGGAGGTAACCCAGATTGTCTGTATTGCTTGGATCTTCAGTAATACCAGCATCAAGGTGGTCAAGAAAGGAGTTTGGTGCAGAAGGAAGATCCTCTATTTTCTGATAAATAGAAAATGATTGACCTTTCAACTCCTTTTAATTAATTAATGAATGGTTGCTTAGAGGCACATCAACCACTAAGGTTATTTAGTGCCTAAAAATGGTAAAAATTAATGAATGGTTTCATATTGACACAATAAAGTGCCAAAACAGTAAAAATAGAAACGTGATATTGACTAGAAACAAAATGTAAATGTTAATACAATATGTAGATAACACAAGAATTTATCAACTGTGAACAGCATTTATATAATATCAATCAAATATAATAAATATGGATGATTTGTTTAAAAGACTTTATCAGTATGATGTTTTGCAGTTCTTGATAAATAAGTCAATGACATAAATAAACAAAAGCTCTGCCCTTAAAACTGATTATAAAGTCCTATGTGAGTTAAAAACGATACTATCACAGAAGTATCTACAGTATCAAATAACGTATGTAAATCTTGTACATTAAAATATTGAGTTCGTATAATATCAAAATCGATACACTCAATTAAAATATGTTTAATAGTCAAAGCCCTTTGACAACCAATACATTCCGGTTGATCTTCACCTTTAAGCAGATAACAGTGTGTCAAATGACTATGTCCTATTCTTATACGGGTTAAAACAGACTCTTCTCTACGGTTAATTCTAATAGCACCTTTAGTTTTGCCTAGAACAGGCTTAATTTCATGTAATTTATTAAAAATAGCTTCGTTCCAGCGCAACTGCCATTTAGAACGTAAAAAAACAGTAATATATTTCTTAAACTCTGTATATGGAATAAGTAAATCTATTGGGCGTTTGTCCAATGCTGCTTTGGCAGCTTGGTCAGCAGCCTCATTTCCATGGATTCCAATGTGACTGGGGATCCAATAAAAACGTATTTCTTTATTTTCATCTGTACAGAGTCTATGATACCGTTCGAGAATTTTGTAAATAAAGGGATTTTTCCAATCCTTTGCTTTCAATGCTTGTAAACAAGACAAAGAATCAGAAAAAATTAAAAATGTCTGATGTGGAGAAGTCTCCACATGATCCAAAGCAAGGTACAAAGCATGTAGTTCTGCAGAAAAAATTGATGATTTATTTGGCAGACGTTCTGAATAAATATGATTGCCCTTAACAGCAGCTGCAGCAGCCTTCTCATCGTCAAATGATCCATCAGTGTATATACACTGATATCCAGTGAAAATAGATTTAATTTCTTTATATCTATTTATATAAAGGGATGGATCTGTTGAGCATTTCTTTAATTCTGACATGGCTAGATTAATATTTAAAGTTGCATAGGTCCATGGAGGTGTTTCTGGATATTGAAATTTAGCTATTTGATTTGGATTTAAATTTAAAGATTGTAAAGATTCCTTGATGCGAATGCCAAAAGTTGGTATTGAATTTGGTTTATTTTCAAAAAGATCAACATAATTTGGATTGAATATAGCATCATGTACAGGATTGTCTGGACAAGCAGCAATTTTTGCAGCATACTGAAGGGCAAGTTTTTCTCTTCTTAAATCAAGAGGCAGTTCATCTGCCTCTACTGCCAAGCTATCTGCAGGCGAGGTACGAAATGCACCAAGGCATAGTCTTAACCCTTGATTTTGTATAGGATCGAGCATTTTAATATACGATGGACGTGCTGATCCATATACCATACACCCATAATCAAGTTTGGAACGTACCAGTGCTCTATATAATTGTAATAAAACATTACGGTCCCCTCCCCAATCGGTATGAGCGAGAACCCGTAATAAATCTAATGCCTTCTGGCATTTCTTTTTTACATATTTAATATGAGGGATAAAAGATAATTTTCTATCAAATATAAGTCCAAGAAACTTGGTTTCTTCGACAACAGGGATTCGAGTTTGGCCAAGGTGTAGATCAGGATCTGGGTGAGCCTTCCACTTTTTACAAAAGTGCATACATACGGTCTTTTTCAAAGAAAACTTAAATCCATTGTTATCAGCCCATTCTTGTAATCTATTTAGGTGTTGTTGAAGCTGTCGTTCTATTGTATGCATGCTTGCTGACCTGTAGCTTAAGTTGAAATCATCAACAAAAAGTGAGCAATCTGCTCCAGGCCTCATACAATCTACAATGCTGTTAATTTTAATAATAAAAAGGGTCACTGATAATATACTACCCTGTGGAACACCCATTTCCTGATCAAAAGCATCAGAAAGTGATGCACCCACTCGAACTTTAAAATGTCTGTTTGATAGAAAATTTTGAATAAAAAGGGGTAAACGACCCCTTAATCCCATATCAAATAAATCACTCATTATTCCATATTTCCATGTGGTGTCGTATGCTTTCTCTAAATCAAAAAATATACTTACCACATGTTCGCCTTTTATAAAACCCTCTCGTATAAACGTTTCTAAACGTACCAGATGGTCAACAGTACTTCGCGTTTTTCTAAAACCACTCTGTGCAACAGAAATATAAGCCGTAGTTTCTAAAAACCAAACTAAACGCTCGTTAATCATTCGTTCCATTGATTTACAAATACAACTTGTTAACGCAATGGGACGATAATTATTTGAATCTGACGAGTCTTTGCCAGGTTTGGGAATAGGAATGATGGTGGCTTCACTCCATGAAGGAGGAAAATTACCACTTTCCCAAATATTATTAAAAATATCCAAAAGATGCCCAAGTGTTTGGTCAGGGAGGTGTTTGAGGATTTGATAGTGTATATGATCAGGTCCAGGAGCGGTATCATGGGATTTATCTAAAGCAAGTTTTAAATCTGATATTGTGAATGGCTTATTATATTGTTCCAAGTTATTAGATATGAAATTTAGTTGGTTTCTTTCTTTTCTATTTTTTATTTGTTGAAATTTGGCAGAATAATTATTGGATGAGGAATTCTTGGAAATTGTTTGACCTATTGTGTTACCTATTTCGGTGGGATTTGTAATTAATTGGCCATTATGATTTAGATGTTTGATCCTTGCTCCACCTCCCTTCCCAGTAATTTTACGCACCATCTCCCAGCATTTTTTAATTGGTGAACGTGTATTTAATTTAGAAACGTAATCTTTCCAACTTTTTCTTTTGCTTATTTTAATAATATAACGGGCTTTAGCTCTTTTTATACGAAATTGGTGCAAATTATACTGAGTTGGCTGTCGATTAAATATTTTTAAAGCTTTTTTCCGCTCCTTGACAGCTTTTTTGCACTCAACATTAAACCAGGGTTTTTCTTTAATTTTAGAATTTGGCTTTGATTTGGGAATACACCCATCAGCAATATCATACAATGTATCCGTAAAAACTTGAAGAGGATCATTTACGTTGTTAAAAATTTCTGGAGTTATTTTATTAAAACAGGATGACTGAAATTTTGCCCAATCGGCTTTATGAAATTTCCACTTTGGGATTCGTTCGTCTAGTGGAGGAAAATGGTTATTTAAAATAATGGGGTAATGATCACTACCCCATTGATCTTCCTCTACTTCCCAGGAATAGTCTAAAAATAAATTTGGAGTGCACATGGAGAGATCTATTGATGTTAAAGAGCCTGTAGCAGGATGTAAATATGTTGGAGAATCGTTATTCCAAAGGCACAAACTATTGTTATTTAAGAAATCTTCTATTATACGTCCTTTGGCATCAGTATTATTTCTGCCACCCCAAAGATAGTTGTGAGCATTAAAGTCACCAACTTACATATATGGTTGTGGCAGCTGGGTTATTAAATTATTAAATCTGCAATATTAACTGGCTCACTAGGTGGTAAATATATTGAACATATAGTTAATGTATTGTGCAGGGTAACCCTGACTGCAGAAGCTTGTAAATTAGTATTTAATGTTACTTTACTTTGGGGTATACAGGATTTAACAAAAACAGAAACTCCACCATGTGCTCGGTCCATAATGTCAATTGAACCGACTTTATTATAAATCACATATCCCTTAAATGTTTTGGAATCATCTTTGAATTTAGTTTCTTGTAAACAAATTACAGATGCATTATATTTCTGGGCTAATAACTCCAGTTCTGGCCTGTTTGCCTCAAATCCTCTACAATTCCATTGTATGATATTGCTGATAGCCATATAAAAAATAATGAGTATAAATATAGGATTTAACATAATCATTTGTTAGGTTTACGATTATGTTTTGACTGAACAGGTGTAAAATGTATATCAGAAGGATCACCTGTATCCATCCTTTCTAAGGATTTAGTTCTATTTATTTTACTTTTGCTTTGGTCTTTGATTTCTTTTTTGTCTGATTTATTAACTGGTCTATTGGTATTTACGTTTTTATTACTAGATGATGTGGAGGGAGTCTGTGAAGAGGTTTTAGTCGATGTTATTGTTGGTAGAGCTATTGCTGGGGTAGTGGATGCAGGAGTCTGAGTAGATGTTGCCGAAGATTTGGAAGTTTTTGTGAAAAAGGAATAATTTTTGTCATTAATTGGCCATGTAATTTCAGTCTGAATTGCTATTGATTTAGTCTCTTTGTTCTTTAAAGTGCTAGCATAGGATGATTTTGTTGTGTTGAATGATTCTACACGCTTACGTGCCTCTGGAAAAGATATGTTTTCTGTGTGTCGTATTCGCTGAATTTCCTTCTCTTTTAAAAAAGAAGGACAATTCCGCGAATATGATGGGTGATCGCCTTCACAATTCACACATTTGACATTTTTTGACAAACAATCTTCTCCATTATGTTGGGCAGTACACTTTGGGCATGTTACATTCCCTTTACATCTGTCAGATCCATGTCCATATCTCTGACACTTGAAGCAGCGCAGAGGGTTTGGAATAAAAACATCAACTCTGACGTTTAAATATCCAACCTTAATAGATGTTGGAAGCTGCGCCGCTTCAAATGTCAGGATGAATGTATTTATTGGAACTTTTGTGCCATCCTTTTTAATATAAATTCTCTTGCAATGGACGACATCCTGATCTTTCAATTCATTGGCTATTTCTTCTTCGGAAACTCCCGCTAAGTCGGGGCATCTGATAACACCTTTCTTGTTATTTAGGGTTTTATGGGCCGTTATTGAAACTGGGACTGTGGCCAACATTCGGCATCTCAGGAGATTTTCCGCATGGCTTTTTCTTTCCACCTCAATCAACAGACGACTTCCCATTTTTTTCACTGTTTTGGGGACCCCGGCAATGCCTTGTATCCCCTTTGCAATTGCAAAGGGGGACATTTTTGCCAGGGTATGTTCACTGTCTAAACTTTCTGCCACCAAAAATCTGGGCCATTTTTCTTTAATTGAATCATCATCGCTGTCAGTTTCATTCCTTGGTCTTTTTTGTTTTTGTGCCATATGTGTTTTGTTATTTTTCATCAGCTAGGTCCCCTACCCACCACGGAGCCCAACAAGGGGACGCCTTTCTGGGCTGGTAACTCCAAGCCCTGACGCCTTGAGGATACCCAACATGACATACTCTTAGAATAAAAACTCCATCCTTTCGAATCTTATTTTTATCCCTCGATTGACCCAATCAGCAGTAATCTCCTTTCAGCAAATATTTATGAAAATTTTTTAAAAATTATTCCTAAATTTCAAACATATAAATTATCATTAATAAAAATCAAATATCCAGAATATAAGGAAATATACTACAAGCCGGTTAAATCAGATCCAGGCCTAATCTGATCTGCCTGTCTGGTGAACATTTGGATCCAAGACAGGCGTGTTGCAACTGGACCGGTATTACTGCCAAACCAGCCCAGTGCTCAGCCCGTCAGGATTCCATATCCTCCCCGACACAGGTCGCATCCCACGGCAAACAGGACGCCCCTTTAGTCGCCTTTTACGACATGCTGGGGGGCAGTGGGGCTATTCTTTAATCCCCTTTCAACTCCTTTGGAACATGGCCAAAAATAGCTGTTTATAAAAGCAATGTTATGACCATAATACATCTCAGGCTCTGTAGCATTCATATTACAATATTAATTATTTTAAATGTATATGTTATGTGAATCTTGTAACCTGCAGGCACATGGTATTTTGATTTGGGACAAAGTGTGTCACATGTATCAACCCTTTGCACAGCCTGTAGAGGGCATCGTAACAAGTCAAATGAATATCTTGATAAGAGAGCATGATCGTCAAAATTTACGAGATGAGATATCATTGGGCTGAGAGTAACCTTAAACTCACAAACTTCGGTACCTTTGGTATTTAGGTAAAAATAAAAAGCATCCATACAGAACTATCCTGGCAATAAAAATGGATTGAAATTGGACCTGAGCAATCAGAAGATTCCCAGTACAAGTGACCCATGTTTTTAAATATAATTTGATAGCAAATGTATTGTCTTGTGACACCCAAAAAGTTTGGAAGTACCAAAACCTCTAATTGTGATTTTTTACCAGGGATAGGAACTGGCATATTAATTACCTAATAAACAGTAAATGTTGTAGAACTGTCTGATGGTCTCAAAGGTAAGGTGAGTTGCAAATATAATGCATGATTTGAGAAGGTTGCATGTGCCATAGCATGTTTGTAATACCAACTAGGGTGGGTAAACTCTAATTTTAGATTCAACCTATCATTAATTGATATGCCATTCACATAGTTCAATGCCTGTGCTAATGTAGACGGGTTAATTAGGCCAATGGGCAGGCTCTGGTTTGTGAGCTGTACAGGTGTTAACACCCAGGATTCCATCATGGCCTCAGCAGGCAATTGCAACTGATAATTGTATTGAAAAAGGTCCAATGATGTGAGAAATGCATATGAGAAATGCAGCTGTAATTAAAGCCGACCAAAATTGGCACCTACCACTAATATCCCTGAAATTCTAAATTCTGTTTATTAAAAACTGAATAACAGCATTCTAGCTAAAAAAAAAATAAAATAATGCCTTAGTTATACAGATTGGTAGTATAGTTATTCCCATAATATTACCTCTATCCTTTCTTTAATTCTTACAAAGAACAACATCTTTATTCAAGCCAGATCATGCGGACGGCATACATCCTGCCTATGTCAATGAATTTGATTTAATTGTTTGTTCAAGTATTGATTACAAATGACAAGATAATGCACATGTTTTAGTTCCTATGCAACAGATTTCCCAATACCAATAATTACATTACACAAAGCAATAACGATGTATGTTATTTTAAAACAACACAAAACAAAACAAACAAAAATAAATAAAAAGAAATGAAAATAAATAAAAAAAAAAAAAAAAAAACTACCCCTATCTCATAAATATTCAGACAACAAATTATAACGCTGCCAAGCTCCTGTTTATATACTATATAAATAAAGCATGAACGTGACCAGGAAGAGGAAGCGTGGCAAGATTTGAAAAAAAGTTGCTGTGTGAGATATTGACTGCAGTAAAATTCGCCAAGAGCGTGCGATCTCGCTGTTGTCCACGTTGCCCTCTGGTTGACGCTGGACCAGTTTCCACCTCAGTTTTATTTTGCAAGTCTATGTGATGTGTTGCCTAATATGTATATTTGGACTTGAATAGATTTCACTTGTTTTTTGTCAGAATCATGTTAGATATGACATTTTACCCACAACTTGCATTTATTTCTGTATTAGAGCTTTGTTTTCAACCATTGGGAATTTGACCTAATTATTGACCTAATTATGGAACCAGTGGAGGTCCTTCTAGGTTTTGCAAAGAGGGGCCTTCACAGATAATATGCAAATATTACTTAGACAGCTATATGAGTGTGAGACAGCTGCATATATGAGATAATTACAACAGTGAGAGATAGCTTCACAAGTGAGAGACAGCTGCACAAGTGAGACAGCTGCACAAGTGAGACAGCTGCACAAGTGAATTAGCTGCATAAAAGTAACAAATACATGTAAGAGAAAATTACCACAGTGGGAAATACCCCAGAAAGTGAAAGCTACACAAGGGAGATAGCTGCATCAGTGAAAGACATACAAAGGTGAGAAATAGCTGCACTAGGTGAAAGTTAGCTGCATACACTAGATATATTCACAACAGTAAGAAATAGCTTCATAGGTAATAGATAGCTGCAAAAGTAGGAGATAAACCTGCACAAGTGAGGGATAGTTACAATAATGAGACATAGTTGCACAAGTAAGAGAAAGCCAGAGAGATAGCTGTACAAGTGAGAGATGGATACAACAATGAGAGACAGCTGCTTAAGTGACAAGTAGTTACAGCATTGAGAGATAGCTTCATAAATGATAGATAGCTGCAAAAGTAAGAGATAGCTGGATAAGTGAGGGATAGTTACAATAATGATAGTTACACAAATAAGATAAAGCTAGAGAGATAGCTGCACACGTGAGAGATGGATACAACAGTGAGAGACAGCTGCTAAAGAGACAGGTAGCTACACCAGTGAGAGATAGCTTCATAAATGATAGATAGCTGCAAAAATAAGAGATAGCTGCAAAAGTAAGAGATAGCTGCAAATGTAAGTCAGAGATAGCTGCAAACGTAAGAGCTGCAAAAGTGAGGGTTAGTTAGAACAATTACAGACAGCTGCACAAGTGAGAGATAGTTACAACAAAGAGACAGCTACATAAGTGAGATACTGATACAAAAGTGAGAGATAGCTGTATATGTGAGAGAAAGCTGTATAGGTGACAGATAACTGCATATGTGAGAAATAGCTGCATATATGAGACAGCTGGACAAGTGAGAGAGATAGCTACACAAGCAAAAGATTGCAACCCTTCCCAGCCGAAAGCACTTGTTCAATAGTAAATTATAGTAAAAAAATGCATTTGTTAAGAGATATATGTATTGAGTGCATTTTAATCAAAAAATAGTTTTCATGCATTATCTTTATTATTAAATTCTTCAACTTGAATTTGTTGAATGAATGTGTGATAAATACAGAAAAGAAAAAAGACATGAACACTGGAACCCAAGGGAACATTACATTCACCACCAAGCTTGGCTCGGCTGCCTGTGACAAGTGTCTGTCAGTATTGGCCCTCATCTGCTTGACACCTATATTGTACCTATTCTAATCAATGGCTGTGATGTTGAGTAATTTGTTAAACAAAGAATATTAAACTTCTGGATTAAATTATAGACTGGAAAATCAAGTAAAAGCCATTTATAACAAAATTAGTGGAATGTACATCTTGGGTGAATATGCCTCAAGCTGGTTGTCAAATGTGCACTCAGTTTTAAAATATTTGCAAATTGAGTATCCTCAGAACATGTGCACCCTAATTCACTAAAGGACATGTTTGTCCAGACTGCAAGCATTTTCCCTCAACCCTGGGAACATGAGATCATTATTTCCAGTGTTTGCAACAACTCCACAAAGTTCAAGTCCACTCTCTGTGATAGTCTGAGGGGCATGAGCATCACTACTTATTAATTTGTAATCACTTCAGAGTGGAATGTGAAAGATTGATTCAACTTACATTGCCAATCCTCGCATTTCAAGCATAAGAAATCTACTTCATAGCTCGGATAAACAAGATGATCAATCTATCTAAGTTTGTGAATATAATTTTGAGGCATTTCAATTGATGTGCACATTCAGTGTTATTTCAATACACTGTATTGTTATAATTGTATTTGTTGAACATTATTGAATTTGTTAACTCTGAGCTATTGTGCATAATACTTGTAAAAGCTATCATAGACAAACCCATAAACAGCTATAAAACAGATCTCCATGAATGTCTTTAATAACTGCATTGTTAATTGTCAATTTATTAAATTATCCTTTACTATGTTTAAGTATTATTGATTAGAAATATGTACCTGGTGGATATAAACATTATACTATCCATATCCCTTCTCTCCCATACCCCATAAAAAGGCTCTCTTGGGAGAATAAAAATTGTATTTGTAAAATTTGTATTTGTAAAGGTATTGTCTTTTGAATAGTGTCAAAATGAAATCAAACAGTGCCACCCTAGACTTAAGATATTAGGCCCACGATAGCCTTGTTTCACAGCCATATTAGGAACACATCTGCCATTACATAATGTGCAGATGACAAAACACCTAAACACCTGTCTTTATGACATCTACACTTGATTATGGTAATCAACAGTTGACATTTTCCAGTGCACAAACATTTCGCATGAATAATGCATGCATTTTATTTCCTGAAAAGTGTTCTCATAATATTTATTGCACTCTGAATACTAATGGTTTTATTTGTTTGGCACTTACATAGCATTCAATCAGTACATGCATAATGATGCATTTCAATACCAAAGATTTCAGAAGTCATCCAGAAGCCATACAATTTTAAATGGTTCAGTCATATTGAGATTCATATGTGCAACTGTGCTTCAAAGAGTTATTTGATTCATCAGTTAATGCAACTGCAATAATCAAATTTCAAATTGAAGTTTCTCAAATATCGTTTTTAAGCATTATATTGTTCGAGGACATTGAACATGATTTTCAGTCTTCAGACTAAAAGAAAAAAAGAGTCAAGGATTAAGAATGTAGCTCAAGGTTTTTATGGACCTTTGAGTATTGTGATATACATATTATTACTAAGTGGGTTAGTACATTTTAGACCCTGATATTGGGTTGGTAATTAATATCTTAGTTATTTGTCTGTAATATATGCAAGCTTTGTCTTGCTTGGCAACTTTATAACCATATTAATTGAAATGATACTTTTGTTTCATATTAAGGACTATCATGATACATCTATCATCCTTGAGAAGTTATATACCAATAGTTTTAATATAACATGTTTCATAAATTCTTGTCTTATTCATTGGGCATGTTGGAAAGGTTATATCTTCACATTTTTAAAAATCTTAAAATCTATTCAGCAAAACTTGGGCCTTCTCCACAAGGAAACAGAGAAGACTAGGCTGAAAGTTAGTAAGGAAGTTAGAATATTTATTATTTTAGGACTGGGAAATTCAGTAGCTTTAGTAGTGTACAATCTTTACCAAATGTGTCAAGTTGATATATCAAGCTTCTACAAACATGATACTTATATCAACATCAAATCTGATTTTATCTTAAGTCTTCTCAGATATAATGAATTAGTATTTACTGTATTCAAACTTTTGATATTTTATCTTTATCCTGTGGCTTTGTTTTGCTTTTGCATTGTGATTGAAGGCGAAGTCACAAATTTCAATAATGCTTTCAAAGTTACACTACAAAATCAAAATGTGGAAAACCTTGAGATGTACAGGACATACTTTGAAGCCATATATGATTTGATACAAATTAGTAATGAAATATTTAGTAAGTTTGTTGGTCTCAATCTGGTTGTGTACTTATTCTACATCATATTTGGAAGCTATCATATTGTAAAAGAATCCTTCTTGAATCTGTTCATTTTGGATATGATATCAATATTTTTGATGATGGTAACTGTTTTGATTGGAGGAATGAAAGTCTGTAATAAGGTGAGTTATTAGTTGTTACTATAGAAAAATTGACAATCAAAATGTACAAGTTTGTTCTGTTAGAAATGGTATTGTGAAGGTTTATGTTCATCCCCGTTGTAACTGTCATTACCATTATATAAGATCCTTCTGAGAAGTGTTTTTAAAATATACCGATGATTAGCACTAACTATGGGAACTATTTTCTAATTATTATTGATTTACAGCTGTCAAATGTTCCACCATGAAACTCTTTAAGTGAATTAGTGATAAACACATACAAAATAATGTGATAAATAATTAGAGAAAAAGCTTTAATTCAGATTTTAGATAACAATGTATTTCATAATTTATGTCTCAAATCTCAAATGTACCTCATTTACCTATTTCATAGGAAAACAAACTATTTTAACAATAGATATTGACATAATTTCGAATGGTAAGGAAAATGACAAAATCTAAAATATTTAAAATTGTTTATGAATGAAACATTGAAACATACATTGCACTTCAAATCTTTTGACTTTTGAGCTCTTTGAAATATTATTAAGGAAGTTAATACATTTTTCAAAGATGATCTAATCTAATTTTCAATACATTTAATATGTAAATGTTAGAAAGTTTGATCCTTTTTATCTCAAAATGTAAATAAAAGAAATTGGAGGACACATTATTAAGCAATTATTGTGTATTGATTGAGTATACATTTGGAAAAAAGATAATATTTATAGTCCGCTCACTTTTGTCAAAGTGAACAGAAGGGAAGCAAAACAAACAACCTTATTATGATACAGACCAGATTTTCATTACAAATTTATATAATTCTTATGGCAACGATAGCTGCCTCTCATAAGATCTAATTCAAACCTTAAAATGTCAGACTACAATTCATCAAGTTATCTAAGAGTTTAACCCAGTAAAATACTAACTTATTTATAATTTCTTGAAATTTAGCCTCGATTCAAACAGTAACCTAACAATTTCAAGCTTACTGCCAGTTTTGGTACACACAAAGGCATCTATATTTGGATTTGAACAACTCTAAGCTAAACTGTTATTCATATCTCATAATCCTTCTCTGATCCGACTACCTCAAACCACCTATTTGTCTCATATCATTAGTTTAATTGTTATTCACACCTCATCAATTTTCTTGCCTCTAAAACCTGTTTAAATGTTACTCACACCTTATCAGTTTTATCTGAAATAAATAAATCGTCCCAAACCTTGCATTTGTCCCTTAACTAACTGTAACAGTTCACACCTCATAACAAAATTTCTGACCTACTTACAGCTTTATCTCCCTTAATTAATACTCTTGTACTCAATCTCAGTTTTATGTAAAACTTCAAATAAGATTACTCATTTACCCCAATTGGCAACCATTAATTGTACACCAATTTTACTTACATTTCCTTGATTCATGCCCATTTTACCTTAATTTCCATTTAATACATTACATAATCCCAGATAATTTTACTCAGTAAATTTCATTCAACTATTTCTATCTTCATTCAACTATTTCTATCATTAATTCCATCCTATCTTAAGGACTTTTTTTCAATATATCCATACCCAAACCTAACTTTAAACAATCTTTTGTCCCAGTAATTGACTTATCTTTTAGCAGTCTGATGGTGGAAAGCTATCTGCCACCTTCTAAACTGGAGGTGGAGGGGTTGGTGGTGGATTTTGCGACATAATTTGCCTTCAATCTGGGGTTCCCGAATGACAGTAATCTATGCAATTCTGTGCAAATGTGCAGACTTGACATTCTCTCAGTTTAATGGCATTTAACTAAATTAACCATTCCAAACCGGCAACATTTTGTTTGTTGGCTTCCCATAAATGATTTTGTCAGAGAATCTTCTGTCAGGGTTCAAATATCAGCATTAGATGATATAAAATGTATGTATAATCCCTGCAAAATATGATAGTGTTAAAGAACACAATATACAGTCCCTAAGTAATAGTAATATTCTGACAGAAAACTGGGTATTACATGCAATGAATGAATGAATGGTTGCTTAGAGGCACATCAACCACTAAAGATATTCAGTGCCTAAAAATGGTAAAAACAAACGTTTTCACTAGATATATGATTTATAAAATCAATATGATATGTAAATAATCTTACTAACACAAAATATCAACAAAATCTTTTCAATATATCAGTGATTTCATGATTCTTGAATAATAGGTCAATGACCTAAGTAAACAAGAGCTCCACACTTAAAATTGGTTATGAAGTCCTATTTGGTTTTAAAATGATACAATCACAGAAGTATCTACAGCATCAAATAACGAATGTAAATCCTGCACATTAAAATATTGAGTCCTAATTATATCAGAATAGATACATTCAATTCAAATATGTTTAACAGTCATAACTCTTTGACATCCAATACACTGAGGCTGATATTCGCCTTTAAGAAGATGGCAATGAGTCAAATGACTATGTCCAATTCTTATATGGGTTAAAACAGACTCTTTTCTTCGGTTAATTCTACAAGCACCTTTAGTTTTACCTAGAACAAGCTTAATTTCATGTAGTTTATTAAAAATAGCTTCGTTCCAGTGCAATTGCCATTTAGAACGTTAAAAAACAGTAATATATTTCTTAAACTCTATATTAGGAATATTCATATTTATTGGTCGCTTATCCAAATACTGCTTTGGCAGCTTGGTCAGCAGCCTCATTTCCAAGGATTCCAATATGACTGGGAATCCAATAAAAACGAACCCCATTATTTTCCTCAGTACAGAGTTTGTGATGCCGTTCAAAGATATTGTAAATAAAAGGATTTTTCCAATCCTTTGCTTTTAATGCTTGTAAACAAGACAATGAATCAGAAAATATAAAAAATCTTTGATGTGGAGAAGTCTCCACATGATCTAAAGTCAGGTATAAAGCATGAAGTTCTGCAGATTTATTTGGCAGACGTTCTGAATAAATATGATTGCCCTTAACAGCAGCTGCAGCAGTCTTGTCGTCTTCAAATGATCCATCAGTGTATATACACTGATATCCAGTGAAGATAGATTTTATTTCTTTATATCTATTTAAATGAAGGGATGGATCGGTTGAGTATTTCTTTAATTCTGACATGGCTACATTAATATTTAAAGTTGCATAGGTCCATGGAGGTGTTTCGGGATATTGAAATTTAGCTATTTGATTTGGATTAAAGATTGCAAAGATTCTTTGATGCAAATGCCAAAATTCTGTATTGTATTTGGTTTATTTTCAAAAAGATCAACATAATTTGGATTGAATATAGCATCATGTGCAGGATTGTCTGGACAAGCAGCAATTTTTGCAGCATACTTTCCTCATTAAATCAAGAGGCATCTGCCTCAACTGCCAAGCTATCTGCAGGTGATGTACGAAATGCACCAAGGCATAGGCCTAAACCTTGATTTTGTACAGGATCAAGCATTTTAACATAAGATGGATGTGCTGATCCATATATCTTACACCCATAATTAAGCTTAGAACGTACCAGTGCTCTGTATAATTGCAATAAAATATTACAGTACCCTCCCCAATCGGTATGGGCAAGAACTCACAATAAATCTAATGCCTTCTGGCATTTCTTTTAAATAATGAACAATTTGTTCCAGGTCTCACAAAATTTACAATACTGTTGATTTTTATTATAAATAGGGTTACAGATAATATACTACCCCAAGGAATACCTATTTCCTGATCAAATACATCAGAAATTGATGAACCAACTTGGACCCTGATTTGTCTATTTGACAAGAAATTTTGAATAAAAAGGGGTAAACGACCCCTTAATCTCATATCATATAAATCACTCATTATCCCATATTTCCATGTGGTGCCGTACGCCTTCTCTAAATTAAAAAATATACTAACCGCATGCTCGCCTTTTATAAAACCCTCTCGTATAAATGTTTCTAAACATACTTGATGGTCAATAGTACTTCAAGTTTTTCTAAAGCCACTGAAATAAAAGCTTCAGTTTCTAAAAATCAAACTAAACGCTCGATAATCATTTGTTCCATTGTTTTACAAATACAACTTGTTAAAGCAATGGGATGAAAATTATTTGAATCTGATGAGTCTTTGCCAGGTTTGGGAATGGGAATGATGGTGGCTTCACTCCATGAAGGAGGAACATCACCACTTTCCCAAATTTTATTAAAAATATCTAAAAGATGCCCAAGTGATTGATCAGGGAGGTGTTTAAGGATTTGTAGTGAATTTGATCAGGGCAAGGTGCGGTATCATGAGATTTATCCAAAGCAAGTTTCAAATCTTCTCTTGTAAATGATTTATTATATTCTTCCAAATTATGAGATATAAAATTTAGTTGGTTTCTTTCTTTTCTATTTTTTATTTGTTGGAATTTTGTAGAGATTTGTAACAGATGAGGAATTCTTGGACATGGTCTGACCTATTGTGTTTCAGTGGGATTTGTAATTAATTGGCCACTATGATTTAGATGTTTGATCCTTACTCCACCTCCCTTCCCAGTAATTTTACGCACCATATCCAAGCATTTTTTAATTTAGAAACGTAAGAAATTAGTGCAAATTATATTGAGTTGGCTGTCGATTTAATTTTTTGAGAGCTTTTTTGCGCTCCTTGACAGCTTTTATGCACTCATCATTAAACCAGGGTTTTTCTTTAATTTTAAAATTTGGTTTTGATTTGGGAATACACCCATCAGCAATGGCATACAATGTATCTGTAAACACTTGAAGAGGATCATCTACGTTGTTAAAATTTCTGGAGTTATTTTATTAAAATGGGATGTTCGAAATTTTGCCCAATGAATAAATATCAGGTTTATATAATACCAAGTCACAGTATTTCCTTTTGCAATATATAATGATTGGCATTCTTATTTCAGGTCAAGGATTCTATGGATGTCATACATAAATTGGATATGAGCAGAGCATCTTTGTTGACTTTCAGCCAGGTATCACATAATCTAAATTTTGGATTAGGCTTATTAAAACTGTTTTATTTTAACAATGTATGTTTATAAAAAGGACAATTGGCAAAGGCAATTGTCCTTTTTATAAACATATAATCTTGATTATTAGAATGAATATTGCTAAAAGAAATCAGCACAATCTGATGTAAATTGGTGCAGATGGTAATTTCCATAGGAATGTTTGAAGAAATATCTTATTGAGATAAAGCTGTATTTTTCAGGGCAATTTATTTCTGTGCAGATTGAACCAACCAATAGGAATTACTGCAGTTGGCTTCGTTGTTTTGGACAAAAGTACATTTATGGCTGTGAGTATTTCATTGTTTTCTTGCATCCTGTATTCACTGTCAATCATTAAATGTGAAACCAAAGACAAATATTTAGCTTATATGTTTATTTATCATTTTTCAGGTTTTAGGAACAATGGTTACATATATCATTGTAATTGTCCAATTTGTTGATTAATGAGATGATGCATCTTTTGTCAGTTGACATATTTGGGTCCATTCCATGTATGGGTTTTTAAATATAGACCATTTCTGAAATTGAAATATTCCACCCAGCCCTGGTATGGTTCTATAAGTGACACTACACTTAGTGTTTGCTTCCTGGAGAGTGCAATGCAAACATGATTTATCTATATCTGTTTATCATATATACAATGAATCTTGTTTTTTATGATAAGTGATTTTTGAAAATGTTCAGATGATACATATTTGGCACTCTTGAGAATGATCTCTCCTGATGATGGTCTCAAATCATTTTTCTTTATTTGCCAAATGGACATTTCGTAAATAAAATATAATATTTTCTTATGCTATTCCTCAGATGGTTTGTTAGTGTTGAACTGATAATTTAGATTTCATTGCTTAAGTGAATAGAATCACATACAGAAAATGGAAAAGACAGGACAAGAATATTGTTTGAAGCCATATATACATGTATATGTTTATGTCACTCATGCAGCAATTATTCATCACATTTGGATTCTATTATATAATGAATGTCTTTTTTGAGCTATTTTTTATGACAGCATTTACGTTAATCATAACTCTTTGAATGGAGGTATTAAAAATGTGAATGTTAAGGAAGTTTATTTGTTATTAACAGCTCTGTAAAAGTAAAAGGAGACTGTGAATCTTTTTTCTCATATCATCAACTATGCATATACAGAATTTGAAAAGTATACATTTATCAATATAACAAAATGAATTATTAAAATAGATATATTTCTTTTTGAGGATAAACAAAATGCCTTAGGAGTTGTCAAATACCATAAACAAAATATATTAAAGCAAAATAGCAAATCTACAATAGGAGTCGATTCTGCCGATATATGAGCAAAAGGAGTTGATTCTCTTGATCTATCTTGTGTTAGATTGTTCTGCATTATGAAAATCATGTTTAGTATTGACACCAAAATTTGTCTACTATTACCAATATGTCACGCTTTTATGGCCCTCTCCCCATCATGCAACCCCATATTTGGCCTTACATAGGGTACACTCTAGAATCTGCCTCCTGGTCAAACCATGCTTGGCCAAAGGGCTACAAATATGTTATTCAAGCTTCATTTCCAGTGCCATTTTGCCTCTCTTTATCGTTACAAGTAAGTCTTTGTTGATCTGACCTGTGTCAACTGTGTTACCCTTTAAGAAGGTAATTTGATATTGAAAGTGACAATTTTTATTGAGTGAGTCCTTGAGTGAGAAGTGTCTAATTTTGAAGATTTTGTCTCATTTTTGAAAATCTAGTCTGTTGGTACGCTTTAATATCTGTTTCATTGTTGTAATTTTGTTTTGTGTGTTCTGATACCAAGATTTGTATCTTATTTTGACACTTTTTTGCCATAAATGCATAGTGCATCAACTGAATTATATGTTGTATTGGACAATAACACCTCAATGGCTAAGAAAAAGATGTTTTACATTCGGTGTCCATGATACAACACACACTGTATGACATTAATTATTAATTATTAATTATCAGCTACACTAGCATACACTAATACAAAATATGCTGCATGTAATTTAATTGATCTATTAAAAAGCATTTCTTGTGAGCATCATCTACTGTAGCAGCAGTTTGATTTGAATGGTGTTGATTTTATTCCTATTCTTGACTGAGCTTGGTACTTGCGTTTGACTATGCTTTATATGGGTGACAAGAGTGTCTGGCTTTATGTGATAAACAGTGTTATGTGATGATAAATGTATTTGCATATTTCCTCATTTCTCCAGAATTAGTAGTCATTTTATAGATTATTTTTAATTATATATGGAATGCCATCTGTTCATATATTGGTTTTATCTATATATTGAATAATGATGCATTTTTGAAGTATGGGTAAGTTGTAGTTAAAGAATCATTTGATTTTAATAGAGGTTATACCCTCCACAGCAGGACTTAGGTATACCAAAGTTGTAAAGGTGCGCAAAAAATCGACAGCAAGTTTCACATGTTAAAAATAGAGGGTAAATCATATTAAGCATCAAACCTACAATTTTGTGATTTGAAAGCTTAGCCACATATGAACATCATGACAAATTGAAATTATAATAAAGTAAAAAGATAAGTTGCTGTAATACATAAGAGTTGCACTCCCAGCAGAGGTCTATCTGAGCCATACGCTGCACATGACGGGTAAACTTGGGTTGTGTGACCTTTGTTTAACCTCAATTGAGGCTTAAAGTAGGGTAGCACTGTTTGACGTCATTCTGGTACTATTCAAAGGACAATACATTTCATGACGTCTTAAGTATATTGCCATACTTTTATGACGTCATTTTACCTTTCAGTGCCTCTATGATAACACTCCTCATACAAATGATGCCACGAAGGAAGTGTGCTTTCAAAAGTAGGCTATGCAAAAGGGTCGTGTTAAAATAGATTTCATAGACACTAATGTGGATGCATCAATCACAAAGATAATATATGTGAAAGACAAATAAATCTATCACCAATACGTGTATTTTAAACGTTTTTTGCAAAATTGGTGCTTAATCCCTTTAAGAATGATCAGTGTTTGCAGGTATGTGCTAAGGGTTAATGAATTGGACGTTTATATGTTTATTTTGATATGAGATCCAGGCAAAATGTTGAGGGAGCAATCTTGCCATGAGAAAAGGTCAAAGCATATAATTAGACCTGTGAGACACATGCTTGTGCTGAAACATTTGGAACTATTGAATTGCACTAGATATATTCATAAATGCTCAAGGTTGGCCTCATGATCAACGTACTTGAAGTTTAAAGTCTATGATAAAATCTTTAAATAGGATCTATGTTATAATTTCTTTGGTCTGAACTCAAACAAAATCAGAGTATCATTTTTTTTCTGCATAAAGTTACTATTTTTTTATTTTTTATGTTTTCGAAAACATATTCAATTCTATATGTTCTGACATACACATTGCTCAAATATTAGCCCAATATAAAGATTTTACATTTGATTACTGTATCAAATCATTATTCATATTTTCTATGTTTGTAAAAAAAATGATAATTATATTCTTCTGATATGCAAATTGCTCAAAAAGAACTCCAATATAAAGATTTCAACTTTTTGGGGTATCAAGTCACTTCTATTATTTTATATTCTTGGTCATTTGCAATAGACAATTTATGTTTTCTGAAGTCCATATCACTAAAACAGAACCCCATTATGAAGATTTCACCTTCAGCACGAAAATAAAACTTTTCCCAACCAGGATTCAAACCCTGGACCTTTAGCATTGAAACCAGACATCTTAACCAATGAGCCACATATCACCCTGTTGCAGCACTGTAGAAAACTTCATTCACAGCATTGTATGAAAATTGAAATTGGCCCTATGCTCCATTTATCTGCTTATATGTCTTTGCTCAAAATTTACTCAAATATTTTGATGCCATCTTTGTTTTCTGTATAAAGACATTTTATTTGATTTTTTGGGGTATTTTTTCCATTTGCAAAGAAAAAAGAAAAAAATCAATAAATTAAAAAAAATATAAATAAAAATAAATAAATAAATAAGTAAAGAAAAAAAAGATTAATATTGCTGAAAAAAGATCACAACATGGCAAAAATTGTTCTGATGTGCATATTGCTAAAATAAAAATTAAGATTTCAGTTTCAGCATAAAAAAAAATTACTTGTTCTCATCCGGAATTGAAACCCACTTTCTCAAGTTATTTTATATAGGGCTATATATAGGGATATTAAGTAAGTTCACACAACAGCCCAAGTTCAATTTATAGAATAAAATTTTCCAAAAATATATTTGTCTAAGACAATATCTATAGTAATGCAAATAGATCAAAAGAAACCGATATCTATAATTCATCTCTCATTTAAATCTAACCATTTTCTAGTCGATTCTCTGTAGGTAGGTATATAAGGTTAGCATGTAATTATTTATATTGTATATGAGGTGTGTCATATAATGTCCAGACACATTTTATTTATTTAACTCAAACTCAGAAAATAGAAAATTTTAATTAGCCAAACAACGTCAGGTACTGGAGTGGTGCACATTTTTCTGGAGAAGTCATATGGAAAGTAGTCTGGTAGGATGTTAGTTTCATAGGGTGTTAATGTGTTGATATGTACTCAATGACTTCACTCTTAACAGAAATCAAGATGACCAAATGCCTGGTTGAGAATGTGCTAAATTTCTTTTAAGGGAAGTACACACCATGAGACTTGTTTGTACTGGCAGTTGTACTGATTGGTCATTATATGTGCCAGACACCTGGTTACAGTTTATGACCTAATGTTGATCAATTAAGATTTGATGATATTATGTGAGCAAGGCAAGTATTTATGACTCAGGGATTTCCAAACTTTGAATGAGATCAAAAACAGGGCAATGACTGCAGAGGTAGTAATTGAATACAACCTGTGTAATGCAGAGTATAGAGGTTAGTTAAAAGATTAAAAAGTGTTAAAATGTAAATGTCAGATACCTTTTGATACTGTTAAAGCATTCATGAAATAAGGTTATCAAGCACTTTTTCCGTGCATAATATAAATATTTATACCCCAAACTTTGTGATCAAATGCTAGTATCCATCATATTTCCCCTACATAAATTTCTGTGCCATTTGAAAGTGGATGATTGTTTGTGGATGATTTGTTTTCCATCACTTTCAACATTTTTTCAGTCATTTCATGATGAGACCTACTTGTAGCAGATATAGTGCTGCCTCACTGAATTGTCATGTCGCAGGTCCTTGACATGACAACCCACCCGGTCACAGATTTACAAGGACAACGGGTTAACCCTTTAGGCACTGGCCTCAGCTCATATGGGAAATTGTATCATGAGTTCAATCTCGGCACAGCCGGGGTTCGAAACCACGACCTTTGGATCACCACAGAGGAACGGGTGCTAGTAAGCTGGCACTCTAACCAACTGCGCCACGGCCAGTGGCCTAGGTTGTGATTTAAGCTTTCATACCTTTAGTTGTATATGAGTAAAGGGAGAATTGACAATGCATTGTTCACACAATTTCGACACTATCTTAACTTTTGAGATTCCCTATGGTTATTATTAACATTTTCTATGGAAATTGGAATATGACGATGTCATATTTGTTTTCTGTTTAACTTCCTTTATTGCAAATGTTGAGGACATTATCACAGACTTTATATGGGATGGTGGACGGCCAAAAGTTAAGAAAAATGTTGTAATACAGGATATAAAAGATGGTGGTAGTAAGGTACCAGCTTTTCTTAGCATGGTTAAGGCCAACAGAATAATGTGGGTAAAAAGGGCATTAGAAAGTAATGGAAAATGGAAGTCAGTATTACTGTGCTTGTTGAAACCTTTGTCATTTGAACATTTCACCTATTCTAATTTACCTGATGAAGTGACAGATAATATCCAGATACCCTTTTATAATCAAATATTTCTATTCTGGAATCAACTGAAACCGGAACCAGTCAATGCAAAAACAAGGAGTAAAAACCTTAAATCTTTACTGTGGTCTGATTTTTACAAATGTGGTATTATCAGAGTGGGTGATTTGTTTAGTGATAAGTATGAACTTATGGATTATAGACAATTTGTAGACAAATATAATGTAAAATGTGATATATTAAGATTCTATAAATTAAGGAAGGCAATTCCAACTGAATGGGCGGAGGCTATATTGATCACTGTTACCACATAATGTCCCACCCTTTTCGTCACTGCAAATCAATCTTAGACACACCAGTACAGATTTAATTGATATAAAAGCAAAATATATATATTGCGCATTTGTAAAAGAAAAAGTAGAAAAGCCAACTGCCTTGCATAAATGGGAGGGGTTACCTATGGTATTGAGGATGACTGGAAAAGTATATTTTATCTACCATATTCAGGTATTGAACACATACAGAACCACCTGGCATTGCCCACTCATTCAACACATTTGTCAGAAGCATTGGCTCAAAATTGGCTTCAAAATTTCAAACTTGGGTTCAGATTCAAAACCCATATCCAAATTTTGACAAAAAGTTCAGTTTCCGTAAAAGTCATGTAGAATTCACCAAAAAGCAACTAAAACAACTTTAGGCATTCAAAGCTACAGGACTAGACAACATAAATGCTAGGCTGCTGAAGGATGCAGCAGAAGTAGTGTCAGGACCACTCTCATTCATCATGAATGAATCTCTCCAAACTGGTATTGTACCAAGCTTATGGAAAAAAGCTAGGGTTACTCCAATTTTGGACTTTGAGACTTTATTATATAAATTAGAGTGTTTGGGTTTCCAAAATACTGAACTTTTCTGGCTTCAAAATTACCTTATGGAACGTACACAATGTGTACAATTTCAAAGTGTCATGTCTGCGCATCTGCCTGTCACATGTGGGGTACCACAAGGGTCCATTTTGGGTCCATTGCTTTTTATCATATACATCAATGATTTTACCCATGTCATAACAAGATGCAAAGTAGTTTTATATGCTGATGATACCATTCTAATGTATAACTCCAAGAACATTAATGAAATCAAACAATATCTGGAAGAAGATCTCAGATTTGCTAGTACTTGGTTTAGAGATAATAAGCTACACCTGAATATAGCCAAATGCAAATGGATGTTGTTTGGAACCCTAAAAAGATTTAGGAAAACCAGAACACCTAAAATCCATATCAATGGAGAAACCTTAGAGAAAGTTGAGCACTACAAGTACCTAGGTTTGTTTTGGATTCCTCTCTTAATTGGCAACAACACCTTAAAGCATTCATGAAACCTGGAAGGTTCCAGGCAATATTACAGTGGTTTAAGGTATCTGAATACAATATATGATATTAAAAGGCTATCTGTCTGAAATCCGCAAAAGAACATCTACTCTGAGAATTATGATTTTTTGTGACCACCAAGTACTGCCAGTACTAGACAGGAAGTGTATTGTGTGACCTTGACCTTTGAACTGTCAGGGGGCTCTGTAAGTCACAGGAGGTGTTGTTTACCAATTGTCAAAATTGGAGCAACACATTTTTGGCCATTTATTTCACTATTTAGAGAATGAATTGGAAGATAACACTTTTCATGATGATAGTGCCTTTTCTTGGCTTTCTTTTGGTGGTAAAATTATTAAAAACAGATGAATATTTATGAAGTTATAAATGAAGAAAAATCATTATTTTTCATATTACATATGTTTGCAAAAAAAAGTAAAAAAAAATTCTATACAGCCCAGCCTTTAAGGTGGAATCTATGCAGCCTTTGATGTCTTCCCATTCAGTGGAGGGTCAAATCATAAATTTCACTGATACCAATTATCAGCATTCACAGTTTTGCCAAAGTCCTTGTGATTTAAAGCCAAACTGGTGATCAAAGGGTTTAATGTCACTTTTTCTATATCTCTGCCTTTAAGTTAAGGGGGATTCCATGCAACCTTTAAGTCATGTCTTCCCTTTTTGACAGAAAGGTTATACATCTAGTATACTTTTCCCATAAATGATATATCTTTCACAACCAATATCTGTCACAACCATGACAGTTATTTCATTGATTCAAATAATATTAAAATAATTTTATGTTGTTCTGAAGTATACTCCTTGCAATAAATTGTACAAAACATCTCCACCCTGTTTCCCAAGCTGGACAGGTGCCCAACTGGTGACTCATAAGGTGTTTGCACGAGATCATAGACCAGCTAAACAAAGCTTGTTGACAAAGTGTTCAATTGCTGGTGTAGGTTTCAGCAGACAACGGATCAACTTTCAAGTGCCACAGAAAGTTGTTAACTGGTCAGCGTGCTTTTAACTTCAGAGGGGCTGTTGCATGGAACAATCTTAATGTAACTATCAGAAACTCACCTAATATCAAAGTTTTTAAATGCAATGTATCCAGATTAATTTATACACAAAGGCCAAAGAAATAGTTTGTTTGTTTGTTTGTTTGGGGTTTTACATCACTTTCAACATTATTTCAGTTATTTCGTGATGAGACCTACTTGTAGCAGATATAGTGCTGCCTCACTGAATTGTCATGTCGCAGGTCCTTGACATGACAACCCACCCGGTCACAGATTTACAAGGACAACGGGTTAACCCTTTAGGCACGGGCCTCAGCTCATGTGGGAAATTGTGTCATGAGTTCAATCTCGGCACGGCCGGGGTTCGAACCCACGACCTTTGGATCACCACAGAGGAACTGGTGCTAATAAGCTGGCGCCCTAACCAACTGCGCCACGGCCCGTGGCCTCCAAAGAAATAGTGATATATAGAGAATATACATAAAATGAATGGTACATTTCATATTTTTGAAAAAAATGGCAAGCTATTTACAATGAAATATAAACTGCACAGTCACTTCTCACCAACTCTCCATACCAACATGGGTTCAACATCTTCATATCAAGCATAAATCTCCTTATCATCTTTTCTATCTGTCATCCTACATCATTTTACATACGTACATATTTTCTTTTTTATAATGTAAAAAGCCGATTAGCTCAAAGCTTCACTTTGGGTTAATTTACATGTATCTTCGAGTTTCTGTTTCAAATCGAGTACATACTTGTATATTGATTTGACCTCTGTCTCACTAGACTCCTTTGTCCAGTATTGTCTCAATATGTCCATTGGACCTCTAACCTTTCTACCATACCTAGTTCAAAAGAAGAGTATCTTGTGCTTTCTTGCACTGTAGACCTATATGCAAATAATACAGCAGGCAAATACCTGTCCCACTGTCCTAAAATTGAGCCTTGGGGTAGACAAGTATTAATTACAGTAATTTCAGATTAATTATCTGTTCCAACATATTGTTTTCTGTCGTGCAAATAACTTCCCATTAATGTAAGTGAGGTCCCATTTAGGCCATAATAGCTCAGTTTCTGTAGTAATATGTTATGATTTAAAGTTTCGAAAGCATTAGATAAATCAATATAGATATTAATTTGGATATCATTCTTATCCATGGATATCATGATACGAACAATGACTTCTAATGCAGCAAATTCTGTTGTAACTCCATATTGGCTTTTATAAAATAACTTGTTACTATGAAAGAAATGATGAGGTTGTTTAAAGATGACTTTCTCAAAATTTATAGATATAGCTGGATGAAGTGATATGACCCTATAATTGGTGAATAAAGTTTCATCCTCCTTTTTATAAATGGGACACACCTTGGCTAATTTCAGCTTGACTGGAAAGACACACCTTGGCTAATTTCAGCTTGACTGGAAAGATACCTGTGAATAACATATGATTTTTGACAACTGTTATTGGAATAATGAGAACATCTTTGATATCTTTAAGTAATTTTGTTGAAATCCCATCCCATCCAAAGCTTGTTTTAGACTTCAGATTATTTATATTTTCTCTAACTAAAGTTTCATTTATATTTTCAATTTTGAAATTCAAATTGTGTCTAATTGTCAGAAAATATTTGAATGTCTTATGTGGTGGCAGAGAAATATTTCTAGCAAGTTTGGATCATATATCTGCACAAAATGAATTATATTTGTTGGCAATGTGTATTATGTTTGTAAGTATATTTTCATCATTGAGATTACTAAGAAAAGACTGTTTCTTCTTTGTTCTGTTTAAATACTATTTAGTACTTTCCATGTATTTTTTAAAATGCCTTGATATTTCTGGAATACCTTTAAATAATAAATTACTTGAGACATACAAATATTTTTTTTTCAAAATCTTGTTACAGGTTTTCAATGTATCCTTACTTCTTAAATAATCAGGTGTGTCAGGATTAATCATCTTGAGTGTCTTATACAGATTATCTCTACTTTATTGACTTGATAATTCCATATGTAATCCTGACTGTTTTTTTATGTTTCTATTTCTTAAATTTAACATTTTTAGTAGGCATGTGTTTAGGCATTCAGTATGATTTCAGACATAATTTCATAGTAAATAGTTAATATTTGGATCTTGTTTATGATCCACATTCAGAAGAGTTTCACTTAAAGACTGAGACTTCCCTATGAAAACGGTTGATCAAAATGGGATCATTTTTGTTAACTTGTCAAAACCTATCATGATAGGAAATATTTACAGGCCACCAGGGGCCACGGGCCATGGCACAGTTGGTTAGAGCGCCAGCTTATTAGCACCAGTTCCTCTGTGGTGATCCAAAGGTCGTGCGTTCCAACACTGACTGTGCCGAGATTGAACTCATGATACAATCTCTTATATGAGCTGAGGCTTGTGCCTAAAGGGTTAACCCTTTATCCTTGTAAATCTGTGACCAGGCAGGTTGTCATGTCAAGGACCTGCAACATGACATTTCAGTGAGGCAGCACTATATCTGCTAAAAGGTCTCATCACGAAATGACTGAAATACTGTTGAAAGTCATGTAAAACTGCAAACAAAGAAACAAACAATAACAGCATAGCATGATCATAATATGGTGAGCTATCTAAATCAATAAATTATTCAAATCCAATTAACATGAAAACTGGAACCCAAGGGCACACTACATACCTTCACCACCAAGTGCCTGATATGTGTTTATCAGGATTGGCCCTCGCCTGTCAGATGACACCTGCCTTTGTGGCATCTATGCTTTAATATGCTAATGGCCTTCTTGTTGACATTGACGTTCTCATAATATGCATTGCACTTTAGAGACTAATAGCTATTTTTGTTTGGTATTTTGGTATTTGTTTGGTATTTACATAGCATCCAATCAATACATGTTGATTTCATAAGTCCTCTGGACCTCATACAGTTTACAATGTTTCAGTCATAAAGAGTATCACTGAAGCAACTGTGTTTCAAAAGTGCATTTGATTTGTCAATTAAAG
Source organism: Amphiduros pacificus (assembly GCA_949316495.1). NCBI lineage: Eukaryota > Metazoa > Annelida > Polychaeta > Phyllodocida > Hesionidae > Amphiduros > Amphiduros pacificus. The sequence goes on from OX439002.1 coordinate 6,045,761, forward strand.
TGTATGCAATAATACAAGCTTTCTTAAATATCAATATAAATCATTAATATTGTTTCAGGACATGAAACACAATTTTCACACTTCAGCCAAAAAGGAAAAGAATATCAAGGACAAAAATTATGGCTCAAGGACTTTATGGACCTTTAAACATTTTGATATATATATTACTATTCTGTGGGTTAGTACATTTTAGACCCAAATATTGGGTTGGTAATCTATATCTTAGTTATTTGTCTATGATATATGCAAGCTTTGTCTTCCTTGGTAACTTTTTAACCATATTAATTCAAATAAGAATATGGTTTCATGTTAAGGACTTTCCTGATACATCTATCATTCTTGAGAAGATATATACCGACAGTTTTGACTTTACATGTTTCATAAATTCTTGTCTTATACATTGGGCTTGCTGGAAAGGCCATATCTTTACATTTTTTAAAATCTTAACATTTATTCAGCATAACATGGAACTCCTTCACAAGGGGTCAGAGAAAACTAGGCAGAAAATTAATAAGAAAAGTTATATATTTTTGATTTTAGGACTGGGAGTTTCACTAGCGTTATTGGGGAGCAATCTTTACTTTATTTATCAAGGTGATAATATATCAACCTTCTACAGACATGGTGCCTTTATCAACACCAAGTCTGATCTTATATTAAGTCTTCTCAGATATAATGAATTAGTATTTACTTATTTAAACTAATGATATTTTATCTTTATCCTTTAGCGTTCATTTGTTTTTGCATTGTGATTGAAGGTGAAGTCACACATTTCAATAATGCTTTCAAAGTTACACTACAAAATCAAAATGTTGCAAGCCTTGAGATGTTCAGGAACCACTTTGAAGCCATATATAATTTGATACAACTTAGTAATAAAGTATTTAGTAAATTCGTTGGTTTAAATCTGGTTGTAGAAATATTCTTCGTCATATTTGGAAGCTATCATATTGTAAAAGGATCCTATTTGCCTCTTTTCATTTTTGACATGATATCCATATTTGTCATGATGGTAACTTTATTAATTGGAGGTATGAAAGTCAGTAATAAGGTGAGTTATTTATTGCTATCATAAAAAACTAACAAACATTATGTACAAGTTTGTTATGTTGGAAATGGTTTTGTGAAAATTGTCTGATGGTAACTGGCACTACCATTATATAATGTCCTTCTGAAGGCCCTCGGTTGTGGTGCAGTTGGTTGGAGCACCAGCTTATTAGCACCAGTTCCTCTGTGGTGATCCAAAGATTGTGGGTTCAATCCCCGGCCATGCCGAGATTGAATTCATGACACAATTTCAAACAAGAGCTGAGACCTGTGCCAAAGGGTTAACCCGTTGTCCTTGTAAATCTGTGACCAGGCAGGTTGTCATGTCAGGGACCTGTGACATGACAATTCAGTGAGGCAGCACTATATCTGCTACAAGTAGGTCTCATCACAAAATGAATTAATGTTGAAAGTGATGTTAAAACTAAAACAAACAAAGATCCTCTGAATGATTAGCACTAACTAAGGGCACTATTTTCTAATGCTTACTAATTTGAGGATGTCAAGTTTTCCAGCATGAAACTCATGAAGTGATAAACACACACATAATAATTTGATAATTAGAGGAAAATCTTTAATCAAAATCTTTAATGTTTTTCACAATTTTGGTGTGAAATCTCAAATGTACTTCATTTACATTTTAAAGGAAAACAAATGTATTAAGGACACAAATATGAGAAAATTTGATCCTTTTTATCTAAAAATGCCAATAAAAAAGAATTGGAGTGCATGTTATCTCCTCTTTAACTCCATTTGCAAATAAAAGGTGATGATTCATCACATCCACCACAGTGTTAATAGTAAACATGCCAAGTTCAACATTAAGAATATATTGTGTATGCAATCTATGGTACAAAGGTTGGATGTTGTCTTAATTTCCATTTCTGACTGAACCTAATGCATAAATGTCTGATGAAGAGAATTCCCTATTTCATAAAAGAAAATATCAAAACACATGAATATTCTGGTGACGAATTTCAAGGACGTTTAAATGTGTGATTATCCTTACAAATCCTCAAAACACCAGTTACTCATTTTTTTTATAGATATTTGTTGGTAAACTGTAACATAACTTGATAATATTGCATATCACAGCTATCAAATCAAATCAAATCAAATAATCTTTATTTAGAGAGGGTAAAATGTTTTACAATACAAAGTAACATAAAACAACCAGTTTAGTATAAAACTAATCTTACACTGGGCCCTCTATAGGGTGATAAAGATTATTTACAATGAGACAATGTATAACTAAATATTAAAAACATATATAATACAATAAAAACTTTAAAATCCTTTTATGCCTTTAAAAAATGCTTGTAAGCTTCTGTTTTAAAAACTTCAAAAGTTTGAGAATCTCTTACATTCATTGGCAATTTGTTATATTCACTAGCACCATTATAAGGCAGAGCTTTCCTGCTGACACCTAACTTACGCTTTGGCATAACTAAATCTCCTTGTACAGAGCTTCTGGTTAGTCTGCCGCTCTTTTCCACAAACATATCACATATATATTGAGGTGTTAAGTTGTGAAGGCTCTTAAACACCATACAAACTGTTCTGAACCTGACTCTCTGACTGATTGTTAACAAACCACTTTCCTCGAAAAGTGGCTGTGAGTGAGTCAGCCTTGGTTTGTCATAAATCAGTCTGAGAGCCATTTTCTGGAGCTTGTGAAGCCTTGGTGTGTGACTAGAGTTACCCCATATAATGCTACAGTAATCAAGGTGTGGTTGCAGAAACGTTTTGTAGTACACTAGTCTTGTGTCTAATGGGAGATAGCACTTTATTCTGCGCAGAAGTGCTATACCACTACTAAGTGTTTTGGCAACTTTGTCAACATGATTTCTCCAAGATAGGTTATTATCTACCACAACACCTAGCAGTTTGTCACTTTCGACATTTTCAAGGGGCATTCCATCATAGCTGACATCTAATTCTCTGGATGGTAGCCAAGTAGCTCGTTGGACAGTTGTGATAACCACACTCTCAGAAAAAAGTGTCTAAATATTAAACACAAAATGTGTCACAGTTTTTATTCACATATATGTGCGTAGATGTTTAGGGAAAACATTTTAAATTAGACACTAAAATGTGTCTAAAATTTATACCCAAAATAGTGTTCAATGGCCTGTCACAGTTTTTAAACACAAAAGCATGTTTAGTTGTAAAAATGTGTTTATTGAAATCATTTTATGCTCACATAAATGTGTCTACATTAAACATTTTCTCAATCATCATTTACACCAGAGCTAAAAATATATTGATACCATTTCATATACCACTATATCTTACATGATCACTTCACAATGCTAATATTTTCTTCATTACAAAAATAATAATCTAATAGTAATACTGTTTTCCTTTAATATGACAGTCATTTCAATACTGGTTCCTTTAATCATCTCGCGCGTCATTGTGGTCAGGTGCTCCTCGTACTCCTCCTTTGGAAGCTCCACATCCAGTATTGTAGGCGCACATGACCGACTCGACATCAGGCTCTTGGACTTGGCCACCGGAGTCTGGGGTGACTGGTGTGTGTCGAGGCTCTTCCTCTTTCTGCCAGCTCGGGTGTTCCACATCTTTCTGCTGACATCGCTCATCAGAAGACTCTGGAAAGAGAAATGTCACACAACTATCAATAAATGATCATAGACATGCAAATATGCTGGTGAGCAGAAAAACCTTATTATGAAAATCTTTATAATGGATACAACCTGTTTCTTTCTCATTTTGGAATATATCAAAAAATATTTCAAAACAAATGTCTGATAGAATAAGATGAATAATTGTATACATTCCCAGTAAATCTTTGAAATTCACACCAGAATTACTTGTCTTTATTGTCAAGCATTGTTATACAGAATTTACATGTATCTATAATCTTACCCAGGGTTTAGGTTCCTGCCTCTTGATGCTTGGGTACTGAAGGTAGAGAGTAGAGCCGAGCTGCTGGTAGTCAGTCTGGCTCCTCATCCTGCCGGGCATGTCTATATAAAAGTTTGATAATCGTATAAATATAAGAAAATGATGTAAATAACATTGAGAAATTACAATCTTTGCTTACACTTACAGAACTGCCTTAAATTCATCTATGAGTATGACCTGTGATCTTTGTGAAAGCAAAGGACAAAATGATGCCCCCTGGTGGCTCTTACACAGGGTGATTTGAGAGCTTTGAGCTTGCTGAACGTTGTGAAACTCAAAGATTCCAAGCATACGTTTTCATGATAACATTCAATCATTTGCAACACAGATTCTATGTGTACTTACCCCCAGAGTGTCCCTCATACAGGCGAGATCTTGGTCTGTGAACGTGTTCCTGTTGTGGATAAACTGCTTGTGTTTCTCTTCAGAGATTGTGCCCCATCTTTCAAACTGCCCCATCTTTCAAACTGCAGGATGGCGGGGAAACTGGGTCACGTGCCAAGTAGGTCAGGGCCAGCCAGGCACCCCCACGCTCCCAGCACATGCAGCCAATCAGGCCCGTGTGGCCCGCCAGTGTGTGGGCCTCAAGCCTGCTGCCAGGCAGGGAGGAAGATCTGCTCGCCAAGCTGATAGCACTTTGACATCTCTGACTCCAAGCTGCTATTCTGGCATCACAAACTAACTTTGTTCTTCTTTGGACATAATAGTGTCAGACATGCATATAACTCTGACAACATGGACTTAGATTCAAGTTTGCATTTCAACAATAAAAGCCAGTAATCCCCCAGAGACAGGCTCATATCCTGTGTTTGTTGAGTGATTATTTCACTATACACGAAAATGTGCGCAACTTTGACATGTAAATAAAGGAATACACACAATGAATGTCCTGTTTGATGTTAGCATCAAATATACAATGAAAATACATTCCAACGCAATTATAATTGCAATAAAGTTATCTCAACTATAGGTTTATGAGCACAACACAAAATAGTTGATTTTAGCTCTTTTTTCCATGTATTGTGCAACTGCGTATAGTGAATACACATGTAGAGGAACGGGCCTGGAGTGTTTACTTGGGAAATTGTGATTATCTTAATCAGTAATTAGCAGGCGCTGGCCTTATCTATACCCCATTATGTGTATACTTTGGACAGTTTTTACCGAGAGTGCATAGCTTTTGTTTTATCTCCATTCACAACCATTTTAAGCTATTAAGTTATTAAGCTACTATTGTGTCATATATTCCGTAATTAATAGTAGTATTCTGACAAATGAAATGCTGAGTATTACATAACAATAGCTGACATATTAATAATGGCCGTGGAAATGAAGCATAAATTATTAATATCAGGTTTATATAATATCAAATCACAGTATTTCATATTGCAATATATATACAAATTTACATTCTTATTTCAGGTCAGGAATTCTATGGATGTCATACATAAATTTGATATGAGCAGAGCATCATTGTTGACTTTCAGCCAGGTATCACATAATTTGTACTATGGGTTATGTTTATTCAAAATGTTTTATCTTAACAATGTATGTTTGCAAATAGAACATTTACTTATTGTTAAATATCATATAATCTACCTTTGTACCTTTTCCCATTCGAATTGTATTGATTACAAGATTATATTTTACTTATAATGATGTTTACAATAACTTTTGAAAAAAAAACGATTTTACTGTTTAATGAAAATTAAAAGTTCATGTCAGAGTTAATCTTTTGATCATTAGAATGAATATTGCTCAACAGAATTTGTGTATCAGTACACTAGAATTGACATTCAATGTCCATCCAACCAATTTTAATTTTATTGACATTAAAATAAAAATAATCAACATATATCCAAAAGAAATTGGTGCAGATGGTAATTTCCTTTGGAATGCATAGAGGAATATCTTAATGAGAGAAAGCTGTACTTTTCAGGGCAATTTATTTCTGCACAGACTGAACCAACCTATTGGAATTACTGCAGCTGGCTTCATTGTTTTGGACAAAAGTACATTTTTGACTGTGAGCATTTCATTGCTTTATTTCATTCTGCATTTATTGCAATTGATTAAATTTAAACCTAAAACAAATATGTGACTTATACAGACGTGAATTTATTATTTTCAGGTCTTAGGAACAATGGTTACATATGTCATTGTCATGATCCAATTTGTTGCTTAATGATATGATGCATATTTTGGCAGTTGGCATATTTGGGCCAATTCTATGTAGGGGTCTTTGAACATAGATCATTTCTGAGATTGTTAAGAAATCCCATCGGTCCCTGGATGAGTCATGATATGTTTAAACTAAACATTTCACCCAGCCCTGGTTTCTATCTATAATTACCACTACATTTTAAACAAATGTTTATTTCTTGGACAGTGCAACATAAATTATCTGTAACATAATAACAAAAAAAATTGGATTAGTGCAGACACCTCACAAAGCTTGCTCGTAGCACTTTCATGACACTAAAGATTTTCTATGTCAATAGCTTTTGAATCATATTTCTTGAAAAAAACATTTTCTGTGGCCCCTGAGACCATAGGATTTCATAATATCAGCATTTGGAGACATATTATAGTGAACAAATTCGGTCACAGAACCGATCCCTGAGGAACACCATATTTTCGTAAAATCATTTTTGAAAATTTTCCATTTGTAGCCACACACTGTTAACTATTAATCAAGTATGATCTAAATCTTTCAAATACACTACCATCTATCCCACATCTATTTCTAATCTATCTCGGAGAATTTTATGATCAATAGTGGCAAAAGTGGCTGATAGATCCAGTAGAACTAAAAGAACTATATGACCATTATATGGGTCCATTAAAATGTCATTTTGAACTTTAAGTTATGCAGTCTCAGTACTATGGTACATTTTGTAAGCTGACTGGAACAAATCTTTTAAATTATTGTAATAATCTAAATGTGAGATCAGCTGATCAGCGACTGCTCGTTCAATCTGTTTAGAAATATATTTTAGATTGAAAACCAGACGGTAATTATTTTTTTGATCAGTTCAAAACCTAATTTTTTAAGAAGAAGCCCAATAATAGTCATTTTCAAATTTTCAGGGAACCAAAAATTAGGTCATAAATTGTAACCAGGTGTCTGGCACATACACTGACCAATCAGTACAACTGCCAGGACAAAACAAATCCACCAATTCATATAGTACTTTTATGATTGGTATCAGGAGAGGTAGTTTTATGATCAAGATCAAGGCTACTTTTATCAGGGATGGTAGCTTTTTGATCACTGTCAAGGCTAATTTTATTAATATAATAATAATAATAATAACGATTTATATAGCGCTATATCAGACCAAGTCTGCTCGAAGCGCTTCATTAAGATAGTGTTTTCTAAATAGAAATGTTTTAAGTTTCTTCTTGAAAGTTTCAACAGTTTTACACTTTTTCACTTCAAGGGGCAGCGCATTCCAGTTCCTTGGCGCATTCGCCATGAAAGCCCTATCTCCATAAGATTTCATATTAGTCTTAGGTACTACGTATTCATTTTTATCATTAGATCGCAGTCCCATACCCAACTGTTTATATTCTAATAAATCAGACAAATATTTTGGGGCAAAGCCATTTTGCACCTTCCATGTTAATAGAGATATTTTGAAATCAATCCTAGCTTTTACTGGTAACCAGTGAAGTTCCTTAAGTTTTTGCGTGATATGATCTCTCTTTTTGAGCTTCCCAACTACCCTCGCCGCAGCGTTCTGTAATTTTTGTAATTTGGCTAATTCACACTCAGGAAGACCCGCTAGAAGGGCATTTCCATAGTCAAGGGTAGAAGTGACAAATGCATGAGCAAGGGTGTTGGCTGTTCCCTCATCTAAACAATTTCTTACTCTTGATAAATTTTTTACATGGAAGAAACCGTTTTTACACATTTTTCTGATTTGTGATTTCATAGATAGTTCTTGATCTAGTATAACCCCTAGATCCTTAACAGAATTTGATCTAGGGATTCTAGTTTCCCCTACTAGAATATCTTCAGGTACATTTTTCTTTCTGAATTCACAGCTTTTACCACATAAAAGCATTTCTGTCTTTCCATCATTTATCTTCATTTTATTCTCTATTAAGAATTTTTTGACCTCTATAATACAATTTTCCATCTCCTTGCAGGACTTAACTCTAGTTTCTTTAGACTTAGGATCAATGGTGATGTAGAGTTGTGTATCGTCAGCATAGATGTGATGCTTGAGACCATAGTTACCAATTATATCTGATAAAGGCTCCATATATGCCGTAAATAATAAAGGTCCCAAAACTGAGCCTTGTGGGACACCATATTTAATCTTAATATTATCAGATCTTTCACCATCTATTACAACACATTGTTTTCTATTAGACAAGTATGATCTAAACCATTTAAGGCCAGTCTCTGTGATACCACATCTTTTTTCCAGTCTATTAAGCAATATTTCATGATCAATAGTGTCAAAAGCCGCTGATAGATCAAGTAGTACCAGCATTACCGTTTTACCATCATCAATATCCATTAAGATGTCATTCTGCACTTTGAGTAATGCAGTTTCAGTACTATGGAACTCCTTATAGGCTGATTTAAATAGGCCTTGAATATCATTTCTAACTAGATGTCCCACAAACTGTTTAGCTACTGCTCTTTCTATTAATTTTGATAAGTAGGCCAGGTTCGAGACTGGTCTATAATTCTTCTTTATCAATTCCAGGCCCAATTTCTTAATTAAGGGTCTAATGATGGCCATCTTCAGGTCATCAGGCATGTCTCCTAATGAGATTGACTTATTTATGATGGCCTTTATTAATGGCAGTAAATTCCCCATGCATTCATTTAGAAGCCATGTAGGGATTGGATCCAGCTCACATGACTTCTTTGCAGATTCTTTAATTATTGTTTTGACTTCAGAATCACTTAACAATGTGAATTTTATCAACTGTGTATCAAATCTGACTTCCTCATTTATTTGTTGATTATTTTGATCAATTTGGTCCATGGACTCTCTAAGATTCGAAATTTTTTCAAGAAAAAAATTATTAAATTCTGAGGCTAACTCTTTTTTGTCATTATGACTAGGGAAAGGGGTGTCCTCTTTAGTATGTAGTAATTTATTTAATATTTTAAATAATTTTTTCGGATCTGATTTATTTGAATTTATTATTCCCGAATAATAATCGTTTTTCGAATTCTTAATGATATTATTATATTTGTTCCTCTGTATTTTAAATTGTATCTTATCTGAGGAGAGGCCAGTTTTATCATGTTTCCTTTCAAGTCTTCTTTTCTTTCTTTTTTCAATCCTTACATCATCAGATAACCATGGTGCCGGTTTCCTAATATTTATGGTTTTCTCCACATTAGGAGCATGTTTGTCAAGTACCATTGTCAATTTGTTATATTTATCAAGTAATTTATTTAGATCTGCATCTTGATATGATTGACTATCGTTGAACATTTCCTCAATGTCTCTTTTAAATTCATCGATATTCATTTTTTTGTAATTTCTATATGATACAGTTTTTTTGTTATTGACTTTAGTCTGCAGATTTAAGGTAAGTCTTAGGATATTGTGATCTGATATTTTTTCATCAACTATATGTTCCTTAATTACATTACTATGTATGCCTGTTATTAATAGGTCGAGCGTATTTCCCATAATATGCGTTGGTTCTGTCACATGATTATGTAAATTATATAGATCTAGGACTTCATTGAATTTTATTACATTAGGCCTCTCGGGTCTATTCATGTGAAAGTTATAGTCGCCCACCAATATAACTTCATGTGTATATGTGCTATAATAAGACAGTAGTTCACTGAATTCTTCGAAAAATTCTGTGTAAGTATATTTGTTCTTATCAGAAGGCTCAGGTCTGTATATTGTAATAATAGTGCATATCTTATTTTTAGTTTTAATATTTATTTCCATCATTTCCATTGTCGATAATTTATGTGTGTGATTAATTTTCTTTATGTCTATTTCAGGTCTATAGATAATCGCCAGACCCCCGCCAGACCTTAGGACACGTGGTACATGTTCAATATCATAGTTGTTACCTTTAATTTCACCTCTTATGATTTGTTCATTCATTTCATTAATCCAAGTTTCAGTTATAAAGAATAAGTCAACATTATTTTCATTAATATATAAATTTATCAGTTCTGTCTTATTTCCAAGACTTTGAACATTGGCTGTTGCAATAGTTAGATCTTTGTTCATTATAATGTGTGTATTTTTTTTAAGGTTATGTTTTACATGTCTATTCATTTTGTTATTAGTTAAGTTTCTATTAAAGTTAATTTTATTTGTATTCTCCTGAGCATTAAGGCAACTTTCAACCGGGAAACCGGCCATTGACCCTATGACGTCATTATGGAGGGAACCTCTTTCACCCCCAGCAGATTGCCCCCCATGACGGCCAATCAGATTAACGGAGGGCGGAGCTAACGTCCGATCGCTTCGAGACTTAGTGCGGTGATTAATAATATAAGGACTATGTTCCTTTTGCCTGAAATTATGGGTTGCAATTTTGTTACTGTCAGAAAGATATTCAAATCGATTTGAGAGCGATATTTCGTTTAATGGCGTAGTAAAACCTGTTCTACTCTTACGGACCATCCTGTGGTAGGTGTGGTTATTTAGACCACGTGACCCAGATAAGGCATTTGATTGGTTCAAGTTTTTTCTTATGTTTCGTATGTTAGAGCTACCATTAAGATGCTTATCATTTAGAGTGTCCAGTTGGGGAAGCCCTTCACCCCTGGCCATGTATTTAATATGATCATTGATTCTCACCATTTTATTTAAAGATGATGTGCTTCCATTAAATTCTTTACACTTGAGTTTTCGGATATTATTGTATAGATTGACTTCTTGATTGTTTGGAATCTTCAATACCTCAGAATATGTGGGCTTTAAAAATTCTACATGTTTATTTGCTGTTTCATATTCTTGGCTATCTTTATTACTTAAAAGATAAAAAACTTTGTTTTGACATTGATTTTTGCATTGGCTACAAGGACATAAGGTATTATTATTACTGAAAAGATAAAAAACTTTGTTTTGACATTGATTTATGCATTGACTACGGGGACATAAGGTATTTATCTTTTCATGTGAAAAAATGACATTATTAAAATCTTTTTCACGTTTGTTTAAATTTATTTTCATGCAATTTTCTTTAAAATCGTCCTGCATCATAAAAACATCTCCATTCATAGAGTTTTTCTCATTTATAAAAACATTTTCATTCATGCTGTAATCTAAGATGCAATCATTTTTTAAAAGTTTCACATTATCGCTAGGTATTATATTTTTCAATGGCACAGAGATATTTTTAGAGCTGCCAATCGTGGTCCAGTAATTCACACTACCATATTCATACCTATAAGCATTATCATTATCTACATGATTTAAATTTTGGTTATACAAGATTCTTTCATTATACATATTTCTCTTCTGAAACCTTATGTCCCCCCGACCCCGTCATTTGTTAAATTTTTGTCTCTTCAATGAATGCAAAAATTTGCATCTATCCCCAAACCTGCACTCCCCATTCTTCTCATAGTTTTAGAATTGTGTGTCTTCAAAAAAATAAGATAGATAGTATTCCCCGCACGAGAAATACCAATTTAGAGTTCTATCTTATATATGTATCAAGAACAAAATTATCAGTGTAGTAAGACAGATAGTACCTCCCGCACGAGAAATACTAATTTAGAGCTCCGTCTTATACAAATAATATTAGCCTTAGAATTGTGTGTCTTCGAAAAAATAAGATAGATAGTATTCCCCGCACGAGAAATACCAATTTAGAGTTCTATCTTATATATGTATCAAGAACAAAATTATCAGTGTAGTAAGACAGATAGTACCTCCCGCACGAGAAATACTAATTTAGAGCTCCGTCTTATACAAATAATATTAGCCTTAGAATTGTGTGTCTTCGAAAAAATAAGATAGATAGTATTCCCCGCACGAGAAATACCAATTTAGAGTTCTATCTTATATATGTATCAAGAACAAAATTATCAGTGTAGTAAGACAGATAATACCTCCCACACGAGAAATACTAATTTAGAGCTCCGTCTTATACAAATAATATTAGCCTTAGAATAAATTCAAGATATGTTCTCAACAATTGTGTGTCTTCAAAAAATAAGATAGATAGTATTCCCCGCACAAGAAATACCAATTTAGAGTTCTATCTTATATATATTAGCTTCTATAATTTTGTGATTAAGTTGCCACCAACTATAGGGGTTCTTAGTGCCACTGTTAATTTGCTCACTTGGGCCAGAACTGTTTGAGGTAGAGCTATTGTCTGGCAGGCCAAGCTTTGTGCACTGACACCCCGGATTAACCTGTCAAATGATGTGGGTCTTATGTTTCAAATTTGTTTTCACTGTTCACTCAATATTTCTTACCAAGAAATATTATATTCAGTGGAGAAATACTATTAGACTTTTGCTTTGTATATTTAATTCAATGTTATACGCACCTGGTATATATACGTTTATATATACTTATCCAACGATGGTGTTGTCTTCAACTTAAACAAAGATTTGAAGGTGTTAATCAGGAGCTCAGGCTAGGCACGTCTGCACTGCTTGAGAGCAGGCCCTCAATATTAGTAGTAGTAGTTTTATGGTCAAGCTCAAACCTTGTATTAATTTATTCAAAAAAATATTCATTGAATTCATCAGATAAGGTCTCATAGTTACTGATTCAAATGGGGTCTCCTCATTCCTGTTTAATAATTTATATAATGATTTACATAATATATATTTTGGGGATCTTTGGAACTTCAATGAATATTGTTGCCAAAATATTTACCCCTAGCCATATTTAACCATTATATTATATTTGTTTCTTTGAGTCTTACAAATTTCAGTATCTACCTGTACTTTAGTTTCTTTTCTTTTTCATTTCAACTTATTCTGCATTACATAGGTAGTATTCAATTACTACCTCTGCAGTCATTGCCCTGTTTTTGATCTCATTCAAAGTTTAGAAATTCAATAAATACTTGCCTTACTCACAAAAATATCATCATATCCAAAAATTAGGTCATAAATTGTAACCAGGTGTCTTGCACATACACTGACCAATCAGTACAACTGCCAGGACAAAACAAATCCACCAAAGCTATAAATCACATTTATAGCTTTGGTGGCAGCGACTGATATGATAGAGAATTCTTACTATGGAGGGTATTTCATATTTGCTTTTTAATATGTTTTTGCCTGTAATTCCTCACTGTACCAGGGACATGGGTTCCTATTCTTAATACTCCTGCCAATAATAGGTGCATGGATGTTAAGACAGTCAGTAGTATTTTCATAGATCATCATCATCATCATCATCATCATCATCATCATCATCATCATCATCATCATCATTGTATGTAAATTTAATCAGTAAGTCAAGTATATTACCCAGTATATGTGTGGGTTCAGTGATCAATTGAACACAATCATACATCTAAAGACAATAATTTTCTTAACATTAGGTTCGGACATATGAAAGTTGAAATCACCAAGAAAATATACTTTATGAATAAAATATTCATTAAAAAAAATAATAAATGAGCAAATTCCTCAAAGAAGGCTGTCATAGTGTAAGGATTTTTTTTAGGGTTCCAGTCTATAAGAAATAATAAACGTTATATTTTATTATTACATATAATACAGATTTCCATTTGCTCCATTGTAGAGACAGAAAAATAATTTTCTTCAGTAAATTCAAGCTCATTCCTATAGATGACCACAAGAGCACTGCCCAATCTTTTTCCTTGATAATTTTTAAATTTCATAATTCTGAGCTTATCAATTAGATTTTGATTCCTAATATTATCCAGCCATATCTCAGCAACCAGCATGATATCAATATTATTTTTATAAATCTAATCTGTTATCAATAAGATCTTATCTGTGATATCCTCTTTATTTTTCACATTATATGCTGATGAGCTTGTGCGAAAACTGACCACAAGTGGAGATGGTTGTAAGTTGGTCATAATCACTATGGTATACTTGTATATGCAGATGACATATTTTTACTCAGTCCATCTGCTTATGGGCTTCAGAGAATGCTAGCCCTGTGCAATGATTTTGTTTTGGATACAGGTCTTCACTTTAATGCATCAAGGACACAATGTATAGTTTTTCATAAAAAGCACAGTGTAAACACCAATAGTATTAAGCTGAAATTGAATGGAGATGTGTTTAAATGGTTCTGTAAAACTTGGAATATTGCAGTTAGAAAGATATTTGAGCTTCCTATGCAAACCCATTGCAGATTCTTGTCTCATATTTGCCAATATGATCACATTGAATATGTTGAAATGCAGGTTTATGAAGTTTTTAAAGAATTCTATTGTGAAATATATTGCCCGTTTGTGCTTTAAGAATGTATAATCCTATTCAGGTGCTAATGTTTCGAAAATTGTTCACCAATATAACCTACCATATGTAGTTTTAGATTCTCCTCATTATCTCATACTTGGTGCCTCAAGAGAGTGTTCTGCACCTATGAGATATTTTTTGCAGATCACCCCTCTGCCGAACTACTTTCACAGATCACCCCTCTGCCGAACTACTTTCCTTTTATCTTTTTTAAAGATTCTTTTCATATTTACATACTTTTGAAATGAATAAAATGCTTAATTAAATATGTTTGTGCACAAATGTCATTATATTTGTCAATTATAAAATAAATGTAATCATGTCTTAGGCCAGTTCTTCAACAAATCATGCGTTAATTTCTCTGAAATGAACATGATGACTGTCCAGGTTTGTTTGACCTGGAGCAGACGACATTTCAGATTAAGGTCATGGGGACCTTGAAACACAGACAGGTGGGACCCCTGTTGGCAGAGACTGCAACCTTTTGTGGGAATCTCGAAACTGATGACTATTCACCCAGTTGAAACAGAATTACACCCATTTCATATAGTGCTTTATAGGTGGCCTAGTTCACTGCATGTAGTGATATAAAATTGATTACATTATGTAAATGAGCTGAAAACTTAAATGAGCCACACACAACATAGTTCTGTACTTATTACCATGTTTTCACTGCTTTGCTTTGAGGATAAAGTTGATTGCAAACCCCATCTATCTGCAGTGGATAAGTATGAGATAAAGACAAGAACATGAGTTCGTGCAGTGTTCAGGGAGACAGATCTCTCTCGTTGGTTCTGGTGGAAGGATCTCAGTCGTCCTTTGGACTCTTGAGATCCTTCCACCAGAACCAACTTGAGAGATCTGTCTCCCTGAAGACTGCACTCACATGTTCTTGCCTTAGTATCTTGCATATGAATTAAAGAATAGATACAAGTATTTGCTAAAGTCAGAGATTGAGGGAGAAGAATGGAAAATCCACATAATTCTAGAGTTGATAAATTGTATAATTATATGACTTAAATGAGAACTCTCTCAGCAAGGAAGAAAACATCCTCATGCTGAGGGGATAAGAGTGAACGAGACACCCGTGGCTAGAACACAAGTGTATTAGGCCCCACTCAAGCAGCCGAAAGTACCCTATTGTCAAGATGGCCCTCCACATGGCACCAGACAGGTCGTTAGGCAAGCAATGGGTCATTAAAGACAATGTAGGTAATGGGGCGTTTCTTGGTGGGAGGGGGGGGATTGGATTAGCTGATGGCTTTCAAAGCTAGACCCACCCTGGGAGTTTTGGTTGGAGGGTGGTCGAGACTGCATAATGTGAATGGACCTGATTGCTGCTAGATATACCATTATGGTATTGTGGTATGGTATGATATGAGGGAGGGACCCCACTTACCTGGTATGGTATAAGGGAGGGACCCACACCCTGTGTGTGACAAAAACTGTTTTCATATTTTGACAGGGCTGAGCCGTAGGTGAGCCTGGTGGTGGACTGCAGGAGGGAGGAAGGAAACCCTCTGGTCCAGACCTCGAACTGATTACAGCTGCTGGGCAGTACATGTTAATGACTTAAAAGTACACATTCATGACAATATTGTTCAAGTTGAATACATCCTTATGGATATTCAGATAATATAATACAATGAATAATATATTCATTTCATCTATTCAAAATGTCTCAAGATCTGTCAAATCCCAAAGCATAGTGTATCAAAACATGTAACAAACTACATTAAATAATGGTTAAACTGCCTTGGAAGTTCTGACATATTTTTGAGAACATCTATCATTTACTTACTTTTTAGGACTTTAAATTCTATCCATAAAAAAATCCATAAAAATCCATTTCGTCATCACAATGAAAATGATCATAACGTGTACTTCCTTAAGCTATCAAACACATTCTCAACAAGCATTCAGCCATCTTAATTTCTTTTAGGGTTGAAACCATTGAGTACATATCAACACATAAGCTCCCTATGAAACTAAAATCCAACCAGACTTCTTTCCATGTGAAAAATATAACAATTTTCTGTTTTATGAGTTCAAGTTAAATATATAAAAGGTGTCTGGGCATTATATGACACATTTCATATAATAATTACATGTTTACCTTATATACCTACTAACAAAGACTCGACTAGAAAATGGTGTTTTAGATTTAAATGAGACTTTGGTTGCAGTTATCTAGTGCTTCATTTGATCTATTTGCATTAATTATGGTATCATCCTAGACAAACATATTTTGAGACAATTTTAATTTTTTTTGAAAATATTTTAGAAAATCTAACTTGGGCTGCTGTGTAAACTTACTGAATATCTTCCTTGATAAAATAACTTAATATGGTGATAAAAATCTTGACTATTTGTGTGATATACCAGTGAGAAGATGATATCATACTTTTCAATAAGGCTCAATGGTTAAGACATCTGTCTCAAATGCCAAAGGTGTGGGGTTCAAATCCTGGTTGGGACAAGTCCTTTTTCATGCTGAAGATGAAATATTCATTTTGGAATTTTACTTTTAAAGTATCTATATGCACATCAGAACATATAGAATAAAAAGGTTTGTTAAAGGCAGAAAATATTTTTTAAATAATGACTTTATACCAAAAACAAAGATGAAATCTTCAGTTGGGATCTTATTTTTTTTGCAAATGGAGTAAATACAGAAAATAAAAAATAAATAAAATAGCATGACTTTATACAGAAAACAAAGATGGAATCAACATATTTGGGTGCATTTTGAGCAATGACACATTAGCAAGAAACTGTAACATAGAGCCAACTGGTTCGAATGCCGGTTGGGTAAATTACAATTCTCATGCTGAAGGTGAAATCTTCAAATTGGGGTTCTGTTTGAGTGATATGCACTTCAGAAAACACAAATTGATTTGTCTATTACAAATGAAGAAGAACATAAAGAAATAATAGAAATGACTTAATACTGAAATAAGATAAAACCTTTATATTGGAGTTCTAATTGAGCAATATGCACATCAGAAGAATTTAATTATTTGGTTTTTTTTTGCAAACATAGAAAATATGAAAAATAATTATATTCAATCTTCATATCGGGGTAATATTTGTCAAATATGCATGCCAAGCCATATAGAATTGAAGATATTTTGCCAACATAAAAATATGAAAAATAGTATCTTTTTACTAAAAGCAAATGTGAAATCTTGTTTAGACATTTTCCAAAGAAATCATAGCATCGGTCCAATTTCAAGATTTTATCATAGACTTTAAACTTTGAGTAAGTTGATTATGAGGCCAACCTTGAGCATTGATGAATATATCCAGTGCACTGCAATAATTCCAAGTTAGCATGTGACTCACAGGTCTGATGATATGCTGAGATCAGCCGACAATACATGTACTCACATGTGCAAAGATCATCTTTGGGAAATCGTATCAATGCCTCCAAAGTTGGTCTCTCATTTCAGTTGTTTAAACACCATTAACAATATAGAATTAGAACGTCTATATTTAAAAAAAATCAAATATTGCAATTACTATCTTAATTGTCAAATAAAACCACAATTTAAGAGAAGAAATGTGTGAAGTTTGTAAAGTGATTTGCCCACTCTTTTAGACATGTGAAAGTGACCACACACCCCACTAATCTGCATACTAATCTCAGCAAGCAGGTGTTCTCAGCAGGACGCCAGCTCATATTTAAGGGTGATAAATGTCAGTATGTCATGGTTTGGAATTACCTCTGCTCAAATTGGAAATAGTTTTTGATATTTTCTTGACACAGCTGACAATGAATATGACAAATCAGCATTAAGTCTGATCTGATCTTCACTGTGTTTGTGCTTGAATTAGGTGCAATGATATGTATAGGTTAATGTAGCATTTAATGTTTAATTGGGTAAGGTAGTGCCAAATGTAATTGGTGGCTTCCGCAAACGGCAGATTTATTTGTATTAGGTATCAAAGAATTCATTTATGCAGACTGGCAGATTAGGCCAGTGCATTATAAAAGCACTCTCATACTAACTCCTGATCACATTGATATCTCCTGATCACATTGATATCTCCTGATCACACTGACATCTCATCATAGGCTCACGGCTCTCATTGTGAAGTAGAGGATAGGATTACACACTTTTTACATTTGCGACGCATTTACACAATACTTACACAAACACTTGTCTTTCGTCCATTCAGGTTCTTACTACACATGACTAATGCGAATTAACTGACGCCATCCCATGTCGGTAAATAGATCTGTGTTTTATAGTCGACTTAGTGCGCATACAGTTCGTCCACTCTTCAAACATGACTTTCCATATGCCTTGCAAAGCCAAAAAGATGAACCATGAAGGGAATTCAGAAGGATTTTATGGACGTTTGAGTATTATGATGTACATATTATTTCTGGGTGGATTAGTACATATACGACCCAAGTATGCTATGGGAAACCTCTGTCTGAGCTATATATCCATGGCTTATGCAAGCTTTACTTCATTATCTACCTGCATGATTCTCCTCATTGGTATCATGGGATTCGTGAATGAAAGCTTTGATGATATATCAGTAATCACAAACAAGGTGTACCCGACTATCTTTGGATTAAATTGTTTTATCAGTTCTTTACTAATTCACTGGGCTTGTTGGCAAGGCCATATGACGTCTTTTTTCAAAACACTGAATTCTATTCAGCACAACATGTTTCTTGTTCATAAGGACTCAGCTAGAACTAGGAAGCAATCAAAAAGGAAAGTGATCACAGTTTGTATTCTGGGTTTGGGAATGACTTTGTCCCAAATGGGATATAATGTTTATTACTATTTGTTTATCAGTGACAATAAAGCATACTTTTCTACAACTTTACCATTTATCAACTTCGAGTCAGATGTTATCCTGGCTTTGTTTTCTTATGGTGTTTTGATATTTGGATTGTTTTCAACTTTGATACTTTGGTTGTATCCTATTGCTTTGTTGACCTTTTTCCTTGTTATTGGAGACGAAATAACCAACTTCAACAATGCTTTTAGGCTGACTCTGCAAAAACAGACAATAGAGTGTATTGAGGTTTATAGGACTCAGTTTGAATCAATATATGACCTTGTACAAATTGGCAATAAGATATTCACTAACTATGTAGCTGTTAATCTGGTTAAGCAGTTGATTGTTATTATGTTTGGGTCTTATTGTATCACGAACAACTACATGTTGCTATTTTTCATTTATGATGTGTCCACATCAGTGACATTAATGTCAGTTGCTTTCATTGGAGGTATAGTTGTAAACAGTAAGGTAAGGAAGACAGACTTAATGGAAATAACAATCAGTTATTGCTCTTTCAGATAATGTCTATTAGTATATATGAAAGGTTTTAAACAGTAAACAAAAAGAAAGACATTTGATTTTAATAAGAATTTTTTTTGCTTAAGAGTACCTTTTATTCTTATTTGAAGACCACTAGTTCTTTTAATAATCAGATGTTATTGCCAGGTTTAATACATTTCAGGAAGCAATAATGTCTCAACTAAAAATGATGCTTCCCGGATCCTGACTGATAAAGTCCCCAGTAACCAGTTGACTGTTTATTTGTAATTTGGAAACTTTCCAGGCTCCATCCATGAGTGCAAAATATTATGGATTTGTCCTTATAATTTATTGACAATAAGCATAACCTATGGATAACCTAATAACATATTGAATATTGCAGGTCAAAGATCCCATTGACATCATACATAAAGTAGACATGAGCAGGGCACCATGGTTGAGTATACTCCAGGTATATTGTTGCTTTCATAAAGGATGGGAACTGTGGATGGGAACTGTGGTTAGGAACTGTGGAGGGGAACTATGGTTAGGAACTGTGGATGGGAGCTGATGACAGGAACTGTGGATAGAAACTGATGACAGGAACTGTGGATGGGAACTGTGGTTAGGAACTGTGGATGGGAACTGTGGGTGGGAACTGTGGATGGGAACTGTGAATGGGAACTGTGAATGGGAACTGAGGACAGGAACTGTGGATGGGAACTGTAGTTAGGAATTGTGGATGGGAACCGTGGATAGGAATTGTGGATGGGAATTGTGGAAGGGAACTGTGGATGGGAACTGAGGACAGGATTTGTGGATGGGAACTGTGGATGGGAACTGTGGTTAGGAATTGTGGATGGGAACTGTGGATGGGAACTGTGGTTAGGAACTGTGGATGGGAACTGTGGGTGGGAACTGTGGATGGGAACTGTGAATGGGAACTGAGGACAGGAACTGTGGATGGGAACTGTAGTTAGGAATTGTGGATGGGAACCGTGGATAGGAATTGTGGATGGGAATTGTGGAAGGGAACTGTGGATGGGAACTGAGGACAGGATTTGTGGATGGGAACTGTGGATGGGAACTGTGGATAGGAATTGTGGATGGGAACTGTGGATAGGAATTGTGGATGGGAACTGTAAATGGGAACTGAGGACAGGAATTGTGGACGGGAACTGTGGATGGGAACTGTGAATGGGAACTGAGGACAGGAATTGTGGATGGGAACTGTGGAGGGGAACTGAGGACAGGAACTGTGGATAGGAACTGATGACAGAAACTGTGGATGGGATCTGTGGATAGGAATTGCGGATGGGAACTGTGGAGGGGAACTGAGGACAGGAACTGTGGATAGGAACTGATGACAGAAACTGTGGATGGGAACTGTGGATAGGAATTGTGGATGGGAACTGTGGATGGGAACTGTGGATAGGAACTGTGGATAGGAACAAAGGATGGGAACTGTGGATAGGAACTGTGGATAGGAACAAAGGATGGGAACTATAGAGCTGCGAAATGTTGTCTTATTAACTTTAGTTGTATTAATAGATCATTGATGCCGATCCCTCTAGCGCAATAATTAGAGGAATAGAACTATACTGGGATGTAAGGGGAGGTGAACGGTTTGAATCTTAGTGCTGCCAGTTGCTACTTTGAAACTTGCCAAAGTCTCAAAGTTGCAAGTGGCAAGTCTCAAAGTTGCAGAAACAATATACACAAAAATATCAATACATTTTTGCCAGAATGTATTACTTTTATTTAATTCGACATAGTTTGTAAATTGTGATTGAAACTCATCAAAAAGTGGGGAACACTTCACACTTAATGTCCGCGCCTTGTTTTGAAATGAATATTTCAAATATTTTTGAATTGATATTATAAGTAATCGTATTACTCAAATTAGGATTTTGCTTTTCATTAAAATTTAGCCAGATTTCTATTTTCAAATGATTATAAATTATTGCAGAGCAATCTTTTTCTGCAAAGACTGAACACACCAATAGGAATGACAGCAGCGGGATTCCTCATATTAGACCAACACATATGTATGGCCGTGAGTATTGTCATCTACCATTACCTGCTATCAAATGATTAAAGTAACGATTGTAACCATATCTACAAATATTATATGATACCAGATCTAAACATATTGAACATGTCGATAATGTCAAATACGATTATACTTGTCATCTAATAACTAGAGCAACAAATGTAAATATATCTGTATAACTTATATATGACGATGTATAAAGATATGGTGATCATTTTCAGGTAATAGGGACAGTGGTCACGTACGTCATCATCACCATCCAGTTTGGAATGATGTAACTGTCGACCAAATTCATCACTGCAACACTGTTGGAGGCTTGTTATTCAGTATCCCATTGAAAAATGTAAACAGGAAGTGACCAACAGGAAGTGACCAACAGGAAGTGACCAACAGGAAGTGACCAACAGGACTGTTGGAGGCTTGTTATTCAGTATCCCATTGAAAAATGTAAACAGGAAGTGACCAACAGGAAGTGACCAACAGGAAGTGACCAACAGGAAGTGACCAACAGGAAGTGACCAACAGGAAGGGCCCAACATCGAGTACCCAACAGGTAGCTGTTGGGTACTTGCCGGTTTGCCAGCCAACTCCCTCTAGCGGCAGATAAATCTTTGCGTGCCAGTTGTGCTGTTTGGTCAGCGGCCATTTTGTTCAATCTAACACTAAGTTCTTTTAGATTAGTTGATGTCTTCATCTTTATATTAATGATTAATTATTTTCTGCTAATTGTATATAACAACAAAAAACATTCCATCAATCTACTAATAGTCTAGCCATACAGCGGATGGCTTCCACCAATCTATTAATAGATTAATCAATTAGAAAATTCATTGCCTAAAATCAATCAAATCAGCTCTAATATGAAAAATACTAGACCCTGAAGCTCCCATCTGATTGGAGGTTTGTAAGCTCTAACCCAAAGGTCGTGCCCAACAGGAAGTGCCTAACAGGAGAATCTCGAGAATCTCTAGCAGTGAATTTGCCTTTTGTTTTTTTGGGGGACCGGCGGCCATTTTATGGTTCGAGAGATATCAAATCTGCCCTAGCGCATCCCACTGGGCTGCGCATGGTAAACACATACTGCAGGCCTTGTGATTATGTACTCACAGTCTGCATGGCCTGCTTGTACACAAAGACTAATCGGTTTTCTTCAATATCTAGCTGTAAAACAATCGTTTTTTCATGTTTTAAGTGTGTTATTCCAATTTTAAATGGGCAAGAATTTCAGCTTCTTCAGACTCATAATGGCCGTCATGTTATGTCTGGTTTAGTGCCATGTGACTACATTTCACCCTCCACTTTTTGTGTATTGTGGGAAGTGGCTTTTCACTGTGCTAAGAGTGTAATATCTGGTGATGTTTACAGGTCTTTTCATAATTTCAAACATTGAGAACTTTCCACTCGATATTTCATTTTTTTCCTGCTGGATGTTTCAAGCAATTAAAAAATTAAATGTTACACTGGTAATGCAGTTTTAACAAGTGTCCTTTCATGATTCAGAAAAAAAGTGAATTTTTATGAAGAGGTCAGCAAATTTAAAAAGGTAATCTTTTTTGTTACTCCACGACCTAAAAACTGCCCCTAAGTGCTCTCAAATGTGTAAAATTCAAATAAAAGAAAACAGTTCAAATTCTCTTTGGAAGGGCTTGTTATTTAGGAAGTGGATGCCATGACTAGAGGTGCCCCATGGACGTCCACTGCATTTGAACCAATAAAATGAGATTTCAAAAAGTTATTGGTGAATGGGGAATTGGAGATGGAAATATTTGATCACATATTTAATGGACTCAGAGAGACCAATTGTATCAGATATTTGCATATCAATGGCTTACCAAATATAATCTCTGTGAAGGCTTTCGTGGAACTATGGAGGTCACAGGCAATATTACAGAGGGCTATCTCCATGAAATCAACCAATATACACCTGCCATGATTATTGAGTTTTACTGATATTGTCAAATACTGTGCAGTAATCTTGTGTTAACTGGTGGAGTGTGTAGGGATACTAGGCTAGCTTAGGTTACTAGCTGGGCAAAGTTAGTTGACAATATGTTCAATGACTGATCTAAAATTTAGAAGAAGACTCATCTACTTCCAAATGGCCAGAATTATATGTAGGGGAAATATATTGGTTAATAACATTTGATCACAAAGAGTGGGTGTAAATATTTATGCTGTGTAAGGAAAAAGAGCCTAAAACTTTAATTTCATGAAAGCAACCAATATTATCTTAATTTAAGATATTTTGAATAAATAAGGATTAATGACTTCACATCCATTCTGCATCAATTGATAAAATGTCCACATGATGTGTACTTCCCTTAAGATAAATCAAGCACATTCTCAACCAGGATTCGGCCATCTTGAATTAGGGAAAAACACGTAATGAATACACAAACCTCACTCACGCATCATATTATTTCGAGCTGTTTTCCCTCCATAAGGAGTTCATGACTGTGATGATCATAACAGCTCTCAATACGTGTCTAATATCGGGGAATGCCAATCAGGTACGGGGAAAGGCTAATGGTCATTTTGTAAGGGGAATATACCCATCCTAATTACCGGATGGGTGGTAAGTGGTGTGACCTATACTGGTCTGCCAGACAGATATCCTAAGTGAAATTCAAGCAACATGTCAAAGAGGCGAAGAGTTGTGGTGTAAACATTTTTAATCGTTTGTGTCTATTTGTTCATATACGTGTCAATCAATAAATATTTGTGGAGTTCAAAATAAAATGTAAGCTCACCTGAAATTTGTTGAAAGATGGCATCTGCTGCTTCAGTCTGGTCAGTTCTGGCCTCAACGCCTGCTTCACCCCCAACTCCCTGACTTCCCAGACTGAGAGCAACCAAACTCATCCTTCACCAAACATATAAGGAAAGCATGCATTTTGTCCAATGAGACTTGGCCAGGTAGCATGCAGTGGTGGACTGCATGATCCCAGGTCAAGGCTCATGCATATTGATGAAGCCAGAGTCAGAGATATCTTAGCGTCTACAAGAGTGAGGGCTGCTAATGAAGCTAAATTTAGCTATTTGTAACTGATACACAATTTGGATCACAAAGTCAGAGTTAGTGAATATGAAAGAAAATTGTAAAGTTGATGATTAAAGTTATATATATATACTTAAGAAATTGCTGCATGATGTATGAAAATATTGATATCTCTGATATTTTATCGTGAGATATTTTATATATGTGTTTATATTCGGTTGAGTGAAACGAATTAGAATATAAAATAGGTTATATTTGGATATGCTGGTGGTGAGCTGTTGGCAGGAGGGACAGCTGAGTTGTTATGTCACAGGGTCATGTTCTGTGTTTAGTTGAGAGGTAAGAGATTTGTGTCATTCTCAGTTAGCTATCCACCAAGGTCAGGCTACTTTCCTGTTATTTATCCTACTACTATCATGGAATTGGATGACAAGTTGAAAGACTATTTGGACAGTAAATTTTCAAATCTCAAAAGGGAATTACAAGACAGTCAAGAGTGCAATACAAAAGAGTTGGCTAAAAAGCTAAAAAGTGATTATAAGTTCAAAAGGGAAGGACATAAGAAACAATATGAGTTTAACTTAGATCTGAAAGGAAAAATTGATTCTGCAGTCAACAATATCGAGTCTGCTGAATTGGATAAAGCGACAGAATACCTAAAGGTGGACAACCATTTAGGGCTCGCGGACCTCAGGCCTACGACATCTGTCATGCGTGTGGACTCAGGGGCCATTGGCGTATTTCCTGCCCTAACACATCAGGAAAGAAAGAATAGGTCAGTCAATTTAGTACAATTTAATTGTGAACTATATGATTGCAATCATAATAGACTAGTGATTGAGAAAATTGATAGAGATTGTATATATTTAAAAGCAGAGTATACTGAACATTCTAAAAAGTTTGATGTATCTGTAAAAGGAAGGTTAAAGGCCAGGTTTGACAGCTCCATTTTAGATTGAATTATGTCCAAATGGGATATACATAAATGAGATAAAAGATTTGATTGAATATCATAAACCTACTCACATGTTCTCTGGAGGTACACAGAAGGATTCAATATTTGCCAAGGAGGCATTTAACAGCAATGTACTGCTATTGTTATTGGTTTTCACAACATGGTGAGTTATAAATACGTAATTGCGATATGATTAATTATTGCAAATATGATGAGATGGATAAATATAAATTGATTGTTTTGAGAGATTTTACATGTATGAGTTTGGAAACAGCATGGGCTGGCTCACACGGGTGAGTTGAAAAACAGCAGAGGCTGGTTCACATGGGTGAGTTAAAAACAGTAGAGGATGGTTCACAGAGATGAGTTTGGAAACAGCAAGGGCTGGCTCACATGGGCGAGTTTAGAAACAGCAGAGGCTGGCTCACATGGATGAGTTTGGAAACAGCAGAGGCTGGCTCACATGGGTGAGTTTGGAAACAGCAGAGGCTGGCTCACATGGGTGAGTTGGAAAACAGCAAGGCTGGCTCACATGGGTGAGTTGAAAAACAGCAAGGCTGGCTCACATGGGTGAGTTTAGATACAGCAGAGGCTGGCTCGCATGGTGAGTTGGAAAACAGCAAAGGCTGGCTCACATGGGTGAGTTGGAAAACAGCAGAGGCTGGCTCACATGGGTGAGTTTGGAAACAGCAGAGGCTGGCTCACATGGTGAGTTGGAAAACAGCAGAGGCTGGTTTATATAATGAGTTTGGAAACAGCAGAGGCTGGCTCACATGGGTGAGTTGGAAAACAGCAGAGGCTGGTTTATATAATGAGTTTGGAAACAGCAGAGGCTGATTCACATGGGTGAGTTAATGAACAGCATGAGCTGGTTAATATTATCATAAATGGATAAATGTAAAAGTAAATTTTCATGGAAGAGTCGGATTTATTATTATGAATATTAAAAGTTTAAGCTTGGATATCATTAGTTGTCTCTCATGACTGAGTTCGGATATAACATAGCACAGCTGAACCATTGGAGTATGGATATTGCAAGTACATATATTTTGGAACAAAATCTATACAAGGTTATTGGGATTGTGGATGTATGAATTTGATAAAAAATAGTAGTATAATAAGCTAGATATAAGAATATTAGATCAGATTTAATGCTTCTTGTACAATATGTTTCAGAGTGGGTGAAACCACAGATAGGAATATGCCAAAAGGAAACAGAGTTGAAAAGTGATGAATTGAAAGAATTATCCAAAGGTTACCAGCAGCTTTTGCGCATGCAGCTGCAGACTCTACAACAAGGCAATACATGTATAGGTTTCAGAGATCGAAAAGATAGGCCAATAATTTTGAGGAAGTGAAAGATTTACCAGCTGACTCTTATCACATAGCATTATATTTGCTATCTTCGATACAATCGGCTCATTCTAGTTCTGTCTAGTTTCAGCATTGCTTGGGGACACAAAATGGCTGCTTTTGAGGATTCAACATTGGACATTTGTGTGAAAAATGTTGCAGAATATGCAAAGAGGTTATTTGCGGGAGGAAAGGTCAAAAGAGACATTGTGACATCAGATATGATAAAAAAGTGTGTGGAAATTTCAAATTTGTATTCACTTAAAGATTTAAGAAGTGTGTGCATTGTTATTCTCTGTTTTGCAGGATTTTTGAGATATGATGAAATGAAAAATCTGAGAGTGGAAGACATTGAGTTCAATCAATATTACATGTCAGTGTTTGTAGAAAGCAGTAAGGCTGATCAATATAGAGACGGTGCCAGGATTATAATAGCTAAATCAGGATTAGATACTTGCCCTTATGATATGTTGAAAAGGTATATGAGATATGCAGGTATAGAAGAAAAAGGTAAAGAAAACAGGTATTTATTTGGAGGAATAACAGCAAAGAAAGATGGTTCATATCAGCTGAAAAAGAAAGACAAGGCAATGTCTTATACTTGTGCCAGAGAATTAGTATTGAAATTGTTCAAGAAGGCTGGTTTCGGAAAACTGAGGCTTGATATGCATTCTATGCGGGCAGGCGGAGCAAGTGCTGCCGCGAATGCAGGGGTAAAGGATCGGCTGTTCAAGAGGCATGGCCGATGGGTGTCCGAGAAAGCAAAAGATGGTTATATTAAAGATGATTTGAATGAATTATTGTCTATATCTAAGTGTTTAGGCATATAGAATACCAACAAAAGTTGGTCTTGGAGAAATTGCTAAGATTACATTTATATAATGGATAAAAGAATAATGAATAAAAAATTATGTTAGATGGATTAAGGCTGATACTGAACGTATCTTGATTGATCATAATTATATATATAAGAAGAATATGATTTAGATGTTATTATATGTATCGTCATAAATTTGAATTATGTTAGATGGATTAAGAATATATTAAATGTTTAATCATATAGATGGATTAAGGGTAATGAAGTTGATATTAAAAAATTGAGTAAGATTTTCAATATTGATTTTTATGATAAATATGAAATCATAAATTGGAAGATAAATTGAATTATAAATAAGAAAATTGGTTAGATGCTATCAGTAACAATATATTGTTTATGTTATTGTATCTGCCCGTTTTTTGATCTCGGTGGTGTAGCTAGCTCGCTCACAACAACATACTATTGTGTTTGGTTGGCGTTTGGGGATGAGTCGGGTGGGGAGAGTGACGAAGAATCATAGATCAAATATAAATGTGTTTATATTCGGTTGAGTGAAACGAATTAGAATATAAAATAGGTTATATTTGGATATGCTGGTGGTGAGCTGTTGGCAGGAGGGACAGCTGAGTTGTTATGTCACAGGGTCATGTTCTGTGTTTAGTTGAGAGGTAAGAGATTTGTGTCATTCTCAGTTAGCTATCCACCAAGGTCAGGCTACTTTCCTGTTATTTTTAATTTTTTTAAAAATCCCGAGAATATGGAATGTTTGTAACTCCATTGAGGCAAATATTTTATGGTATAGATGCTCAGGCTCGGTGCACCTCCTCTTTTTTCCTATAGGTTTTTGAGGTTGGGTGGCTCATAGCATCTATGCCCGGATGGAACAGGAAGGTGGTTGCCACAGATGTATTGTTTGATTTTGTAATGTTGTATATTGGATAAAAAATATATATTTACATATAATGGAAATGAATAAGATATTTTAATATAATGGTTATTTACAGATATGTTTAGGTACTACTTTGGGTTTGGTTGTGGATTTGGCTATGTTTGGCTTTCATTATATATTCAGTATATTTTGGCTTTCATTATATTTGGAATATTTTGCTTATTTTGGCTTACGTTTCGGACTTTTGTATCTGCTTTATAAGATGATGTTTTGGAATAAATGGTGGTGTAGCTAGCTCGCTCACAACAACATACTATTGTGTTTGGTTGGCGTTTGGGGATGAGTCGGGTGGGGAGAGTGACGAAGAATCATAGATCAAATATAACCCTGGGGATCAAATAGCTCAGGATAAATACTCCAGCGTAAAATTGAAAATGGTGGTGCTTTGAAAAAGCGTTACCATTTTCAACAAACATTATAAAAATGTGTCAACTGACCTCGTTACTTTAATAATAGTGAATTACATAATAAATACAAAGAATAAGGTGGTAATAATAAAAATAAAATTAAGCAAAGAACTTCATTAGATTAAGTTGTAACAGTAAATAATACTATGAGTTAAAGAGTAAACAAAGAAGTTGATATAAATTAATTGATTTAAATAAAGTTACATTAATTATGCAAATGAAGAGAAACAAAAGCCATATCGCATAATCGTAATAAATTGTCCATGTTTAGGTAGTAAATGATGTTGCTGAAAGTTTCTCGTGATCCTTGTACTTGCCGAGTGTCTGTAAGGTCATTATCATCCTGACTCACAAGTATGTAACACAACTTCTGGCTACGCCACCGGAAGTGTTACACAGGAGCAGCAGGATATCTGTCCTTAATTGCTCATACTGAGAGCATGTTTGGTAGCACAATAAGCATGACAAGGGTTGCACAATCTCCAGATAGTGAAAAAGCTGATGGGCGTTGCTGCTAATTTGTTCTCCAGGTGGGGTATAAGAAGAGCTGGTGATGGCTGGTGAATCACGCATGACAGTGTCTACACTCTGGTAGCGGCCTGACATGCTATGGCAGTCCATATGGTCTTCGATAATAAATATATACAGTCTTATATATTTTGCTTTGGGTCAACGTGCCAGTCTTTGATATGCTGATTAAAACACGGGACCCATGATAAAAGCTGGCCACCTGGTAGTTGCAGCAACTTGTAACTTCAGCTGATTACTGGAAATACATTAATATACAGAGCAGTATACACACTCATATTTGGAAAACTTATACAACAATAACATCATTTAGACACATACATTGATAAAGATAAAAGGAAATATAGACATATGTCACTGGCATTGTTACTCAATGTCATTAAAAGTCAACTTCTTATAAAAAATAAGTGAAATACTTAAAATATCATATAAAGAGATACCTAGTGGTATTATTACAATAAACAATTTATTGTAGATAAAGATTATTACAAGGATAATCCTTGAACAAAGGTTAATACATTTTAAAAGAAACCTATTTTATGAAAATTTGCAACAAACAATTTATTGCTCTAGATTGAAGGTTCTGTACTGAGGTCGAGGTCAGTCTAATTGAAAACATGTGTTTGGCCTGTATAATATACAGATGGGGTTAATGAGAGTCACATCATTTCACAGAGGAAGTTGCTAACCTGAGAAAGGGGTCAAGATAATTAGTGCTGATAAGGGGTGGCCAGGGTGAGGGGACAGCGTGGCTTGAGTCAGTCACTATATAGATGCTGAGCTGCAAGGATTTGTATACCTGCTCTGGATGGGATTTTACCAGGAAAGGATAAACTACTGGGGGTGAGTGTTGGGACAATGCATAGGTGATGCAAAAGATTGACTACCTCTAGTTTAGCACAAATGAACATTTAATCTAACATATTATATTATAAATATCTATACAATAACATGATAACATGCACATCAACTTCACATCAGATCTGAAGATTGTCGGTATCTCAGACCTGCAAACCAGCACACTAAAATCAAAAACACCATTCAGTTAGTTAAATGGATATCTAATACATCCTGTGAATTACAAGCTCAAAGTTTGGGGAGCTTGTATTTTGAAGATATATGTATTAGGTTATTTATACCAGCCCAGTCACATAGGTCAGGTGGATGAATTTGAAGAACTCATTGCATATCATTTGTGATAAAATGAAAGAAAACATAAATTACTAGCTGTGTGCTGCACTGTGGGAATTAAACTGCCCTTACACATGGATCAGTGATTTTTTTTTTTTTTTTTTTTTTTTTTTTTTTTTTTTTTTTTTTTTTTTTTTGCAGTGAGCAACACATTTAAAAGAATACTTATTAGATAGAAATTCATATAATCCATTAAACACAGGATTATAAACGTTACATAATCCATTAAATACAGGATTATGCTCATCCCACTTGAATAAATTAAAAGTAAGAATATAATTGTTTGTATTTGAGCCGTTTACATTTTAATCTGCCCTGGTAACTGGGGTCAGAGAGATGGCAATTTAGATACAGTAATTTTCCTGCATGCTGTACATGTCGCTGTTGCTCTGATGAAAGGAAATGGGGAACATGTGTGAAAAGAATGTGAGAATGGAAATTTTGCGTCACAAGACTAGCCAATACACATTGGTCAAGTTGTGGCGATTGATGATATGCAATGATTTTAGTGGGATGATACTTACAATATGTCAACCAATTATTGGTCAACAGAGTCTAAAAATGAAAATAAGATTAGAGCTGAAATGGAAATAAATGTATTATACGTGCTCACTCTGCTCCATGTTCTCCTTAGTTATTATAGTGACAATTACAATTACTATGTGATAGTGCACATTTTGGAAATTGGATTATGAACCATGGATTGCAGAGTTTTCTGAGCATAAACATTACAGTAAACAATGACATTTTAAGAATACACATTCTTCTACTTACCTTTTGACTGGCTTGAAGTCCTTATTACCTTGTGGAACCAATGATCTGTGTTGCTTGGCGATGATCTGTGTTGCTTGGCGATCAAAAGAAAACTGCGAGGGAGGGGGATAGGGGGATCTGCTTTGAGCAAGGCAGCTGAGGTCCTGTGTGGCTTGGGTGCCATATTGGGCTACTGAGGGCCTGGCATCACCACAAGGCTCAGGTAGCGAGCTAATTAGCAGAGGATCAGGCCAGTCCTCCAAGGCAATTAAGCAGAATTGCATCCTTTATTTGGGGTAGACTTGGCCTGATTGGGGGAGGATTGTGCGTGGGGGTGGGGCAACATAGGGATCAGATGACCCATAATTTAAAAGGGTCTGCTTATGCAAATTTTAGATCTCTATGCAAATGATCCCAGTGAGTGGTCAGATTGGAGCCTAAGATTATTGGCTTCCTTGTGACCTATATGAACAAATATAGGAGCTTATAGAAAATGCTAACATGAGATTCTATTCCATCATAAATTATGTGTACCGGTCAGTGAGTACAACCAACTTGCTTCAAATGTTAATTGGTTTTCCAGGATCCTGTGTTCATATCACTGAGTGTGAGAGAAGGGCAGAGATAATCAGAGATAATTATAAAACTTATCCTGAAAAAATCCAAAGTTGTCGACTTAAATTGGAAATTTTGTTGGAAAGAACATTATCTCATGATAAAAATGCTATCTCATCACACCTCAGTGTTAAACATAAATAAATAGCTGCAGCACTGCAAGTTGTACTTTACACATTACACATTACTTGGGGCCCAATATCTCATATACTTTATCTCAATACTTTGTCTCAATACTTTAACTCAATACTTTAACTCGATACTTTGTCTCAATACTCTAACTCAATGCTTTAACTCAATACTTTAACTCAATACTTTACATCAATACTTTGTCTCAATACTTTATCTCATTATATTTGAAAACATAAACAGCCATTTAAACTTAATAACCTGACATGACCGTGTTATGTCACAAAACTAACAGGTTCAGGTGGCACTGACTGCCTACCAACACTTTTCAAGCTGTGCACAGCTTTGTTCTTCAAGAATTGTGGAGTGAACAATCTTGATGCTAATTTGCTCCTGGGGACTTGTAACATATTTGTGGCATTTAAAACCCTAAGCTTAAAAGTTTCAATCTCAACATCCTCAACCTGATCGTCTATGACACATTTTTTTGGCGTTTCCTTTTGACTATCAGATTTTAGAGTTCCAATCGGTCGTTTCTGTGTGGTTCGCACTTTAAAGTGGGCAGCTTTGATCATTTGTTGTATCGCATGTGGCAACTGGACATAATCAATCCACCTTGCATAGTCTGGAGGAAAGGAATAAAATTGGCACTTGTATTGCCAGTTTCCATCCTCATCTTGTCTTTTAGAGACAACCTTACTAATCCTATATGGGCTTGCATCGTACTCATGCAAAGCATTCAAAATTTCTAGCCGGGATGATGAGAGGCAAGATGATGATGAGGGTGAATGAATGACATTGACAGCATTGAAGAGGGGTGCGATGCCCGCACTATTAGCCATCCTTGGCTGATCGGCAGTGATAGGGGCTACCCTGACTGGGGCATGCTTGATGCGGTCAATGTGAACTGGTTTTCGCATCACACAGTTTTTGGTTTCATCAAATAGAAGTACATGTATGTTGGATTTTATTTCCCACACCCTATAGCCCAATTTCCATTTTGAATGGAATTTTGGTGTGTGGTCCCTCCTGTTCGTGAGAGTTGGGCAGAAAAGGGCAACAGGTGTACCAACATCATACTTAAGTAGTGTTCTCTGTTTGTTCTTTTGTGAAACTGACCTAACATGATTCTCTTGTAACGTTTCTGCGACAAATTTGTCGGTTGTTTCAATCCTTGACTTGATGTCTTTCACGTAAAGCTGGACATCTACATTAATATTGTCAGGAATATGGAGCTGATTTTGAAGTGGGGTGGTTAAAGGGTGACCAAAGACAACATCAGCTGGGCTGAGTCCACCAAGGGCTTCGCTTGGTGACGAGTTGTATGCAAATGCAATGTATGGGATTAACTGTGGCCAATTTGAGTGAGATGACAAGTACTTTGCACAGGCAGGGCCAACATGTTTCCATTTTGTTTCAATGATACTGTTTGATTGTGGATGCAAGCTACTGGAATGTGTACCTTTGATACCTAACATTTTGTACAGAGCGCGTAGAAGGTGTGACACATAATTCTGCCCCTGATCTGAATGTATTTTTGTTGGGCATCCATAGATGAGAATCAGTCTGTCGATTAGGATCTGAGCCACTTCTTTGGCTGTGTTTGTTTTTGCAGGTTCTAGTATAAGGTACCTACTAAACCTATCACAGAATCCTATTAAGTACTGGTATCCTTCAGCGCTTTTTGGTAGCTTACCATATGTATCGACATGCACACAATAGAAAGGGAAAGGGCCTTTTGTGACATCATAGTTTTGAATGGGATTCAGTTTGGGCGTGGAGACTTTGTAACTTTGGCACTCAGGACAGGTTTCCACATAACTAATGACATCTTTGTTTAATGTGTTCCAATGTACTTTTTGCTGATAGAGCCTCATAATGGTTTTGGAGATACCTGAATGCTGACCTATTATTTTGTCAGAGTGACAGAGTTGCAGTATGTTTTCCCTCAAGGGAGCAGGAATGACTAAGTGCAGGTCCCAAGACTGCTGGAAGTCTTTTCTTCTCTTTGGCTTGTAAATGAAATACAATCTGTTGTTCTTTAAAGCATGATCATTCTTATCTCTGAAGATTTTGCGGGCTATATTTTTGTCCAACGGTTCCTGGCCAGTTTCAAGGTAAGAGATCAAGTGACAGTAATATGGATCTTGTCTTTGTAATAGTTCTATTGAATCCAAGTTGAGGTCATATGTTTCAGGTATGGGAGTTAGGGGTGTGCTCTCATTATCAGAAGGCGTGGTGCTGGAAAGTTCATTAGGGGGCTGAGTGGGCTGATGAGCGTGGCGAGGTGATTTAGCATGCTTGAAAGGCACGTTTTGGTCATTACCAGTGTTATCTTGTCTTGGAGCAATGTAGGAAGAGGGCCCAGGTGTGAGGGCATTTGGTGCAGAAATGCTTGGTACAGGAAGCTGGGGAGATGTGGTGGGATTGCATTCCTTATTTGGAGTACCTGAGGTGAAAACGGTGGTTTTGCCAAGGGAGGTATTTTTGGCTGCATGGTTGGTGAGTGATGGATCCTTTGTGGACCTTCTTGCTGGAGTGTCCCGTAATGATCTGCCGCCGATGATCGGGTTTGCTTCATATTTTATGATTTTTGCAGCTGGTACGTTATCTGCATCAAGGTCATTATCATATGTTGGTATGTTGCTTGGAGTGGCCTCAAAGTCTGAGTCCATGCCATGATGCCCTGATTGAATTGCCCTTGATAATGTATCGGCCACAACATTCTCTTTTCCTGGGATGTAATGAACTGAGATATCATAATTGTGGATTTTGTGTAGATTTCTTAGCACTCTTGGATTTTCATGTGAAAACTGGTTGACAATTGTGAGTAGTGGGCGGTGGTCAGTATAGACCTCCGTTTTGCCATGTTTTACCAGATCACTGAAATAAGTCAAACCATAACTGATGCCAATAAGCTCTCTGAATGTTATGGGTAAAGCTTGCTCCCCTAGTGTGAGGAGTCTGCTAGCCAATCCAAGTGGCACTAAATGACCTTTATTGTCATGTTGTGCTAAAAGGGCACCTAAACCATCAAGGTTTGCATCAACATACAGCTTGAAAGGTTTGTCAAGCTGTGGTGAATGTAAGAGAGGGGCTGCTTGTAGTTTAACTTTGAGTAGCTCAAATGCTTCTTGCTGAGGTTGTCCCCACTTGAATTTGTTTTTCTTGCTAGTGAGTGGAAACAATGGAGCACATATTGTATTGTACTTGTAGATGAATCTTTTGAAAAACTGAGCCATGCCCAGTAGTCTTCTGAGCTGTCTCTTTGTCTGTGGACAGGGGAAATGTTGTATGGCTTCAGTTCTAACTTTGGCTGGCCTAAAGCCATTTTCATCTACATCATGACCTAAAACTTGAAGTTTAGGTCTGCAGACTTGGAATTTGCTGGGTTTGAGTTTGAGGTTGAATTTTCTGAGTCTGGTGAAAAATGTTCTGATACGGGGCAGGTGTGAAGCAAATGAGTTGTCACCAAAATTGACATCATCCAAATATGTGGATAAATTTGTGCCATCAAATACCTTCTGCATGGCTTTGGTGAAAGCAAAACTGGAATCATTCAAGCCTTGAGGTAGAACTTTGTACTGATATGATCTGCCATTTGCTCTGAATGCAGTGTATGGTCTGGAATCAGGGTGAAGACTTATTTGCATATAGCCATCTGTCAAATCGCCAGATGTCCAGATATTGTTTCCATCTTTTGTCAGTTCTTGAAGGATGTCAATGATACGTGGCATTGGGTAGAATGTTGTGATGATTTGTTTGTTGATCTCACGAAGATCTGAGATCAGTCTCCAATGTAGGGGATTGGTTTTGTCTTTCACTTCTTTAAATTTTGGTTTCTTAACAAGCATGGCTGAAGCAGAATATGGGCTGGTGCTTTCTTCAATGTATCCTAATCTTATGTAATCTTGTAGGAGAATGTCCATAACATATCTTAATTGAGGGGGCGTTTTGAAATATTTGCCTTGTACAGGAATAGAGTCAGGTTTGAGGAGTAGTTTGTGTCGATATGCTGTGCATCCTGTAGGAGGGTTATCATCTGTTGAGAAAACATCTCTGAATTCATCTATGAGGTTACATAATTGTTGTTTTTCATCCTCAGTGATTTTGCAGGGTGATAGGTCAATGAGGGGGGAGACTGCTGGTAAGGTGTGCTTCGTGTGCCGTGTACTGTCATGGGGCTGGTTGATGGGGTGATGCCTGTTGATTAATTGCTTATCAGGTGTCCTGCAGAGGGAGTTTAGCAAGGGAAGACTATTGGAATCCTTGGGGTTGGCTATTTTAGTTGCTGTGTCCAAACCTTGAAATGATCCGACATGAGTGTTTTTGTGTAGGAAGAGGGGAGAATGGGAAAAGTTGATAATTCTCAGTGGTATACAATGTGAATCAATTGTTGATAAGTTGGGAGGTATATCAAGGGCATGGTCTGAAATGAATGTTGATTTTGGCTCAAATTGTTCTACAAAACCCATTGGCAATGTTTCTTTGACTCTGCCCAAAGTGTAGAGAGAAGACTTGGGGGGAACAGTGATGGTCTTGTCTAAAAACACTTTGCATTCTGGATTGATAGAGAAAACTCTATCTTTGAAGGATATTGCTCCACCTAATTGTTTCATGCATGGATAGCCCATTAGAAATGAGTATTTGAATGAGTCAATGATGAAAAATGTGATGTGTGTTGTGACTTTTCCAAATGTAACTGGCACTGTTAATGTTCCTTTCAAATGCAAGGTTTGCCCATTTGGCAAATGTACATGATCAGGGTGATGACTAGGTAATTTGTATTTCACAGTACCAACAGATGCAATTTCAGGATAATCAGTTATGACTCTGGACGAACAAAGATTAATAGATGCACCTGTGTCAAGCATACATGGTGCTCGGGTGTGACCAATAACTAAATTCACAAAGTTGTCACTCAGGGGTAGTTCATAGTTGTGGGAAACGCTATTGACACACCCTTGATTACCCCTACGGTTCAAGAGCGTGCGTGTCCGTTTCCCTGATAACGGGATTGATTTGGATATGCATTCCTATGTGTTGCAGGCATTGGGGGATATTGTTGCAATCTTTGCCTTCTAAAACATTGGGATTGTGTGTGCCCCTTTTTAGAGCAAAACCAGCAGACAATATCTATATTGGTTTGCTGTCTTGCACCCCTGTTTGGCCTGTTGTGCAGGTTACTTGCTTGTGACTGAGGGCGATTTGTGTTATTTATATAATGACCACAAACACTGGCTGAGTGTGCCCCACCACAAAGTTGGCATATGGTTCTACTTTGATCTGAAAAAGGCCTTGGAGCCTCCCTATTATAATTTGGGGCAGAGATATTATTGAGAGATACCTGTTCTACCTTTTCTGTCAATCTAGCCACCTGTGTGGTGAGGGTTGCAAGGTCACTGTTAGTACTCTGTTGGGGGACCACTGACTGGGTGAATGAGGTAGGGAGAAGTCCCTGTAAGTTGCATAAAGCTGAGTATGCCGCTGTGTATGTAGTTGGGTTGTGTGAAGCTATCAGGCCTTTAATTTGGTCAGGCAGGCCCATGATAAAGGACTGTATCGTCTCTTGTTCACTATACTCCAATTTCTGGCAGATTTTCTGAATGTCATCAGAGTATACTGCAGGAGTATCAGTGGGCAGGTATTTCCTGGCCTGCAGCTCTGTTAGAATTGTATACTTGGGTTCAGGCCTATCAAACTGAGCAATGAAAGCATCATAAAATGCCTGAACAGTGGTGAACTCAACATCTTCCTGCTGAGACCACCATGTGAAAGCACGGTCAGCAAGAAACTGCCCAAAATGTGTTTTTACCAGGTCCAGAACCTGGTGGATTTGTTTAAGTTGAGCATAGATTTTAAACTTGTGGACATGTTGTTTGGCCTTCTCTGTTGACCGGCCATAGAAAGTAGGGGGATGTTTGGTGTCCAGGATTTGGAGGTGGGCCTGTGCGGCCATTAATGGTGCGGGGTCAACATGATGGGCTTGGGGTTGGGGTGGTTGTGGAATGGGGGGGTCTTGGGGAGGGTTGTTATCTGCATTCATCGTGAGTCGCCCTGGTAAATGTCTTAGAAAATATCTGCCGGTAGGCATGTAAAGTTATACATTCATCAAACAATTATTCAAAATGACCCAAGCTCAGGATTCTTCCACCAAAGTATTTCGAGCTGTTTTCCCTCCATAAGGAGTTCATGACTGTGATTATCATAACAGCTCTCAATACGTGTCTAATATCGGGGAATGCCAATCAGGTACGGGGAAAGGCTAATGGTCATTTTGTAAGGGGAATATACCCATCCTAATTACCGGATGGGTGGTAAGTGGTGTGACCTATACTGGTCTGCCAGACAGATATCCTAAGTGAAATTCAAGCAACATGTCAAAGAGGCGAAGAGTTGTGGTGTAAACATTTTTAATTGTTTGTGTCTATTTGTTCATATACGTGTCAATCAATAAATATTTGTGGAGTTCAAAATAAAATGTAAGCTCACCTGAAATTTGTTGAAAGATGGCATCTGCTGCTTCAGTCTGGTCAGTTCTGGCCTCAACGCCTGCTTCACCCCCAACTCCCTTACTTCCCAGACTGAGAGCAACCAAACTCATCCTTCACCAAACATATAAGGAAAGCATGCATTTTGTCCAATGAGACTTGGCCAGGTAGCATGCAGT
Organism: Amphiduros pacificus; assembly: GCA_949316495.1. Taxonomy (NCBI): domain Eukaryota; kingdom Metazoa; phylum Annelida; class Polychaeta; order Phyllodocida; family Hesionidae; genus Amphiduros; species Amphiduros pacificus. Next base: position 6,084,860 of record OX439002.1, read on the forward strand.
GGTGGACTGCATGATCCCAGGTCAAGGCTCATGCATATTGATGAAGCCAGAGTCAGAGATATCTTAGCGTCTACAAGAGTGAGGGCTGCTAATGAAGCTAAATTTAGCTATTTGTAACTGATACACAATTTGGATCACAAAGTCAGAGTTAGTGAATATGAAAGAAAATTGTAAAGTTGATGATTAAAGTTATATATATATACTTAAGAAATTGCTGCATGATGTATGAAAATATTGATATCTCTGATATTTTATCGTGAGATATTTTATATCCCTGGGGATCAAATAGCTCAGGATAATATGTTACACCCATTTTATATTGACGAGACCGACAAGGTAGAACATACATGTGATACGTTTTAATAGATTCTGCCAATGCGTCTCTTCTTTACCCTCCAACATTGCTCTATTCGCAATATCATTGCAAATATTTTAATATGTAATTTGAAAAAAAAATGTATATATATAATTTTATATATATATATATATATTGGATTTTGCAATATATGCAGTATGCGAGGAGAACTGCGTACACGTTACTTTTTATATAAAATTTGGAAGTTGTGCGGGAACCAAGCTTTAGGGCATGCTGCTTAAAATATGGATTGAATCCCTAGAAATATTAAAATATAGATCAAATGCCTTGAAGAATAAATTGTATAAAGGTAAAAACTCTTATATTCAGAACGTTTTTCAGGCCAAGGTGCATGCCAAAGTGATGTTGTCCACGCTGATTAGTATCACCATAATGACCATTGTAGCAACCTAATAAATACATAAAACAATTTGCGTGCTTTGGCGATATGGTTGTTTAGAGAGCGATTTGCTGGTAATGGCTTTATTAGCTTCGATGCAAAGTGTCCATTACACTCGCTCATATATATTATGCTGATTCCATCCTTGTGTCAGTGATAAGTCATGCGACTCAAAGCAACTCCTTGCAGCAGGTGCATGATGGGATACCACCCATCCCATAGCTCTTAGTATTTGACTAACTATAGATATAAAGACAAGGTAATATGAGTATTAAGATTCATCCTCAAGGATTTTCTGATCATCGTAGAAATAATATGGATTTGAAAGCTTCCTGTGTGACAAATGAAAGCAAGAAGCGTAAATCGTCTCCAGGATTCTATGGACGTTTAAATATAGTAATGTACATACTGTTATCTAGTGGATTAGTGTATACTCGGCCTAAATATTCTGTTCGAAACAAATGTCTTGCATATTTGTCCATGATTTATGCCATCTTTGTATTAATCTGTCACTTAATGTTAGCTTTACTAGGAATCTTGTCCTTCGCGGATGAAGGATTTGACGATATACAAGTCATAGTTAATAAGGTATACCCTGCCGCTCATGGCATAACCTGTTTTATGAGTTCTTTTCTTATTTACTGGGCTTGTTGGAAAGGTCATATTTTCAATTTCTTTAAGACTTTAAACGCAATACAGAACAACATGTATTTTTTTCACAAAGAGTCAATTAAAACTAGAAAAAGGTCAACAATTAAAGTAATCGTTGTTAGCGTTATTGGCACTGGAGTAACTATTGTTCATCTTGGATACAATATTAATTACTTTTTTAAAGCGATTGACAAATCATACTTGTCTTCAGTATATCCTTTTATTAGCTTGGAATCTGAGCCTATTTTGGCTTTGTTTACATATTGTTTGGTGATAGCAGGCAGTTTTGCAATCCTAACACTTTGGTTGTATCCTGTGTCTCTGCTCTGCTTCTGTGTCGTTATTGGCGATGAAATATCGAATTTTAACAATGCCTTTCAATCAACTATACAAAATCAATCGATTGAATGTCTTGAGAACTGTAGGATTCAGTTTGAATCCATATATGATCTTGTACAACAGGGTGATCAAATATTCAGCAAATTTATCGCAGCGAACCTGGTGAAACAGCTGCTATTTATCACATTTGGTTCCTATTATATTGCAAAGAAATATCTCCTGAAATTTTTTATTTATGATGTGATGGAAACATTCATATTGATGACAATTATTCTAGTTGGAGGTATAATCGTTAACCTTAAGGTAAGTGAATTTTTTTAAACCCCACATGGGAATGTCTTACTTTTGAAAGTTAAAATGTTGTGATAATCTGAAGCAAAAAACTTTCCAGTTGATAAAAGACATTGCCAAGATATGCTACGCTATTTGGAGCCGAAAGGAGATATCGTGAAAATGTCAATGAATATTATGTAATACACAGCCAAAATTAAGATAACGTGTTTCCTGACTCTTTATAATCTATAAGCATAATATTATGAATATTTATGTGTAGTATATTACACCTTCCTGACAACTTTACAATTGCCTTTCATCACCGTGTGAGATTTGTTGACACTAATCATCTTTGAGTGTAGAACATACATTTACATTGTTTGGTGGGAAATGGTACTTGATGCATGTTATCACATTTACCTTCGTGTTGTAGACCAAATGTGATATCGTTGATCTTAGGGAGAAGAATCCATCGCGTAATGCTCCACAAACATTTAAAAAAACAACACAACATAATATTATTTTGTACATCTCACTTATTAAACCAAATTGCTAATAATATGATTGTAAACTGTTTTCTTCAGGTCAAAGCTCCCGTCGACATCTTACACAAATCAGATATGAGCAAAGCTTCACTCTTCAGCCTCCACCAGGTAGTGCTTTGTGGTGGATGAAATATATAAATAACAATCTCTTCAGTTAGAACCTTAAAATGCCAATATTATGAGGACAAATCTTTTTAAGACGTGCATATATTAACTTCTATAAAATCAGATTTCAATTTTTCTATGTATACACCGGTTAGCGTTGGATTGGTGCAATCGTTGGAAATCATTAATAAGTCAGCGCACTACTTATTAGATTCCAGACATGTTTTGCTTGAATATGTTGATTTGGAATAGATCCTTTCATAATGAAAATGTGACAATATAAGCGAATATAAAGTATAAAATGGATAGAACATTGAATGATTTCTATTTCAATCTATTGTTTCAGAGTAATCTATTTCTTGGAAGACTAAATCAACCAATTGGATTCACAGCAGCCGGCTTCATTGTTTTGGATACAAATATATTTCTGGCTGTAAGTAGTATAATATAACACCAGTTATTAATATATTTCATAAAACATGGATATATTGTTCTTTTATGTCAGTTCCTGTCATTTTGCATAAATCTGTTTGTTGTTTGCAGGTAATAGGAACAATGGTCACATATATCATTGTCACCATCCAGTTTGGAATGACTTAGTAAATAACCCACATTGCACTGTGAAAGACCCATTTTCTACTTTTAAGATAATTCATTAAACATTTAGTCCAAATATTCAACTTAAATAGAATTGGTTATCGACTGCCAATACCCCCAACAAGTTCCCGACAGCTGCTAATATGCAGGCTGCAGGCAACATCAAGACTCTATGGGGTAATATAAAACCGATTTCGATAAGAGCAAGGCATTGTGTCCCATTAGCTGATTATTTATTTGATATCAATGGGCGTCTTCATATAGCTACCAGTAACCAGAGTGGCTGGGGGTTTTTACAGCGTGATTCCTGCAGCAAGTGATCTTTGCCATTCTGTCCACCTGCTTCAAACATGTACTCAGCCAAACAGAGGTACCTCTGCTAGCAGTGTATCGCATATGTTGTTTTAAGCCAGATACAATGATCAAGAGACCGCCTCAACAAATTTCTGCTTTCCTTTTTTTTGCCGCTTTCTTTGCATATCCATTTATGATAAGTGAATGAAAAAGGCGGGATCCAATATTATTTGGATTCATTTCTGTTATTTGCTCATCGTAATTCTAAAACACCTTATTTATTTTTCCTTTTTTCACTAAATTATCTCATGGGCATATTCAAAAAGTGATTAAAGTGACTTGAATATATCAAAATATTGCAATTCATCTGATGGTCGGAAATAAAAAACTATTCAGTAATAAGAATAGAAAGCTACAGCAAAAAGGATATACTTATGAACTTTGTAAAGTCTGATGAAGATATACTAAATATTTATACGTTTCCATGAAGGACATAGAATCTGTAATTTTCCATGCGAAGATCATCTATCTGGCTAAACTAAGGGGGAAAGGAAAGCAAATGATAAACTGAAGCTTTGGAAAACATTGATTTGCTATGTCAAGTTCAATGCAAGCTTATATTGGGCATTTATGAATGTGGTGACTGTGAAGAAGAGAAAACAACATTTACTACAAACATGGCTGCATAAAAAAGTAATATTTAATGAAATATCAGTGCAAAATATGATAAAATATTGACACAAGATTGTAAAATAACTCATATCAGAAACAAGGTTTATTCTCTTTTCATTGATGTCGATGAATAGATTAATGCCGCCTGCGTCACACACTCGTTGCTATGGTGATGACGACTTCAGTAGCGTATCTATTCTTCAACATGTAAGAGTTATTGACAGCCACTGAAAATAAAGAGATGACACACTAGGATCTTATTCGTATGATTGAATACAAACACATTGAGAGAAAAAAAGAAAGAGGAGAAAATAGTATTTTTTTTATTTTTATAAGACTCATATTTTAGACTTTCTGTAATGACTTCGGAAATGGAAATCAAAATTGATTTATAGCAAAAAATAAAGCAACAAATTTGAATACTTGATGAACCAGAATCTCATTGTGAATATGTCAAAACTTACCTCTTCTAGCGATAATTTTATAGATCCAAGTCGCTTCTTTCTTTTGAATATATCTACAACAGTAAATAAGCGTATGAAACTATGCCAGTCTTTGAAATTACTTTCAATGCAAACTCATGCTTAAAGTCTGAAATGCCAATGTGAGTATTTTCCAAATCTTTTCACTTGTTTCTTTTCCTTAAATCTTACAGGAAAAAATGCTATTGTTTTTACCATTGTCACAACTTTCTATTATATCACAGACGGACCCCGGCACATTGCATCGCGACATGTATGCAATCTTGCTCACAACATTATGTGTTTATTTTGCGTTTATTATAACAAGGCAGTTACTGGACCTACCATACATTGAGACCAGCCTCGCCATCAGACATATATAGTCCTGGAGGTCTATCCTGTGTTTATTATAACAAGCAGGTCATTAAGGCAGTTACTGGACCTACCATACATCGAGACCAGCCCCGCCATCTGACATATATTAAACTGGAGGTCTATCCTGTGTTTATTATAACAAGCAGGTCATTAAGGCAGTAACTGGACCTACCATACATTGAGACCAGCCTCGCCATCAGACATATATAGTCCTGGAGGTCTATCCTGTGTTTATTATAACAAGCGGGTCATTAAGGCAGTTACTGGACCTACCATACATTGAGACCAGCCTCGCCATCAGATATATATAGTCCTGGAGGTCTATCCTGTGTTTATTATAACAAGCAGGTCATTAAGGCAGTTACTGGACCTACCATACATTGAGACCAGCCTCGCCATCAGACATATATAGTCCTGGAGGTCTATCCTGTGTTTATTATAACAAGCGGGTCATTAAGGCAGTTACTGGACCTACCATACATTGAGCCCAGCCTCGCCATCAGACATATATAGTCCTGGAGGTCTATCCTGTGTTTATTATAACAAGCAGGTCATTAAGGCAGTTACTGGACCTACCATACATTGAGACCAGCCTCGCCATCAGACATATATAATCCTGGAGGTCTATCCTGTGTTTATTATAACAAGCAGGTCATTAAGGCAGTTACTGGACCTACCATACATTGAGACCAGCCTCGCCATCAGACATATATAATCCTGGAGGTCTATCCTGTGTTTATTATAACAAGCAGGTCATTAAGGCAGTTACTGGACCTACCATACATTGAGACCAGCCTCGCCATCAGACATATATAATCCTGGAGGTCTATCCTGTGTTTATTATAACAAGCAGGTCATTAAGGCAGTTACTGGACCTACCATACATTGAGACCAGCCTCGCCATCTGACATATATAATCCTGGAGGTCTATCCTGTGTTTATTATAACAAGCAGGTCATTAAGGCAGTTACTGGACCTACCATACATTGAGACCAGCCTCGCCATCAGACATATATAATCCTGGAGGTCTATCCTGTGTTTATTATAACAAGCAGGTCATTAAGGCAGTTACTGGACCTACCATACATTGAGACCAGCCTCGCCATCAGACATATATAATCCTGGAGGTCTATCCTGTGTTTATTATAACAAGCAGGTCATTAAGGCAGTTACTGGACCTACCATACATTGAGACCAGCCTCGCCATCAGACATATATAATCCTGGAGGTCTATCCTGTGTTTATTATAACAAGCAGGTCATTAAGGCAGTTACTGGACCTACCATACATTGAGACCAGCCTCGCCATCTGACATATATAATCCTGGAGGTCTATCCTGTGTTTATTATAACAAGCAGGTCATTAAGGCAGTTACTGGACCTACCATACATTGAGACCAGCCTCGCCATCTGACATATATAATACTGGAGGTCTATCCTGTGTTTATTATAACAAGCAGGTCATTAAGGCAGTTACTGGACCTACCATACATTGAGACCAGCCTCGCCATCAGACATATATAGTCCTGGAGGTCTATCCTGTGTTTATTATAACAAGCAGGTCATTAAGGCAGTTACTGGACCTACCACACATTGAGACCAGCCTCGCCTTCAGACATATATAATCCTGGAGGTCTATCCTGTGTTTATTATAACAAGCAGGTCATTAAGGCAGTTACTGGACCTACCATACATTGAGACCAGCCTCGCCATCAGACATATATAGTCCTGGAGGTCTATCCTGTGTTTATTATAACAAGCAGGTCATTAAGGCAGTAACTGGACCTACCATACATTGAGACCAGCCTGGCCATCAGACATATATAATCCTGGAGGTCTATCCTGTGTTTATTATAACAAGCAGGTCATTAAGGCAGTAACTGGACCTACCATACATTGAGACCAGCCTGGCCATCAGACATATATAATCCTGGAGGTCTATCCTGTGTTTATTATAACAAGCGGGTCATTAAGGCAGTTACTGGACCTACCATACATTGAAACCAGCCTCGCCATCAGACATATATAGTCCTGGAGGTCTATCCTGTGTTTATTATAACAAGCAGGTCATTAAGGCAGTAACTGGACCTACCATACATTGAGACCAGCCTCGCCATCAGACATATATAATCCTGGAGGTCTATCCTGTGTTTATTATAACAAGCAGGTCATTAAGGCAGTTACTGGACCTACCATACATTGAGACCAGCCTCGCCATCTGACATATATAATACTGGAGGTCTATCCTGTTTTTATTATAACAAGCAGGTCATTAAGGCAGTAACTGGACCTACCATACATTGAGACCAGCCTGGCCATCAGACATATATAATCCTGGAGGTCTATCCTGTGTTTATTATAACAAGCGGGTCATTAAGGCAGTTACTGGACCTACCATACATTGAGACCAGCCTCGCCATCTGACATATATAGTCCTGGAGGTCTATCCTGTGTTTATTATAACAAGCAGGTCATTAAGGCAGTTACTGGACCTACCATACATTGAGACCAGCCTCGCCATCTGACATATATAATCCTGGAGGTCTATCCTGTGTTTATTATAACAAGCAGGTCATTAAGGCAGTTACTGGACCTACCATACATTGAGACCAGCCTCGCCATCTGACATATATAATACTGGAGGTCTATCCTGTGTTTATTATAACAAGCAGGTCATTAAGGCAGTAACTGGACCTACCATACATTGAGACCAGCCTGGCCATCAGACATATATAATCCTGGAGGTCTATCCTGTGTTTATTATAACAAGCGGGTCATTAAGGCAGTTACTGGACCTACCATACATTGAGACCAGCCTCGCCATCAGACATATATAGTCCTGGAGGTCTATCCTGTGTTTATTATAACAAGCAGGTCATTAAGGCAGTAACTGGACCTACCATGCATTGAGACCAGCCTGGCCATCAGACATATATAATCCTGGAGGTCTATCCTGTGTTTATTATAACAAGCGGGTCATTAAGGCAGTTACTGGACCTACCATACATTGAGACCAGCCTGGCCATCAGACATATATAATCCTGGAGGTCTATCCTGTGTTTATTATAACAAGCAGGTCATTAAGGCAGTTACTGGACCTACCATACATTGAGACCAGCCCCGCCATCAGACATATATAATCCTGGAGGTCTATCCTGTGTTTATTATAACAAGCAGGTCATTAAGGCAGTTACTGGACCTACCATACATTGAGACCAGCCTCGCCATCTGACATATATAATACTGGAGGTCTATCCTGTGTTTATTATAACAAGCAGGTCATTAAGGCAGTAACTGGACCTACCATACATTGAGACCAGCCTGGCCATCAGACATATATAATCCTGGAGGTCTATCCTGTGTTTATTATAACAAGCGGGTCATTAAGGCAGTTACTGGACCTACCATACATTGAGACCAGCCTCGCCATCTGACATATATAGTCCTGGAGGTCTATCCTGTGTTTATTATAACAAGCAGGTCATTAAGGCAGTTACTGGACCTACCATACATTGAGACCAGCCTCGCCATCAGACATGTATAGTCCTGGAGGTCTATCCTGTGTTTATTATAACAAGCAGGTCATTAAGGCAGTTACTGGACCTACCATACATTGAGACCAGCCTCGCCATCAGACATATATAGTCCTGGAGGTCTATCCTGTGTTTATTATAACAAGCAGGTCATTAAGGCAGTAACTGGACCTACCATACATTGAGACCAGCCTGGCCATCAGACATATATAATCCTGGAGGTCTATCCTGTGTTTATTATAACAAGCAGGTCATTAAGGCAGTTACTGGACCTACCATACATTGAGACCAGCCTGGCCATCAGACATATATAGTCCTGGAGGTCTATCCTGTGTTTATTATAACAAGCAGGTCATTAAGGCAGTTACTGGACCTACCATACATTGCGACCAGCCTCGCCATCAGACATATATAGTCCTGGAGGTCTATCCTGTGTTTATTATAACAAGCAGGTCATTAAGGCAGTTACTGGACCTACCATACATTGAGACCAGCCTCGCCATCAGACATATATAGTCCTGGAGGTCTATCCTGTGTTTATTATAACAAGCAGGTCATTAAGGCAGTTACTGGACCTACCATACATTGAGACCAGCCTCGCCATCAGACATATATAATCCTGGAGGTCTATCCTGTGTTTATTATAACAAGCAGGTCATTAAGGCAGTTACTGGACCTACCATACATTGAGACCAGCCTCGCCATCAGACATATATAATCCTGGAGGTCTATCCTGTGTTTATTATAACAAGCAGGTCATTAAGGCAGTTACTGGACCTACCATACATTGAGACCAGCCTCGCCATCAGACATATATAATCCTGGAGGTCTATCCTGTGTTTATTATAACAAGCAGGTCATTAAGGCAGTTACTGGACCTACCATACATTGAGACCAGCCTCGCCTTCAGACATATATAATCCTGGAGGTCTATCCTGTGTTTATTATAACAAGCAGGTCATTAAGGCAGTTACTGGACCTACCATACATTGAGACCAGCCTCGCCATCAGACATATATAATACTGGAGGTCTATCCTGTGTTTATTATAACAAGCAGGTCATTAAGGCAGTTACTGGACCTACCATACATTGAGACCAGCCTCGCCATCAGACATATATAGTCCTGGAGGTCTATCCTGTGTTTATTATAACAAGCAGGTCATTAAGGCAGTTACTGGACCTACCATACATTGAGACCAGCCTCGCCATCAGACATATATAGTCCTGGAGGTCTATCCTGTGTTTATTATAACAAGCAGGTCATTAAGGCAGTTACTGGACCTACCACACATTGAGACCAGCCTCGCCATCAGACATATATAATACTGGAGGTCTATCCTGTGTTTATTATAACAAGCAGGTCATTAAGGCAGTAACTGGACCTACCATACATTGCGACCAGCCTCGCCATCAGACATATATAGTCCTGGAGGTCTATCCTGTGTTTATTATAACAAGCAGGTCATTAAGGCAGTTACTGGACCTACCATACATTGAGACCAGCCTCGCCATCAGACATATATAGTCCTGGAGGTCTATCCTGTGTTTATTATAACAAGCAGGTCATTAAGGCAGTTACTGGACCTACCACACATTGAGACCAGCCTCGCCATCAGACATATATAATACTGGAGGTCTATCCTGTGTTTATTATAACAAGCAGGTCATTAAGGCAGTAACTGGACCTACCATACATTGCGACCAGCCTCGCCATCAGACATATATAGTCCTGGAGGTCTATCCTGTGTTTATTATAACAAGCAGGTCATTAAGGCAGTTACTGGACCTACCATACATTGAGACCAGCCTCGCCATCAGACATATATAGTCCTGGAGGTCTATCCTGTGTTTATTATAACAAGCAGGTCATTAAGGCAGTTACTGGACCTACCATACATTGAGACCAGCCTCGCCATCAGACATATATAATACTGGAGGTCTATCCTGTGTTTATTATAACAAGCAGGTCATTAAGGCAGTAACTGGACCTACCATACATTGCGACCAGCCTCGCCATCAGACATATATAGTCCTGGAGGTCTATCCTGTGTTTATTATAACAAGCAGGTCATTAAGGCAGTTACTGGACCTACCATACATTGAGACCAGCCTCGCCATCAGACATATATAGTCCTGGAGGTCTATCCTGTGTTTATTATAACAAGCAGGTCATTAAGGCAGTTACTGGACCTACCACACATTGAGACCAGCCTCGCCATCAGACATATATAATCCTGGAGGTCTATCCTGTGTTTATTATAACAAGCAGGTCATTAAGGCAGTTACTGGACCTACCATACATTGAGACCAGCCTCGCCATCAGACATATATAGTCCTGGAGGTCTATCCTGTGTTTATTATAACAAGCAGGTCATTAAGGCAGTTACTGGACCTACCATACATTGAGACCAGCCTCGCCTTCAGACATATATAATCCTGGAGGTCTATCCTGTGTTTATTATAACAAGCAGGTCATTAAGGCAGTTACTGGACCTACCATACATCGAGACCAGCCTCGCCATCAGACATATATAGTCCTGGAGGTCTATCCTGTGTTTATTATAACAAGCAGGTCATTAAGGCAGTTACTGGACCTACCATACATTGAGACCAGCCTCGCCTTCAGACATATGTAGTCCTGGAGGTCTATCCTGTGTTTATTATAACAAGCAGGTCATTAAGGTAGTTACTGGACCTACCATACATTGAGACCAGCCTCGCCATCAGACATATATAGTCCTGGAGGTCTATCCTGTGTTTATTATAACAAGCAGGTCATTAAGGCAGTTACTGCACCTTCCATACATTGAGACCAGCCTCGCCATCAGACATATATAGTCCTGGAGGTCTATCCTGTGTTTATTATAACAAGCAGGTCATTAAGGCAGTAACTGGACCTACCATACATTGAGACCAGCCTCGCCATCAGACATATATAGTCCTGGAGGTCTATCCTGTGTTTATTATAACAAGCAGGTCATTAAGGCAGTTACTGGACCTACCATACATTGAGACCAGCCTCGCCATCAGACATATATAGTCCTGGAGGTCTATCCTGTGTTTATTATAACAAGCAGGTCATTAAGGCAGTAACTGGACCTACCATACATTGAGACCAGCCTCGCCATCAGACATATATAATCCTGGAGGTCTATCCTGTGTTTATTATAACAAGCAGGTCATTAAGGCAGTAACTGGACCTACCATACATTGAGCCCAGCCTGGCCATCAGACATATATAGTCCTGGAGGTCTATCCTGTGTTTATTATAACAAGCAGGTCATTTAGGCAGTAACTGGACCTACCATACATTGAGACCAGCCTCGCCATCAGACATATATAATCCTGGAGGTCTATCCTGTGTTTATTATAACAAGCAGGTCATTAAGGCAGTTACTGGACCTACCATACATTGAGACCAGCCTCGCCATCAGACATATATAGTCCTGGAGGTCTATCCTGTGTTTATTATAACAAGCAGGTCATTAAGGCAGTTACTGGACCTACCATACATTGAGACCAGCCTCGCTATCAGACATATATAGTCCTGGAGGTCTATCCTGTGTTTATTATAACAAGCAGGTCATTAAGGTAGTTACTGGACCTACCATACATTGAGACCAGCCTGGCCATCAGACATATATAGTCCTGGAGGTCCATCCTGTGTTTATTATAACAAGCAGGTCATTAAGGCAGTAACTGGACCTACCATACATTGAGACCAGCCCCGCCATCAGACATATATAGTCCTGGAGGTCTATCCTGTGTTTATTATAACAAGCAGGTCATTAAGGCAGTAACTGGACCTACCATACATTGAGACCAGCCTCGCCATCAGACATATATAGTCCTGGAGGTCTATCCTGTGTTTATTATAACAAGCAGGTCATTAAGGCAGTAACTGGACCTACCATACATTGAGACCAGCCCCGCCATCAGACATATATAGTCCTGGAGGTCTATCCTGTGTTTATTATAACAAGCAGGTCATTAAGGCAGTAACTGGACCTACCATACATTGAGACCAGCCTGGCCATCAGACATATATAATCCTGGAGGTCTATCCTGTGTTTATTATAACAAGCAGGTCATTAAGGCAGTTACTGGACCTACCATACATTGAGACCAGCCTCGCCATCAGACATATATAATCCTGGAGGTCTATCCTGTGTTTATTATAACAAGCAGGTCATTAAGGCAGTAACTGGACCTACCATACATTGAGACCAGCCTCGCCATCTGACATATATAATACTGGAGGTCTATCCTGTGTTTATTATAACAAGCAGGTCATTAAGGCAGTAACTGGACCTACCATACATTGAGACCAGCCTCGCCATCAGACATATATAGTCCTGGAGGTCCATCCTGTGTTTATTATAACAAACAGGTCATTAAGGCAGTAACTGGACCTACCATACATTGAGACCAGCCTCGCCATCAGACATATATAGCTCTGGAGGTCCATCCTGTGTTTATTATAACAAGCAGGTCATTAAGGCAGTTACTGGACCTACCATACATTGAGACCAGCCACGCCATCAGACATATATAGTCCTGGAGGTCTATCCTGTGTTTATTATAACAAGCAGGTCATTAAGGCAGTTACTGGACCTACCATACATTGAGACCAGCCTCGCCATCAGACATATATAGTCCTGGAGGTCTATCCTGTGTTTATTATAACAAGCGGGTCATTAAGGCAGTAGCTGGACCTACCATACATTGAGACCAGCCTCGCCATCAGACATATATAGTCCTGGAGGTCTATCTTGTGTTTCCTTCCTCCATATCTTCGTACTATAGCAGCCATTACCTGGCGACTCACACTAAAACCTGAAAACAAAACTCAAAGCTACCGATTATGACATCAAATTTAGGTGAAGTGACACGATTGACAAAGTGCTCAAGGACTGATAATGACAATAAGAAATATGTCACAAGTTATGTCTGATTTATAAGAATGACTATGGGTATACAAGCGACATACCAATAGCTTTGAAAAGTCTGTACAACTCATAGGTATCTATACTGCTGGACTTGTCTGCATCTGCGGCATCAAACACCAACTGAAATGACCAGAAAGTACGAAGCAAAGGTACAGAGATGAAAGTGTTAAATATTATAGAACCGTATTGTTCTTTAATTGGTGTGTCAAAGAGAAGTCACTAATCACGAGCAGAGCAGCTGTGTGTCCAATGATTAGGCAAAACTGGCACTTTACAATTATAACAACATCGGGTTTATAAACTTTATAAATCACCAGGATAGTTATTTATTGGTCATGCAAACATTTTTTTTATTAATCTATTTAATCTGTCCTATGGTGTAATGAAGATTGTAATGCAAAAAAACTCTCACCTTCCATTTGTCTATATTCTTTAATATTTCTCTAAAATCACTGAGGATAACATATCCTTTATTGTCTGGCTAAATACAAACCATTAAGGAATTGTATATGGAAGATTGCATCATATCCATGTTATTTTAATAATTTTATAATGATCACTCTCAATTCAAAAGATTATAAAACGAAAATAAAATTCAGCATTTCAAATGGTTTCATATAATTATCTTAATCAAACATTGCGTAAATATGAAAAACAAAAATCATGAAAAGTGAATAGATAATGTTCAACCACATTCACCAAATTCTATTCTAGAGGTTTTTTCCAAGTACATATGAGCTTAGTTAATCACCAAGTGCTTTGGATGTGCTCATTGACATGGTTTCAGGCATATGAGTAACAAGTAAACAGGAAATATCTTGAGCCAATCTGCGTACTTCCCCATCTTTGACATTCATCTTATATGACCAATATAATATTTCATTATACATGTATGAATATGCATGAGTGGAATGTAAAGCCAATCAGAACAATGAGGACCCCTAGCCGTGTAAATAATAGCGATAATATGTAAGTTTATGGATACATCCAGCATGGCGAGGAGGGCTCTGGCACGCTCTGTCCCCAGACTCTCCTTCACATCATACTCTGAACAACAAACAAACAATGCTTTCACAAGAACCTCTATAAATTGTCAAAATATCAAAACATCACAATATCAACGAGAAACGAGGCTATGTTTGATTGTAGGTGTGGCGCTGAGAGGATTGGGGTTAGTACCTTTGGAGAGATGTTCATCGATGGCGTTCTTGAGTTCCAGGGCGTCCATCCTGAGGTCCTCCCCCGCATGCCGCCGGAACGCGTCCTCCACCGTGTCCTCTTCCGCTTCCGGCTACACAGACAACGTGGAAGACAGACACAAAAATACCAACACAGGATTATGATATGATTTAACATTTAGGAGATGACCAGCAAACTGTAAAATTACAAGAAATATTTAAAAGCTCAAATTTACCCTGATAGTGTTTGTCGGCTCATCTACTTCCCTGTGGATTGAAATAATCATATTTAAGTTATTTAGATCATTAAAAGTGTCAGTAGAAAGATCTATGTGCTTGGAGTGTAACTTCCCTCAACTACATTAATCAGAGATAGTTAAATGTCTCTGCATTAATGGACTATTTTCTAACATTGCATAATGAAACCAGCTCCTCGGTGTGTAAATCACAAATCATATTAATTTAATATTATATTTATAAAATTAGAAGAATTATTGCATGATGCTAAATATCATTTGTGTTGTGAGCATGGTGTAGGAGGGGATTCTCACCCTCCTTCCACCGCCTTCTCCGTGTACACCCTCAGCAGGAAGCGTCCCTCCTCGTTGGGCTCGAACGTGGACGGGATGATGACGTAATTTCCGGGTGCGTGCACATGGCGGCCAGTAATTTCGCGCAGGTTCCTGTAGGTCTGAGTTTCTCCTATTGGGATCAGATTAGATAGTTTATAGTTTATCCCCTCTGGTACTCCCTCTGCTGATAACTTCACCTGCAACAGTCACACAATTGCTTACCTTGGGTGACTTTGTCTGGACGATTTTTATCAAAATCTAGATGTAGATTATATTGTGAATGTAAATATGCTAACAGTTTGCTGCTCATTATGTAGAAATGATGTATGTACAACCCTTCCAACAAAAATGGCCATAGTAGGTCACCGTCGAGCCTGGTAACAAGTGTGAAAATTTCGAACCCACCACTTAAATATAACCAAGATAGACACAGATCATGTACAATGAGTCCATGGGCTCTTCACAATAATGACTTATCAGGCGAGAGATAGACGCCAGCCACCGGGACTGAATGCCCTATTATCTTCTCGGTATGCAGTATGAGAAGGAAGCACATTTCGTCCTGGGGCGGATCAATATATTAAAGCAGTGATTATTCTTACTCATCAAAAATAGAATAGACTAATAGACTACAATAAGAATGACAATAACAACTCTCTGGTAACTGGGCATTCCATATAGATGTTGTATCATTTGCAGCGTTTGTTATTTGCAGGGGATGAGGCTTGCTTGAGGGTTAAAGTGTATGTCCATCATATTACTTACCGGCCCGGTCCCAATTTACATTTGACACTAGAATATTGGAATAAGCTGTATGATTGGGAAAGATTTTGTCTCACTTCTATCACTACCCTATAATTGAATGATGCCATGCTTTATATGATAATACCCATATGATAGTACAAAAGAAACTCAAGTCACTCTCATAAAAGAGTAGGGCTTTGTGTCCCAGTGACAGTCTTCCAATATTGCCTAAATTTGACTGAGAATGTAAGCAGTTAAAGAAAACAAATTAGATTTTTAATTGTAATTTTGGGTTCATTGCTGAATTATCAAATAACAATATTTATATCGCTGATCTTTGAGTCTCACATCACATTGAGTTTCTATAAGATGAGAGTCCACTTATTCGCACATTACACACCCTTTAGTGCCATGGGTTGTGGCACAGTTGGTTAGAGAACAAGCTTATTAGCGCCAATTCCTCTGTGATGATTCAATGGTCGTGGGTTCCAGGCCGTGCTGAGATTGAATTCATGTTACATTTTCTCACATGAACTAAGGCCGATGCCTGAAGATTAACTGTGACTTGGTGTCATGTCAAGGACCTGCGACATGACAATTAAATGAGGCAGCACTATGTCAGCTATATGTAGGTCCCATCAAGACATGACTGAAGTAATGTTGAAAAAGATGTTAAACCCCAAACAAATAAACAAACAAACACACAAAACACACCCTGTAGAATTGGTATCCTATGGCCGACTTTTTACCCCTTTCAGGGCCCTTCTGCATGAGGGACAGCACCATGGTGACCTTCTCTGAAGTCTCGGGCAGATTCACGCGATACTGGGGATTCTTCCAGTACAGGTCTGAAACATCCACACACCCACATCTATATTAACGCCATTGTATGGAGTGGGCACGGGGTTAGAAATACTGAGATTCCCGTTTCATTTTTTACATATATTTCATGTTTTTACATTCCGACTTGGCAATTACATACATCTTTATGCAACAATGAATATCTAATAAGTGAATGTATGAAATGGAAAACAAGTATTGAGACTGGCGCGAGGTTTCTCCCATGAACTACTTCCTGTCTAATTTCCATTCATATACTTTAGAACATGTCAACTTTTACATGCAATATGTATGAATGATACAAAAGTATCAGACCCCGTGAGTATATACAGACCAGGTTTGTAAAGTTCGAGTAAGTGGTTACTCGTTACTCGAGCAAGTGGCCCTTGTGAGTGGGTATACAAACCTTCATACGGGGCGTTACCACAGCCCCCAGCACTGAAGCCTGGGATCCACTCCCCGTGGAAGGCAAGGGCGTGCCAATCCTTCTTCTTCTGCACACGGAAATGGAAAATATATTGTGAAGGTTGAACTACATACGACAAAATAGAATTGTAAATGTGAGGATGTGAGTCGGTCTTACCATGTCAATGGCTACCTCCTGCGTGAGGCCGTCAGGATACAGGTGACAAATCTGAACACTCTCAAAGCATGACACCCAATCAGTATAGTTCATCCTGAATATTAACATAAACAGAACCTATTGAAGTACTAAAAGCGATTATAAAAAGATAAAAGTCCAGCACAAGTACAAGAAA